>CM035420.1:158181727-158601727 GCA_020310875.1 Ceratopteris richardii | reverse complement strand
TACAGACCCCTAACCATCCCAAGAACCCAGATTGAATTTAACTTAAACAGATAATTTAATCTGAAGTTTAAGTTTAAACATTGGCGCCGTCTATGGGAAATGGAGTAGTCGTTTGCATCGAAGATTAAAGATTGAGGAAGAATTCTTTTATATATGCCTGTAACACGTTCCGGTGAATCATACCCCAAATACCGCAGAGATCAACATCCCTGGGCAGTTTCGAACTTATTAGGAACACACCCTCGTGGTAGAAGTGCATGGCAATTAAGTCCAGTTGCAGAAGGATCAGTTCAGCCAGCCAGCGGCAATTCCGGTGGTAGTTCGGTAGCACAGGGCGTGAATGCGGTGCATTTCGGTGCGAGTCCGGTACCTTTTGGAGAAAGTACAGGGATTTTTGGTTATATAGAGGTGCAATGCGAAGTCAATTCTGCATCATCCGATTAGAATTTGGTGGCTTTTGGTAGTAGGTTCATGTTATCTGATGAGAACATTTGTGGTGACAGTGCAGTCTGGTCCGGTGAGAATTCCGCGAGTTTTGATGAGAGTTCATATTACCTGGCGGCGATTCGAAGCTTTTCGGTGAAACTGCGGTGCTGTTTGGTGGACACTTATTGCATTCACCATTTTTCGGTGCACATCTAGCTAATTTCCACACTAAAGTTGAGGAAGGGCTGATAGATTTGGAGTTAAGCAATCGGTTCAACGACATTTTAGGACCGAAAAGTGAGCAGGTTGACCATACAATCCAGGAAAATCAAGAGATACCTCTCCAAAATTCTGGTAACAATAACAATGCCACTAACAACATCACCATGAGTGGCTCATAGCAACAACAACAAACACCGCCACAGCCGCAACTACAACATCAGCAGCAACAGGTTATCCCACCGTGCCCAGTACCAGTGGGGGTTACATACACCAAATTTGGAGGTTTTCTAGGGGATGATCCCGATGTGCATGTGTGGATCTTTGAGATTAATTATGTAGTTCTGAATTACCCAACAGACCTTGCGTATAAATCTATTGTGGTCCTCTCGACTTTGGTTAATGAAGCTGCACGATGGCTAACTGAATATGATTTGAACCACTTCCGGTAGTATGATGATATGAAGGATGTATTTCTGCAACGATTTCGGTTAAAGAAAAACCCAGCCGGAATTTTTGAGTACTTACAGAATAATAGGCAGAAACCATACCAAATGTACAGGATTATGCCATGCTATTTCAGACTCATTTACGGTAGTTGGCACTAGTGCATGCTAATTTACCAGATGACGTTATGATTCAGTGGTTCATCAACGGATTAAAGCCTCAATTGAAGTAAATTATCATCATACGGTGTGTGGGTGAAATGACTTTGGATGCCGTAATTGCTATGGCATTACAATTAGAAAACAAAGTGGGTGGATTTACTGAAGATCTAGAGTGGTTGAAAGTGTCCATGCAATCTAATGAGGATCCTTTGAAATAAATGTATTGTACCAAATGCAAAAATCCAGGACACAACAGTTCAACTTGCGCTTTGAACCAATTGTACTGTGCTATTTGCCATACAATAGACCACACTACGGAGACTTGTTCGTATAATGCGAAGGTACAAAACAGAGTAGCTGTTAATGCCAGCATTCAGGAACAAGGGCAACCAGCCAGCCATTATGTATCACCACACATGCGAAATACCCCGTATTAGGGATACAGGAATTATCGAGGAGGACGGTCAAATAATTTTGGACAAGCTCAGTGGAATGCAGGTCCATCAGGAGAAGGTGCATCTCCTCCATCTCCTAAATGTCATTTTTGTGGTGAAATCAGGCATATGTGAAGATTTTGTAAAGATGCAGCTGAGTATGACAAAAAGAAAAAAGAACGACAACATCCGATGGCGAATATGGTGTACATCTGAGCTGTGGATACGCAAGCAACAATGGTGCAAACACATTCGGGCAAGCAATTACAGCCAGCTGCGGAGATCTTTGAACCAGGAATTCATAAACAATAGAAGGCGTTCACAAAGGCACGCAAGTGGGCTACGTAGGAACAATCTATATTTCTTGACCCAGTTCTGGTGATGCAGCAAAGTATACTGCCGGAAGTACCAGAAGGGCAAAATCTGACTCATACAGTACTGGAGTCCATACCGAACACCGTACCGGAAACAACCAAAACTGATTCGGTGTGGGATGTGTTGTCCAAGGCATCCATTACCTTGCCCTTGGGTCAATTATTGGCTTTGGTCCCGAGATTGCGTCAACAATATCAAGAGCACGTCAGTCCAGGACCCTCGAGTGCTCTCGCAACAACCATAATTCAATCGGAATTGGACCTAATGGTGGATTATACGGTACCACTGATTACGGTATGGTACAAAAATCACAAAATCACACATGTCTTAATTGATGGCAGATCTGGTGTCAATATTGCAACAGTAGCACTTTGCAAACAGCTTGGCTGGATGCAAATTGAACCTATTCATTTCTTTGTATGCATGGCTGATCAATCTCGAGTCCATCCGGTGGCCTTGGTGCGAGATATTCTGATCACTCTACAAGGTTCTGTTTTCAAAATGACCTTCGTTGTGCTAGACTTACCAGAGTCGAGCCTGGATTACAATCTGCTCTTTGGATGTCCTTGGCTAAAACAAGCTAAGGTAGTGCAAGACTAGTCAACACATGAATTAGTCTTTAAAAGTAATCATCGGAAATATGTTGTCCTGTTAGATGATATGAAACCTTGTGACGCACATGCACGACCCTATTCAGCGGAGCCTGTACACATGTTGGATGGTAAGTCTGACGATGAAGAGGAAGCTATCCTGGCAACCAACAAGGATCTGATGGCACTAGGCACTGTAGATTTACAAACGATGGCTGATAATTGGAGTTCGACAGCCTGCACGGTGGTAACTTTGACCGGTGAGCATGAGTCGAGTACAGAACAGACTTTGGATGAGTCGATGCTGCAACAATTACTCTAGTTTCGAGACAATTTGGAAAGGCCCCAACAGTTCTATGTACCGGAAGATCAGCTGATCACCTGCAATTTATGTGACCAAACCAACCCACGACCCGTAAAAATAAAGGCCGGATTATCCAAGACTTTCCAGGATGTGAGTTCGCGGATGTGTTTGCATTGGATTACAGGGACATGAAGGGGTTGGACCCGTGGATTTATCAACATAGAGTGGTGCTGAAACCGGATGCGAGACACATTAAACAACCTAGTTACAGCATGAATCCTAAGTATGCGGCACAAGTTAAAGCCAAACTTGATCGACTGTTGAAGGTGGGATTTATTGTCCCTATTGAGCATGTAGAATGGATCTCTCCATTGTTATAGTTCCGAAGAAAAACAAGCAGCTGCAGATATGCATGGACTACCGAAAGCTCAATACCGCAACCGTACGTGATCCGTTTTCGTTGCCGTTCCTGGATACCATGTTAGATGACGTGGATGGTAGGGAGATGTATTGCTTTCTAGATGGATACAGTGGTTACAATCAAGTCTGAATGGCAGAGCAGGACATACCCAAGACTGCATTTATCACAAACTGGGATGTCTATGCATGTACCGTAATGTCGTTTAAACTACGTAATGCTCCCAGTACGTTTCAACACTACATGTAGGAAATTTTCTCTCCTTATCTCACCAACTTTATGAGAGTGTATTTGGATGATATCTCTTTATCCAGTGAAACTTCAGCGCATCTGTATCACTTATGGTGCAGCTTTTTGAAGTGTCGAGAATACCGTTTGTATTTGAATCCGAATAAATCTGTATTCTCTGTATCCTGTGGCAAGTTGCTCGTACACGTTATCTCAAAACAAGGCCTTCAAGTGGATCTTGATAAACTGAAGGCCGTACTGGAGCGTCCTGCTCCTAAAACACCCAAAGAATTGATGCGGTTTTTGGGCCAAATCCGGTGGCATGGGTGGCATCTGTGTTGGCTTGCTCATCTGGCCATACCACTTAATCGATTGATAAGCAATAGCTCGCATCAGTTCGAATGGACCGAAGAGTGTCAACTTTCTTTTGACAAACTGAAATCATTATTAACTCAAGGTCCCATTTTACAAGCACCCAATTGGGAATTTCCATTTCATGTCTTTGTAGATGCATCTAATAGTGCCATTGGTAGCATGTTAATGGAGTAGACGGATAAATGGTTTTGTCCCGTATATTATGCGAGCCGCAAATTGGCCCCGGCAAAGCATAACTATTCAGTTACTGAACGAGAATGTCTTGGCTTAGTATATTTTGTGAAAAAATTTCGACATTATCTGTTGGGAAGAGCTTCACCTTCCACGTAGACCATGCAGCATTGGTATATCTTGTGCAACAATAGCATTTGGGAGGACGGTTAGCACGGTGGGTCTTGCTGCTTCAAGAATTTGATTACTCCATCGTACATCGACCAAGGTAAGCCCACGCTCTTGCTGACTTTCTATCTCGGTTGGATTTCGGTTAGCTTTTGGAGGGCGTTGATGACACAACACCAGCCATCTATGCAGCAGAAATAATACAAGATGATCAACAGCAATTACCGGTACCATCCTCTTACTATGACACCTTGCTTCTGTTCTTGACTAGTGGATATCTGCCTGGTATGATTTCTTCAACTCCTCGACGAAGACTAGCAACGTATAGTTGACGCTTTCGGTTGATTGTCAGATAATTATATGACATGGATCACTCAGGAGTACTACTCAGATGTGTCCCTCCACATGAATTTGCTTCAGTCATTACCATGCCCCATGCTGCTCCAACTAGAGGAAATTTTGCGGTTGACCTCACTCACCGGAAGATTTTGCAGACCAGATTGTGGTGATGTCACCAAGTAAGTACACTGCAATGAGTTTCAGTGTTTCGGTCAGCCTTTGCAGTGACACTACTTCCCTCTCCAACCCGTTGTGCCTCTTGAACCCTTTCAGAAATGCGGTTTGGATTTCATAGGACCTATTACACCTCCGGCAACAGTCACCAATAACAGATATATTCTGACATGCACTGATTACGCAACTAGATGGGTCAAAGCATGGGCTCTCCGATCGGCTAGAGCGGCTGTGGTTGTTACATGCTTAATGAAGGATATCTTTCCGTGTTATGGGTTACCCTTGGGGATAGTAACTAATCAATGTACGCACTTTGCAAATACATTAATGCAAGTGCTTACAAAAACATTCCAAATTGTGCATAAGTTTAGTTCTCCTGATTATCCTCGAGCAAATGGACTCGCTGAGAGTACCCACAAAATTCTCTTAAACATCTTGAAGAAACTGGTGTTTGATTGCCCGGAGAGATGGGATCAATTTCTACCTACTATACTATGGGCTTATCGTACCACATACAAGGTCACGACCGGAAGAACTCCTTTTAAGTTGGCGTATTGGATTGGAAGCAATTTCTCTGATGGAACCGTTGGTTCCCAGTCTACGTGTAGCCCTTGAACGGAAGCTATTACCGAAAGAATCTTTTACCTTTCGATTGGAAGCTTTACGGTCTTGGGATGAATAGCATTTGGAGAGTTTCCTGGTGATGCAGGAAGTGCAGCTGAGATAGGCCAAAACCCACGATCATTTTCTCAAAACCCTCGTGTTTACGATAAACCAATTAGTCATCTTCTATAATGTTAAGTCTAATAGATTCACCGGGAAATTTAAATTGTGCTGGTTCGGTCCCTACCCGATTGCTGAACAAGTGGGACCTGCAACTTTTCGGTTATCCACCTTAACTGGTCACCTTCTCCATAAAGTGATTAATGGTTCGAAGCTTCAATCCTATTATCCGTCGTCTACCACCTCGTCACAGGTGTCTTCGGTATTTTTACTCTTTTACGCTTGTCACTCTTTTCCATCGCCTTTCTTTTCTGATCTCTGTGTTTCAGTTGACCAACTGACCGTAATCCTTCTCTTTTCTTATCTAACCATGATTATTAGCCGCCTCTGTGCTGTTGTGTCTGTTAATACATGCATGTTGCCATTATGTCAGTATATTTCCAATATTGCATTATGATTAGGGTTCTTGCCACCTAATATTTCCAGTGTTTCTACTTAATCTTGTTTTTCTCGTTGTTAGTCGCTATTGTGTCTTTGTGTGTTTGTTCCTCGTGTGCTCTATGTTTTCGCTTGTTTCTGAGTGTGCCATGGAAGCTCTTGCGAACATAGTAACCTTTTGTGCGGGTCTCACTCCGGATGTGAGTGAGTACCTGCATACCTGAGGGCTCTTGGCCTTTGCTGAATTGCCATGGCATTCAGTGGAGTGGAATCCCTTTCATGCACAAATTATCTCTACCATAGCCGCCACGACTGCCATAGAGCAGTGCTGGCCCTTAATGTGCTTAAAATCTGGTGTGGTAGTTACACTAAACATGGTTGCTGAGGGGTTCCGTCTCCTTAGGATGGGTTGGTCGATGGACCGCTCCTTCCCCTAGCGACCATGAAGGAATTATTTCCACGGCACTCATCTAATGAGATTGCCATTCTCTGTCAGCCCGAGCCAGAGCGCACCGCGCTGCAATTTCTTTTAGCAGCCTTAAACATGCAAAAATGCATATATGGCATTTTCAGGCCTTTTTACTCGATAATTGATACTGCCTCCCGAGAACTCGTTAATTTCACATCGTTTTTCTTCCGGCACATTCATCGTGAATGCTTAGCAGTTACCAAACAACTCGCCAAGCATGAAATTCCTTGTACCCAATTACCCCACCTCCTCACCCTTCTCCTTCCGGTGATACAAGCCGCACAACCACCTCCAACGGATATCGTGCTGTTACACGAGGAATCTACACAAATGCTCAAAGAGGACGATGATGAAGACCTGCTCCATTTCCTCCAGTGAAAACACAAAAAAAATAGCCCTTCACAAAGTCAAGTACAAGACACCACCGTGGTTCCAGATGTTGAAGTATTTCATGACACTACTACTTCATTACAGGTGGAATCTGTTCCGTCTTCTCCTAGTAAGCATCCCGAACAAGAAGAAGATGTAGCTGAAGTCTCATGATGGAAGGAATCTCATTCACCGGCGGTTGAGGCTGTGAAGGAGACAATGGAAGATACCACTCTTATTGAGTGTCATTCTCCTTCTTCACCAACCGCAGATGACCTAGGACATATAGTCAATCAATCGACCGGTAATGAAGAAGCAGTTACCGAAGCCGTCCTATCCGTCCCTTAACATGAAACCGGAATAGTTTTAGTTCCGACTTATCTTATCCCTCTTCCTCCTCCAACCACCATCTCTAATGTTGTTGAAGTTCTTCCCTCTTCGCCTACACCTACCAATCAAGCGGTATTGACCAATCTCCTATCCTCCCCCAACTACTCTCCTCCACCCTCACCTCACCTGTAGTCTACAACACAAGCGCAGCCTGTTTCTTCTCTTTCCACCCCGGTGATGTTCGCTGAATTGGCATCCATGGGCCAACTACTCATCCAACTCTCCCAACAGCTTCCTTTCCAGATGAAGATGGCAACTCAGACAATTCAACAGGAGCTGCAGAGCAAGGTTGACCTTCTAGAAGCAGACATTGCCCCTCTCCAAGAAGAAGTACTTGCAGCTAAAGCCCAGAATCATTCATTGTAGACTCAAATCCAGCAACTCCAAGAACAGTTAGCAAAAAAAGACAATATCATTGCTCAACGGGACACCGCAATTACAACATTAAAGCAAGAAGTTGGCGAGAAGAGGGACACTATGACAGCCTTAAGCAATGAGCTTCACAGTATGTGGGATGCATACAGTGTTTTAGAAGAGGCCTCGTAGTCACTTGTTGCCAATGTACTTAAAGCCAAAGCTGAACTGCATAAGGTTACTAAGAGGTTGTTCCAGAGAGATCAAGAGTTCACTAAGGAGATTGCTAAGACCATTCAGTTCAAAAAGGAGATGGAAGCTATTAAGGAGCGAGACTCTTATTACAAAACTATTTAGTTTCAAGCTCGAGAACTTGAAAGAAGAGAGAAGCAATTAGGAGTTCAGGCAGGCAAGCTTTCGGGCATTGATGCAGACATAGCGGAAATGAAGCTGCGAGGACACGCTGCTCTGGCCCACAAATTTTATTTACAGGAATCCTTTTTGTAGACGTAGGCAGAGTTACTTATAAGCCAAGTCATTGCTGCCAGTTCTGTTAGGACTGATGCATAACTTATAGAACCTGCAATTTTGAAAGATATGCTAGATTCTCTTAAGCAGATGATTACACGTACCTTCAAATTAGCTTGCACTATGTATATTCAGGGTTCGTAGATAAACCATGAGTGTGTAATTATAATTTTGGGTTCGAGTCCACCGTGCATGCCAGTGTAAGTTGTCAGAAAGGGGCTCCTAAATTTTGTAATATATATTCTGAAAAGTCGCACGCATGATGTAAAGGCGTAGCGCAAAGTTGTAACCCTTGAGAGATTAATAAAAGAGTCGCGTGAAGCACAAAGTGTAGTCGTCGGACTGTTCGTCTGAGCGGGAGCCGGAAGCAAAGCGTTGTTGTCGAAAATATGTGTAGTCTGAGTCTGTTGTCAATTCTGTTGATTAAGTTAAATCATTCAGTGAAGTTAATGAAGCATTAAGTTGAGTAAGGTGATAAGTGAAGAGTTATACATTAATTGTCTAGTGTGGAAGTGTGTTGAAGAACGCATTCAAAATAGTACTCGGAAGATAATCCAAGTTAGCACGTTAATTCAGTGAAGTGGTATATTCTTAATCTGTAGATTTGGGAAAATACAAACAGGGCCTCTGTTTACAGACCCCTAACCATCCCAAGAACCCCGATTCAATTCAAGTTAAATAGATAATTTAATATGAAGTTTAATTTTCAATAGTATGTATGTGTATGTGTGCATGTATTTAGTATGTGTGTATGTATATGTGTATGTATGTATGTGTAAGTGTATGTATATGTGTATGCACATGCTATATGTGTGTATGTATTCTGATTCTTTTTTTTTTTTGTTTGAGATTAAAATAACAAGAGATATTGTATTGTGGAAAAAAGTAAGAGGAGACCTAACATACCACCTGAGATGTGGCAGTTTTTTCATAGACAGCTACATCTTCAAGAATCATTTTCTCAACAAAAGGTATACAAATTAATAGTTTATATTTATAATTCTCATAAGTTTTATTATTTTTTTATATTTAATTTATGTATTTCTTTTCTATTCAAATAAGTAAGCTGCTGCAAAGAAGAGAGTTGAGTCGGGCCACACATCTCACTTAGGCCAAAAGGGCCATTATGGTTTTGTAGCTACATTTGTAAGTATATGTGTTCTGAAAGTATGATTTTTATTTTAGTTAAAACACAAGAGACTAATCATTTTTATTTGTTTCAATGCAGGAAAGGATTATGGTCGATATCTTAAAAAACATGAGACCACGTATGCTACACATTTTGGATATTGGGGTTTGAGCGAGTATATGCAAGATCATCTGGATGCAATTATGAGTATTATGAAAGTTCATATCATTATTTTACTTTTATGGATGTTTTGTATGTTTTACTTATTTATGTTTGTTATATGTAATCCAAGAGTTTTATGGAGACGTAGATATGGATGACATGGAGAGTGAGGCACAAGAGGGACGATCTCGATCTTTAGAAGGTGCTCACACCACTACCTAGGATGCCACTACAGATACATCAAATCATGCTGATGATCGTGATGATGAGAATAAGGGTAATCATGATGATGATGGTGATGATGATGATGATGATGATTAGGATTTTTTATTATGACATTGGAGTTATGTTTTGAATTTTGTGTATGGTATTAAGTAATGAAAAGTCTTGTTCTATTGATATTTATTATTGTTTATATTTAGCATGTGTTTTATTACTTTAATTATATAATTCTTTCATATTTATATGTGCTTGTGTGTGTGTAAAATGTATATATGCACATGTAGGTATATATCTATATTTATGTAAGTGTGTCTATATACATGTATATGTATGTATCTATGTATATATATGTGCATGTATGTATGTGCATATGTATAAGTGTATATTCTTGGAGTTAGACGTTTGCGGAAACACGCGAACAACACAAGGAAGAAGAAGAAGCTTGGAGCACAACACACAATATTGAATGTATTAATAGAGAATGTAAAAAGATAAATAGCCCATTAGGAAAATAGGCATATATACAAGCCAGGGGAAAAAACCTCCTAAAGAGGGAAAAAAGTTCCCCAGTGGTCCTAGTATGTTCACACACATCACTACCTAAATGTATCAACAAATCCCCCTTGGGAGTGATGCAGTGAACAAGGAGTTTGCACTCATGTATAAGGAAGTGCCAAGCTATGTGGAATCAATCCACAAAAGGAAGTAAGCCCAAAGCTCTGAAAGCTTCAAACTTCTCCCCAGGCAGAGCCTTCGTGAAAAGGTCTGCAATGTTATCTTGCATGGGCACATATGTCAAGCTGATCCCCAACGAAGAACCTCTCCATGACATAACAATAATGCACCTTAATGTGCTTAGTGCGAGCATGGAACAAAAGGTTCCTCGCAACTGTCAATGTGCTCTTATTACTAATGAAGATGGTGATGACAGAAGACTGACCAACACTAAAATCAGTCATAAGGCATCTGAGCCACACACACTCAACAATCGCTGTGAAAGCTACCCTATACTCAGCCTCACAACTAGAAGTGGCCATAGTAGGCTACTTCTTGCTCAGCCAATATATGCATGACCTACCAAGCATGAAGCAAAAACCACTAGTGGACACATGAGTGTCATAGCAACCAGCCCAATCAGAGTCCGAAAAAGCATGCAAATCTCGCAGTAGTGATCCCCCGTTGGGATAAAACAAAACAAGTATCCAGGTACCACTCAAGTAGCGAAAGATGCACTTAATTGGCTACCAATGCTTGACTCTTGGGCAATGCAGAAACCTGCTCATTTGTGAGATAGCAAACTAAAAATCTGGCCGAGTAATGCATAAGCAAATCAAGCATCCAATAGCTTGCTGATAGTGAACAACATCAAATGCATCTCAAGCATCATGAAGACTCAGTCATAAACCTGTTTCCATAGGAGTGGTAATAGGTTTAGAGTCTTCAAGGCCAAAACATTGCAATAATGTCTCAATATATTTTGTTTGACACAAAGCCATTCTACCATCAACGTGCATAAGCTGAATGCCCAAATAGTGATGCAAATGCCCTAAAACAGTCCAATGAGCCATGTAAATCAGCCTTAAAATCAACAATATGCCTCTCATGAGGACCACTGAGCAGCATGTCATCAACATAAACCACAATGATAAGAACTACATCATTAGCATGCTTAACATATAAGGTGCTTTTACTTGGACTATTCTCAAAACCATGTGCAATCAGATAGGAATGTGTCTTTTCGTACCAAGCACGTGGTGCTTGCTTGAAACCATATAATGCCTTCTTTAACTTGCACACCTCGTTTTCGTGCCCTTTCTACACAAAGCCACGGGGCTGAAAAACATACACTTCTTCATGCAAATCATCATTTAGAAATGCTGATGTACATTCCAACCATGATGAGCTGCAAGTGCACAAATTCTATGAACAGTAGTCATTCGGCAAGTAGGTGCAAAGGTCTCATCAAAATCAATGCCTCTTTCCTACACATAAGCCTTTGCAACAAGCCTAGCCTTATATCTATCAACTATTCCATCAGGTTTATGCTTCAACTTGTATACCCACTTTGTGCCAATGGCCTTCTTGTCAGGAGGCCATTCTTCATTATAGCATCATATTCAGATTGCATTGCAGCCATCCAATGTTCAGAATTTTATGCTTCATATAACAAAACATGCTCAGTCTCATTGAAGAGACTAGAGGCAGCCATAGCATAGCAATCTCATGCAAAAGAGGCACTATGAGAGCCTCATCGAGTACAATATGATAGAAGTGCATCTAATTTTTTTTCATGCAAAGTCTACACCAACCATTTTGGCATAGTTTTTGCCTAGTCAATATCAGCTCTTTCATCAACAAGTGCATCACGTAAATCTGCATCCGAAATGGAATGACCTGCATCATCACATGAAACCTGCAAAGGTTGAGAAGTTGCCTCATTAGGACCAGCACTAGACTATCCACCTGTGAAAAGAGGCAACAACGTATCATACATGTCTTTGGAGCTAACAGATGTCTCCTTAGTACATGAAGGCAATGGATGAATAGCATCTTCTACAAAAACAACATCACGGCTAAATAGAATGCATTTACTCTATGGATGATACAGATGATAGCCTTTACTTTCAGAACTATATCAAACAAAAATACATTTTACTCCTTTGTCATCCAGATTTTTGTGATGTTTTTTAGGAACTAATGCATATACCAGACAGCCAAAAACAGGTAGATGAGCATCATATGGCTTGCAATCATGTCAAGCCTCATATTTGAGTGATAGACTGTAGTGCTTCAGCTATTAAGTACATATGTAGCACACATAACAGCCTCAAGCCAAAAACTATGTGGTAAGGCCTGACTCTTGACCATATATCTCGCCATCTCCATGAGTGACCTCTTCTTCTCTTTAGCAACTCCATTTTGTTGAGGTGTATATGGCAGTGTATACAGGTGTTTTATCCCATGTTCAACCAAAAATGCATTAAAATGAGAGGACATATATTCCCCCCCTCGATCAGAACAGAGGGTGCCCATTTTACATGCTGACATATTTTCAGCCAAAACCAGAAATTGTTTGAAGCACATAAACACTTCAGACTTAGCTTTGAGTGGATATACCCATGCATGCTTGGAAAAATCATCAATGAAAATCATGAAGTAAAGATAATTTTCAAAAGACAGTGTCTAGATAGGACCACAGACATTGCGATGAATAAGCTGCAATTTCTAAGTAGCCTGAACTGAATCATCTTTTGGAAATGAGGAACACTGCATTTTGCCCAAAATACAACCTACATTTACATGTTTACCAGGTGCCTCAAGTTTGGGCACCATTTCAGGTTTCTGCAGCATAGCAAACTAGTAAAGTTCAAATGACGAAAGTGTGCATGCCAAAGCTTTGCATCTGACATAGCCTAAGATTCATGTACTGCACATGCCAAATCATTCACCGATTTTTCATAGTCTATGAGCTTATATAGCCCATGACATAAAATTCTAGAAGCAATAATAACATCGCCATTTGACATATCATGAATTGTACATATGTCATCAATAAATTTCACAAACAAGCCAATCTTGGCTAATGCAAAAAGTGATAATAGATTCTTCTTGATCCTTGGCACAAATAAAGCATCTAGTAAAGTGAAAGAACTACGACAACAGTATTCAAAATGATCTTACTAACTCCCATGACAGGATAAGAGGAGTTATTGGCACATGTGATAGTATTCCCTGTAGGGGCAAGCTCAAGTGAAGAGAAGAAACTATGCTGCGAGGTAATATGTTTGGTCGCCCCATTATCAAAGTGCCAAGCATCTAAGTCTAGTACAAACATGCATTGCTCATGAGAAGATGGTTCAAAGTTTCAAATAGTAGTAAACGCCCATTCTTCATCCTGCACAAGGTTATCAGATTCTCTTTTTGGAGTAGAGGCCTCTACAACAACCATTCCAACCTCTTTTTCCTTTGCCTCTTTTGCAGCGAGTTTAGGAGAGTTCTTTATGATATGATCATTTCCTTTACAGTACATGTAAAACAATTTCTACTTTTCTAATTTCTTCACATCTTTGTCTTCCTTCTTCGAATGTGCAGAATTAGCAGATTTTTGCTTACTAGTTGAAGAGCTCTATTTTCCTTTCCCTTCTGACTAGCCAGGAAAGCTTGATGTGCAACATGCATTATGGACCTATTTTGCCTTGACTAATCTTCCTGCAATAGAATAGAGACTAACTCCTTAAATGACAAGGCATTTGGATTTCCTTTCATCATCAATCGAAGAGTAGAAGCAAAACTCTGATATGAATCAAGAAGACCATTTAGAACGGTCTACACAAGTGAGCTATATGGTATAACTTCATCAGCAAAAATCAACTGTTCCTTCAAATCTTTGATCTTTAGAAAATTTCAATAGAATCACCTTCATTCATGTGCTCACTCTCCAACTGTTTTCGGAGGTAGGCAACACAAGCCTCATTCATAGCTTTGTACAATGTGGTAAGTGTATCCCAAGCATCCTTTGCTATTCTACAAGAGTGAATGTAATGGATAATGGCATGTTTGATAGACAAAGAATGCATGTGCTTGCCAATGAATCTGCTCTGCAATAGGTGCAGCAAAAACCATAACAAGTACAAGAATCTACAAAATATCATCATCTTCGATACCATCTCCATTAGCTCTAGCACTTGTATTTGAAGTACCTGTATTCTCAGGTGTAATAGGACGTCTCTCAACACCCTCCACAATATTCCACAATCCTTTTGCAACCTACACATGTTGCATCATATAAGCCCATAATGGGTAGTTGGTACCATCCAACTTATCCTCAACAGCCAACATACGGAATACATCACTACTTTTAGCCATGGCTTGTGACTAAAATACCTTGATGCAGAAAATTGATTGTATCTAAGAAAGTTCAACGGAACTGCCCAAACAAGTTCTGCTAAACTTGTAGGAGACTTCTAGATGCTTATATTGGAAAACGGAAACAGGTATATACCTTTGGCACAAAAAGATGAAATAGCCTACACAAGCACTATGATATTGCGTTTGGAGGCCGAAACGAGCTTTGAAACACCTTGAGTATGCTCACCAAAATTCGGTTTTAAGACTGCAACTAGAGGAGTGTCAACAACACCCTAGATGAAGCAGTGACCTGCTCTGATACCAATTGTTGGAGTTACATGTCTGCAGAGGCACGCGAACAACACAAGGAAGAAGAAGAAGCTTGGAGCACAACAGAGAACACTAAATGTATTACTAGAGAATGTACAAAGATAAGTAGCCCATTAGGGCAATAGCCATGTGTAATGGTATGGGGGTATGTATGTCTATGTGCATGTGCATATATATGTGTGTATATGTATGTACGCGCATGTATATATGTAAATGTATGTGTATATGTGTGTATGTTCATGTATATGTGTGTATATGTATCTATGTGCATGTGTATGTGTGTATATGTATGTATGTGCATATGTATCTGTGTGCATGTATGTGTGTTTGTGTGTCTATATATATGTATGTACATATGAGTATGTGTATATGCATGTATGTGCATGTGCATGTGTAAGTGTATATGTTCTTGTATATGTTTGTGCATGTGCATGTGCATGTGTGTGTATATGTATGTGTGTGCATGTGCATGTGCATGTGTAAGTGTGTGTGTATGTGCATGTGCATGTGTATGTGTGTGTATATGTATGTATGTTCATGCATATGTGTAAGTGTATGAGTATATGTGTGCATGTGCATGTATATGCATATATATATGTATGCCCATGTGTGTGTGTATGTGCATATGTGTGTGTATGTATGTGCATATATATGTGTATGTGTGTATATGTATGTGTATGTTGTGCATGCATGTGGATGTGCATATACTTGTATGTAAGTATGTGTTAATGTGTGTATGTGTATGGATGCATGCAAGTCTTTTTATGTCTTTGTAGAAATGTTTGTGCATATGCATGTGTATGTGTGTGTATATGTGTATGTGTAAGTGTATGTGCACATGTATGTGTGGGTATGTGCATGTGTACATGTGTAAACATGCATCTTCATGTATAAGTGTATATGTGCATATCAATAAGTGTGAGTATGCTAATTAATGAAAATAACACAGTTGGATTGATATACAAAGAATGGAAATTGTACTTACAATAGTTAGCCATATTTTTTGTTTGGTTAACTTTTTGAATAACCTACAATAAAGATAGAGAGAGAGAGAGAGAAAATTCAAAGAGAGAAAGAGGTAGAAAGGAGAGAAATAGAGAGAGAGAGAGAAATACAATAAGACAGAGATTAGAGAAAACAATAATTTAGAAAGTGATTGTTTTAGTTTGTAAGTGAAGTGCAATTGTGAATGTTGGAGAGCTCTTTGATCAGATGCGCATAGATGCTCATCGAAGAGCCTCCAATGTGTTTATTTTTTTCGTAAAAAGACTATCATGTAACCGATGGTAAAGCATCGTAAATTCCTTTGCAGATAGCTCTGTATAAGCGACACTAATTACCCTCATTTATGCGTTGCAGTTTTGCGTTGCTTATGCAATGCTCGTTTATCTCATTGCTTTAGCCACACGCAACATAGCCATCACAATGCACATTGCTCCACACGTCGAAGTTTTCATCGTTTAACCAACGTTGCATGCTTGATGCTTGTTGCGATGCTTTATGCAATCATATAACGACGAAATTGTGTCGTGTGAACCATCATTATGCGCCTGTATTCTTTGTAGTGTCATAATATTATTTTCATACATTTGGTTGAAACAAAGGCATTAGAAAACTAAATTCAATGAGTGATAACGAATCCTTCTATTCCGAAATAGATTAATAGCATATACAGAAAAAGAATCATAATTATTCCGAACTACTGTATTAGCACGTTAATCCATTAAATTGATATTTACTCTTAAATTTTAACGAAGAAGTTTGTCACACATACCATATAATGAAGATCGTCATCAAACAGTTTAAAACTTTGATGCTTTAGATTCTGTGCGGTAAGTTTTATGACATACAAATGAGCATTACTTGGAAGTCAACGACTAAGAAAGTGTATATATATATATATATATATATATATATATATATATATATATATATATATATATATATATATATATATATATATATATATATATATATATATATATATATATATATAAGGACTGTTTTCCGGAAATGTTTTTAAACACGTTTTGTGGTCAGGGTGTGTTTTCAACTCCTTGAAAATATTCTGAACCGCGAGATTCTTTACTATAAAATCATATAAAGGATGCAATTTTTTATATTCGAATCAGCTCGAAAGTGTGCGGGTTTTAGAGAACAGAAAATTAAAATCAGATATTGTTCTGATACAAGCTGAATTACAGTGGTTGTTATTTCTTAAATATAAATGAGCAAAATGTAGTTAGAATCCTCTAAACTCAAGACAGAAATTATAAAGAAAATAAAATTCATATTCGAATTTCTCATATATAATTTCTTAAATAGAATTTTCAAAAAAAAAACAATTTTCCTCTATTAAAATCTTCTTTGTTTTAGATATATATTGCACGTATCAACACATGTTCCCTCAATTAAAGGATCGAAGCAACAAAGCAATATTTTTTTCTTCAGAAAGCATTTTACTACTCTAAAACTGGATTTCATGACATTCAAAATACAACTTCCGTATCTCGCTTCTTTTAAAGCTCATATGGATTTTAGCCTTATGACACATCGTTTACTCAAAGATGATCTGTGAAGATGGTTCCTAAATATTGATATAAAGCTTCTCTTTTCAAATATTGTGTATCGTTTGTTTGGTTCCAGTGTGCAGTTACAGAACGCGATAGAAGAATGAAAGAAATATGTGGAATCCATGTGTACGAAAAGATGGACACCCCATTCTCTTCTACCTGGTGCTTATATCCTAAATTATTTAAAAAATTATAATTTTCTTCACGTTCTCGTATACAAAATACGATTAATCTAATTTATAAACAAAGGTTTTCCTCTATTGAACGTGATGAGAATAAGACAAATCTGAATAGTATAGCTTCTCAATGTGTGTGTGTGTGTGTGTGTAAGAAGGTAGATTAGATTTTGTTTTCCAAGATAAGTTGATTAAAAATTACAACGTGGAAACATTAACTAACAATAATATTTGATTACCTTGGAATGTTATATGTTACAAATCTGTTTTAGGTTTAATCCCAGCACGTGTTTTCCTTTAAAGGAATCCCATAATTATACGTATTGCAAGTTATATCTCAACAATGAGCATGATCAATCAGTCAAGTATCCTGAAAGAGGACCTGAGCACCAGAAACATCTTTATCTAGCATATATATATATATATATATAAGAAGGTAGATTAAGTTTTCTTTTCCAAGATAAGTTGATTAAAATTTCAGCGTGGAAACATCAACTAACAATAACATTTGCTTACCTTGGAATGTTATATGTTATAAATCTGATTTATAATTAATCATAGTATGTGTTTCCCTTTAAAGGAATCCCATAATTATATGTATTACCAGTTATGTTTCAACAATAAACATGATCAATCAGTCAAATATCCTGAAAGAGGGCCTAAGTACCAGAAATTCTTTATCTGGCACAATCCCATAAGTAAAGATCCATCTTATCACGTCGTGAATGGCTTTTGTCAACCTGGAACAGAAATATCTTAAACTTATATGTAATATCTTAAACATATATGTAAACATTTGATATTAACGGAAATCTTTTCCTCGCTACAGATGTATGTGAGCACCTTCCTGTCTGTTGATGTATGGTCTTATTGCGAATCCGCTTGTCAAATGATCTTTATCACATCTCAATTCTGACGTATATACTAAGCTTTCATTTCGCTAAGGATTTTTCTTTCCCTCATTTAGCACACTAGAAACATTTTTAGCTCCTCTGAGAGCCTAAGTCGAACACCATATTTAAATTAAAATATTTTAAAAACATTAATAATGGATATTTCTTTCTTTCTCTTTAATGGGCGTAAGGAAATTGATTTTAATATTTTTGTGCTCCAGAGGAAGTAGAAGGAGATCATCTAAAGCAATTTTAGCCACCAATTAATCCATAAATGACCTGGACGGGAAAAAACACATGAAGTCTCTACCATGTGTTCAGAGATTAAAAAAGTTGTCTTGCAACGTAGAGATTGTTGATTTCCTTGTTTCTATCATCCATTTTCCTTACATTGACGCCTACGGTAAATGATCATTCTCTAGTATTTGATATTAACTCCCCTGAAAAGATATCGGATAAAAGCATCTTTTTTTTTTTGGAATGTTGAAACCTTATAGGGAATATTATTGATGCGTAAGGTTTACTTTATGCAAGAATCACGGAATCTCCATGAAGTAGACCTTAAGGCTTATACATAGCCACGTGATTGAACTTATATATAGCTTTTCGAGATCATGAATGAAGTACCCTTCTGGACCCCGTATCATAAAACATTGGGTATTTTATTTCTATATATATTTCCCATGATATTCACTCCTAACCAAAGTTGTGAACCTTGCATTGACATGAAAGTATTGGAAAATTACCTTTAAGAATACAGGACATTGTAAATGGATAGATATTGTGGTCGAACCATATGAATTCCAAGTGAATGCTCACATGAATTTCTTTATGCTTAAATGTTCAATAAAACTCGGTCAAGACTCAGAACAAACACATGCTTCTCTGTAATTATTGAATGGACTACCTTCTGCGAACCACGATTATATTAACAAAATCGTGATTTGTTCATCTAAATACCAGATACACGCATACAACTACGTAATAACGTGTTTTATGTTATATTGACGTGACACTGCGTTTCAGGAGACGTCCGTAGTTGGGCGTATTCGAGATTAGCCTCGGTCAACGCCTAATTCAGATTAGTATTGACTAGTTTTCAATAAGCTTTCAGTTGCAGAAGGAATTTCCAATATTATTAGACATTTGGTCGATCTCCATCTCTACATATGTATGAATATGAAGAACAGAATGAATGGACGTATGTCACAGCGAGTAAACGGAGATAAATACCAGAAAAGCAGTCGTTCTTTTTCTTTATCAAAATGGAGGCGTAAATATTTTCATCGTCAGTTCTCTCTCTCTCTCTCTCTCTCTCTCTCTCTCTCTCTCTCTCTCTCTCTCTCTCTCTCTCTCTCTCTCTCTCTCTCTCTCTCTCACACACACACACACACACACACAGGTACACAGACAAACGCATACGCACGTAAACGCAGAAAAAACACACACAAACAAACACATACACACACACACAGACAATCGGTTATGCTTACAGAAGGTAACAGGAAGAACGACCAGACAAAGATCGTAATGAACTCTGCAACAGCCTGTCGCAAATCAGAGACCATCCTGCGAAACGCTCGTGGCGTACCATTAAAACTAGCGACTCGCGAGAGTCTCCATGATATCTAAAGACAGTAGTTGCTAGCATGTGCTTCCACTTCCGCTTTCTCATTCTTCGCGTCGGGAATAACATGTATGTACCCATATGCTTTTGATCGAATATTATAACACACTTCAACGTATGCTTTATTGGGTAGATGTACTTCTTCCGTTACTTCATAGGCTAAAAATATGCATGTTCATGGTCCGCCATCATAAATCGCCGAAAATCTTTTGAGAAGGTGCGCCAGCATCTCCACGGTTATCGTGACTATTTGTTCTTTTTTTTGTTTTTTTTGAGCAGAAACAGAAAATATATATATATTTTTTTTTGAAGAAACAGGAAATTTAAAATTGATGCAAGAGAACAAAAAGGGCAGTGCTTCAATATGCCACCTGATGAATGTGGCCATATTATCTCTAGTTACAGAATGAGCTTGAAGTAATTTGGATCTCCACATATTACAAGGATACTTTTTAATCAAAGTATGAGGGTTAACATCACCTAAAGAATTTCTACAGGAGTTTCCCAACATACAAGGGAAGAAATGATCCTTACAATGTTTATCAAAAATTTTACTGTTCCTATCTTTCCAGATAGCCCACAGGATGTGAGCTCTCAACAATTGCCAAATCACTATGTCCATTCCATTAGCTTCTCCAAGAAGAAGAGCTCTGGAGTTAGGGGGTTTATTTCCCGCAGTTTGACAGTAAAGGTAGAACACCTTCCAGTATCTGGCAGAGTTCTTGCATTTGAAAAAAAGGTGATCCAAATCTTCATTCTTGCCACAGAAATGACAGTTCCCTACATCAATTTTAAATTCCCTGGCCTTGCTGCCAGTCCATATTCCCTTGTGAAGAATCAACCACAGAAGGAAGGAGTGTTTAATGGCCAAAGGAAAGGCCCAAACACATTGAAATCTGTATCTCCATTGATGAGTAGTCCAGGATAGGGACCACTTCCTGTTAAGTCTTCCAATCAGCAGCTTGCTACTGTTGCTAGATCTTTTGAAGTTGTTGAACATATCCTGAGAGACATCATCAATATTGACAGGCTTCTCCCACATATTAGTAGCCATCTTTTCCATCAGTACAGTCTTTTTGTCTTGCAGGATCTGTTTACATGCAGCAGACAAGGAATCAATGTTTAAAATTTGTCTATCATCAATAAGATTACCATTGCTCATCAGATCCTTCCAACTGCTGAATCCCTTCCTTCTACATTTGTTCCACCTGATAGGGAAGGAGGTTCTGGTTTCTTTGACATGCCATCCTATCCAAATAGAATCTTGCAAAAAGAAGGAGTAGTTAAACTGAAACCAAACAGGTAAACTGTACTCCCTTTTTATAGTCATCCAGGACTTCCAAAAATTACAAATAAGCATACTTCCTTTGGGCACAAAAATAGCAGGAGATACAACTACATCCCAGATATCAAACTTTGTCCAACATTTATTATCTGCAATCCAGAATTTAGGAACATTCCTTTTGATGAGACAGGCCCAGAAATCATTAGAAGAGACTGCCCTACATATCCATTTAGCTGCCATCTGAGTAGCCATTTTGGAGGGACAAATCAATCCCAGACCACCTTCAGACTTCCTCATGCAACAGGTACTCCAGGCCACCTTGGGGATCTTATTTTCTCCCCATAAAAATCTTCGAGCAAGAGCGATAGCATGAGCCAGCTGCTTCTTATTAAGATGCCAACAAGACAAGAAGTAGGTTAGACAAGGAAGAATATAATGTTTGAGAACAAAGGATCTTTGCGCAATATTAGTCTGAAAATCAATCCACTTAAAAATTTTTTTTCTAAATTTGTCCAGGACCCAGTTCCATCTTTGTTCTTGAGTGATTTCAAAGCCCATGGGGATGCCCAACAACCTGAACACAGAGCCTTTTTTTATGATATCACAACCTGCCATTTTAACACATTCAGGAATACAGCCATTAGAGGAAAAGAAACCAGTCTTTTCATGATTAACCACAGAACCACTAGCCAAGCAGAAGGTATTAAGACACTTAAGGAAAGCCTCAGCAGAAAACTCCTCAGCTTTCATAATAAGATTCGTATCATCAGCAAAAGTTTGAAGACACAAAGGGGAATGGGCTTGGGGAATCTCAATGCCCTTGATGCAGTTTTGGTTGATAGAGTGCTTCACAAGCCACCCAAGAGCATCAGACGTGATAGCAAAGAGAAGGGGAGCTAAAGGATACCCCTGACGAGTAGATCTACACAGCCTAAATGAAGAAGAAAGCTGACCATTCATAGCTACTTTGGAATGAGCATTACCAAATAAGATGCTGGTGTACTTAATAAACCTTTTACCCAAACCAATGTCATGAAGGGATTGAAGAATAAAGTCCCAATCAATCCTGTCATAAGCCTTGTCAAAATCAATTTTGAAAAAAAAGGTGTCAATGTTCATCTCCTTGGTATACTCATATCCTTCCCAAATGGAAATGATAGCATCAAGAATAAACCTACCTTTAATAAAACCTTTCTGCTCAGGAAGAATGATACTATCCATCAAAGGACTCAACCTTCTAGCAAGGGAGGAGGCAAAGATTTTATAAAGAGAAGTCAGACAAGAAATAGGTCTCCAGTTATTAAGATCTTCTTTAGATCCTCTTTTGTGTATCAGCTTAATGACACCAGTATTAATGAAGGCAGAAAGAGTTCCTCTTCTCATGGCTTCCTGCCAGATCCAGAGAATAATGGGCACCAAAACTTCTTTGAACTCTTGAAAAACTTCATTGGGAATACCATCATGACCAGGAGACTTGCCAGGCCTCAATTTACTAATGGTTTCTCTAACCTCACAAGCAGAGAGGGGGAGATCAAGGAGGGAGACCAAGCCAGGAGGAACCATTTTCTTCCTTCTCTGGGCAATGGCAGCTCTTGCACTCCAGATGTGGTCCCCTCTCTTGGGAGGAACAGAGAAAACATTGGTAAAGAAGCAAACAGCCTCCTGAAGGTTTTCTTCTAAGCAAGTAGTAAAATCACCATTACTTTTTTTAACCAGGGGGATGAAGTCCCTGGTTTTTTTCTTTCTCATAAGATCAAACATATGCTTGTTAGGCTTATCAATTTTACCAGCCCAAAATTCTCTGGACATGACAAGGGCACCACGAGCAAGAAGATAATCTTCATGCCTAATTTTTTCTTGGTACTCAAGGATCTTCTGCTTTTTCACTTGGTCAGGAGTTTTAGAGCTCCTTATGTTCTCCATCTCCTTAATAATCATCATCCTTCTCTTATATCTAGAAAGATTAGCCTTTCTTTTATACATAGTAAGAGCACACTGCACTTCTTTGATAGCCTCCTCCCAGGCTTTGAAAGGGGAACATCCCTTGAAAAAATGCTTCTTGAAAATACAGCTGATATGATCTTTCACAATGGGAATTTTAATCAAGGACATATCAAGGTGAGGCCATCCAGCCCTATAGTTAGGGTTATTACTCATAAACTTAGCAACTAAAGGAATATGATCAGACAGCTGCAAGGAGGGATCAACCTCACAGTGATAATTCCAAAAGGACTGAGCCCTATTAGTACTCATATACAACCTGTCCAATCTAGCAGACAAAAACTTACTGTCATTCCTATTGTTCCAGGTATGACCAGTGTTAATAGATAAGTCAATGAGATTATGCTTGAGAATCATATTAAACCAAACATTTTTTTCATTGCCAGAAAGAATGTTATTTATGTTACCATTCCTGTCTCCCGAGTTGGTGACCATGTTGAAATCTCCAGTGAGAATGACATCTCCAAAGGATTGCCAATTTCTTCCCAACACTTGGTTCTGATAGAAGAACAATTATCAGCATAAACACAGACAATGGTGAAATTCAAGGGTTCCTTACATCTGATAGCTACCCATTGATTGGAGTTACTAACCAGAACTTCTTCAATCAAATTATATAGGTTGGCATTGACTCCTATAGCAGCACCACCCTTACCACAGTGGTTGGTATGAAACCAAGAGGAATAACTGCTAACAGTTTTAAGATTAGTAGTAAGGTGGTAACCATTACTTTTAATTTCCTGAACACAAATAAAGTCAGGCCTCAAGGAGGCATCAGTTAACCATTTATTAAGAATTTTACTTCTGACTGGGTCTGTCAGACCTTTCATATTAAGGGAAATGATTTTGAGACAGTCCATAAAAACAGTAAAAGGAAAGAAGTTACTTCTTATGGTTCTTGAGAGGTTTGACTGCCGAGGTGGAGCTTCTTACCACCTCTTTTCTTTTTTATTTGATCTTTTCCTTAGCAAGAGGGCTGTCAGATGCCATAGTCACATCCATATTGGTAGAATCTAATTCATCCTGCAATATGACTTCATCACTTTTGTTCAGTTGCTCAACAAAAATATCATCACTGGATTTGGGATTATTAACTATATCATCATTCATGCAAGAAAGGGTAGGGAGAATACCAGAAGTTTTGCTACTACCTCTTTTACCAACAACGGTCCAACCTGAATCTACACTATTGTTAACATTATGCACCGGGGAAATAAGACCAGTATTATCCTTACTAATACTTCCTGTACCTGCAGCTTCAGAAATATCAGCATCTTCAAGAATTTGATAAGGATTACTAATAGTTTTAACCAACACTTCAGGTTTCTGCCCAAGACTAGTGTTTTTTCTCTTATTCTTAATATAATTTTTTTTAATCGACTGATCAGAAGGAGCAGCTTCATTTTTTGTATTATTAACAACTGGCTTCTTGTTATCATCATTATTGAGCTCTTTGTTTTTATTTACCATCAGGCTCGGGCAATCTCTGATCAGATGACCTTGCTTATAACAATTAAAACAAGCATTAGGTAGGTTCCTATACAAGACCTTCTGTTCATGCAGCTTCAGACCTTCTGAATTCTTTAGAACAAGAACAGATTTAATATTTTTAGAAGTGTCAACTTCGATAAGCATTTGAGGATCCCATTTAGGATTGAATCCATTTTTAGGTTTCTGTCCCAAGACTTTACCAATGAGATTACCCAATTTTTCAAGCCAGGGATAGAATTCAACAGGCAAGTCAGGTAATTCTACCCAAACAGGAACCTTGGTGGGTTTAGCCCCCCTAGGATTAAAGCCAGGATGCCACTTAAAGAAGGAAATAGGTGTATTCCTTAAGATCCAGTGACCTTCTGCAATAACCTGCATTGCATTATGGGCATCTTCAAAAAAGAATAGAAAATAATTATTGGGGAGATACTGAATGTGCTTGACATATAATCCTCTGCTTTCCCAGTTGATTTTTATCCAATATTTTAGGTTTTCTAGTGCAGGCCGAGGACCATGACAAAGTCCAATCACTACCTTCTCAGACAAATGATTATTCCAAGATTCTAAGGAGGAACTCTCAATTATAAGTGTGCATTCATCATTATCCTCTTCAAAATCTTCCACATTAATAAAATGAGGAGAACCTTTGTCCTCAGAGACTCCCTCAATCACTTTATCTTTTCCTTTTCTATCGCAGCTATTACTAATGGTAGAGTGAATACCTGACAGTCCTTGATTATTGAACATGGAGAAGGGAGCCCGGACACATGACTGAACTGCAGTGGCATAAGAGAGACCAACCTGTTTCTGAGGAGGCACCACAAGCTTACTGTTGCCCTGCACAAGGCATTGATTGGTCGTACCACCATGCTTCTCTTCTGGAGCCTTCACACCACTCGGAATAGCCCCCATTTGAAGGGACGTGCCAAGACCTCCTTCGAACACAGGGTTGAAGATCGAGTTCTGAGGGTTATCTGTATCACATGTCATCGAGTCTATCAAGCCATCACGCAGTGCCTCATGCAGAGCCATATCGGGGGGCCGAAGGCCACAACAGAGCACGAGAGGGGACAAAGCCCCCCCTCACGACGAGGGGGAGAGAAGGAGTCAAGAGGCGCAAAACCCTAGACCTTCATGCACGGAGGCGCACCTTCATAACTTAGCATCAGCTGCCTATCAGAAACAGAAAATATAAAATTGATGGGATCAAGAAAAAACTACAACATAGCTCCCAAAGGAATGGGAGAAAACCCTAGGTCAAAGAGATTAATGCAGGAGAGAAGTCTCCTCATAAATCCCTCAAAGTACAAGATGATCACGGCAGGTTACAACATATTTTCAATATACATCTGAATAAAGAGGGACATATTGGTTCTGATAGGAGAAGGGAACTGTAACAGTTTATCTCTCCACCTATTAGAAGGATACTTCTTGAGGATCTCAAAAGGACTAGATTCTTTAGCTGGTTCACCGTTAATAAACTTCATGCACTTGTCGAGAAGTCTCTTAATCCCCAACATACAGGAGAATAAGAAGTCTTTACAATTTTTTTCATAAATTTTGATGTTCTTGTTCTTCCAGATAGACCAGAGGATTTGAGCCCTTATGAGCTGCCAAAGAGCAACATCCATCTTGTTAACTTCACCAATGAGAATTTCTTTGGATCCAGGCACCTTCAACCCATAAGTGTTACAATAAAGATAAATGACCTTCCAAAATTTAGAGGAAACCCTCCATTTCAAGAAGAGATGCTCTAAATCTTCTTCCATACCACAATGGTGACAAAGTCGAGCATCAATTTATTATTGTCTAGCTTTGCTGCGAGTCCAGATTCCCTTATGCAAAATCAGCCACAACAAACAAGAGTGCTTGTTGTCAATTGGAAGAGACCAAATACACTAAAATCTATAGCGCCACTCATGAGCAGACCACGCTAGCTTCCACTTCCTGTTCAAATTGCTAGTAATGAGTCTGATGCTGATTCGAGCATATTTATAGTTGTTGAACATGTCTTGAGCCAGGTCAGAGATGTTAATAGTCTTCGACCATAAGTGAGGCCCAATGAGAGACAGCAGCTTGTTCCTTTTATCTTTTAAAATTTGCTACAGGCAAAGGACAAGGTATCAAAATTCATTATAAAGTAATCATCAATCAAACTTCCATTTCTATACAGATCCTGCTAGTTAACAAACCCCAACTTTTTACATTTATTCCATCTAATGGGGAGAGGGGTAATGTTAGGAGACTCAAACCAACCAATCCATAAGGAATCCTGCATCAAGAAGGAATAGTTAAAAGAAAACCACACAAGTAGCTTATAGTTCTCTTTGACCTTCATCCAGGCATTCCAGAAATTGCAGAAAAGAGAACTTCCTTTAGGCACAAACCTAGCAAGAGAAATAAGAATATCCCAAAGATTGAAGTTAGACCACCTTTTATTGTTCTTAAGACAAAATTTATTTATGTTTCTTTTGATCAAACAGGCCCAAAAATCATCAGAAGAGACAGCTCTGAGAATCCATTTGGCAGCCATCTGAGTGGCCATCCTAGTAGGGCAAATCAGACCAAGCCCCCCTTTAGACTTTTTCATACAGCAAGTCTTCCATGCAAGTTTAGAAATTTTGCTCCCACCCCATAAGAATCTCCTAGCAAGAGAGATGGCCTGAGACAACTGCTTTTTGGTAGGCTTCCAACAAGCCAAAAATTAAGTCAGACATGAAAGAATATAATGTCTCAAAACAAAGGACCTATGGGAAAGATTATGCTGCATGTCCATCCACTTGAAAATTTTAGCTCTAAATTTCTCTAAAACCCAATTCCATCTCTGTTCACTTGTGATCTAAAATCCCATGGGAATTCCCAACAGTCTGAAGACAGAACCCATTTTAATAACATCACACCCTGCATCCTTAACATAATCAGGAACCACATTGTTAGTAGCATAGAAACGAGTTTTTCTGTGATTAACCATAGAGCCAGTAGCAAGACAGAAAGTATTAAGACATTTAAGAAAGGAAGCAACAGAAGACTCATCAACCCTCATAAGGAGATTGGTGTCATCAGCAAACATCTGCAAATAGAGAGGGGTCTCATCTTGAGGGATAACCTGTTGTCAGGATCTTGCTCATGCACATATAGAGATTACGGACACAGAAAACACACAGAGAATAGACGCAACAAGAGACGAGACACAACGCAGTATTGGGTGCAATCTCCCCCCATGCACTCTGTTTCGACAGTCCACAGAGTGCATGTATTTATAGGAATTTTGATTACGTCCAAAAGAGTGGTTACAAGAGGGCGGCTTCGAAAAGCAGGCGTGAACTAAAAGTTGATAACTTTTACAGAAAGCCATTGCTTTCAATAACAGAAACTGTGGTCTACAACGACCCTTATTCTAACCATTACTTTTCTAACAATAGAACCTTCTACGTAGGTTTATTTACAAAATAAATAATAATTATTCGGATTATTGATGTCCGCCCTTTCACGCCTTGCACGCTCCTCACGAACCTTCAGCTCCTATATCAAAACATCAAAAACATATTAATACATTAATAATTTAACATTTTAACAATGCCTTGTTCAATAATATACAACATGCCTCTCAGTCGACAAGCAACTGACCTCAGTTGATAAAATAATTCAACACTCTAACAATTATAATGCAGTGTTCAACATATTCCATATTACTGTTACAATCCAACAATGCATTGACTTTTCCATGTTTCAATCAACAATGCATTGGCTAACATATTCCATGTTACAATCCAACAATGCATTGGCTATTCCATGTTTTAATCAACAATGCATTGGCTAACATATTCCATGTTACAATCCAACAATGCATTGGCTATTCGATATTTCAATCCAACAATGCATTGGCTATTCGATATTTCAATCCAACAATGCATTGGCTAACATATTCCATGTTACAATCCAACAATGCATTGTTCAACATATTCCATAAGGTATAACATGCCCCTCAGTTGAACAAGCAACTGAACTCAGTTGATAAAATAATAAACATGGATGGCCAATCACATGTTTCATCACTGAATAAAGAAAATAGGCATGTGCCATGTAAAAATACATGCATGGAAATGTTCATGGAGCTGTTACATTAATGTGTTTGTGGTATGATATACAGGATTTAAGTCAAAAATGTAATCCAAAAGTGATGACAAAAATAATAATTAACTTTCGAATCATGAATTTATACTTGAATGCATGTGCATATAAATTTTGTAAAAATTTCGGCACCATAACGGTGTGATTTTGAAAACCGGAATATTTCTGACAAACAATTTCCATGATATAGATGCCAATAGGCACAATCTATGCACAAAGAAACCAAAAGGGGATTACACACCCTGACATATGTATGTTTCTCCTCGCTAACGTGCAATAAAATACATACCTGTCCCTGCAATAAGAATTCATGTACCATACAAGACAAACCATGTTTAAACGATGCGTATATTCCATGTACGATGCAAAACATGCATGTCCAAAATGTAAGTGGATGCAAAAAGAAGACAACTATGCATATAAATTGACAAGAAACGTATCTGGATGGTTACAAAGTAATTTGCCGATGTGTGCAGGTGCTGAAGATGATCCACCCCTTTATCATAATAGCAGGACAATATGCCTTTTGGATGAATGGGTAAAGTCCAAATTCTTTTGATCTTGGAAGAGAAGCTCAAAAGATATGTGATAGCTACTCTATAAAGAGATCGGAGATATCTTTCCATAGCAGTAAAACAAAATCTCAAAATTTAAAGGTAATATGCTCCTATAGACTAAATTCAATATGTAAATACATCACAATTATCAAAGAGGTAAGGTAAATTGTAAAGGGAAGAATGAATCTTTAAACTCTTCTTGAAAAGCCTTCCAGGTGCGTGGACAATCTACACGACGAGAAAGATCATTCCACCATAATTGCGCTCGTCCTACCAAATAATTAGTGGCAAACTCGATTTTCTGATTTTCTGAATATAACTCGTCGGAAAAGAAATCGTTGAATAGGGATAGCCATGATAAGACAAAGCATCCATCTTTTCGTCCGTCGAATTGACGCATAGCATAACGTCCGTGTATGGCTTGTTGAAGTGCTTGAAGTTCTTGGTTCATAATCTCTAACTCTTGTTCGAATGAGACTCCAGGTAAAGGTGAATTACTGTAATCCGCCATGGTGCTCTTGGATCCTTGCTCTCAAGCTTGCTTGGTATCTTAAACACTCAATCAAGTGCCATCCAAGGATTTTGAAGGAATTCACACTTCCAAGCTAGCTCATCGGAAAGTTCGTTCCGAGAGCTTTCCAACGGTATATTACACGCCTCAATCCGACCTACGGATTGAAAGTTATACTTGATTCTTTGTTAGGTCCATCCTGGAAATTGCCGCGAGCGCCTTGCACAAGTACCAAAGAAAAAGAATGTGAGTACAACTCCAAGAGATGGTGGAGTGGTCAAAGTACTTCCCTTGAAAGTAGAAGGTTGTGGGTTCAAATCCTCCTACCTTAGAGACTCTAAACCTCTCTATTACCACTCAAAAATTAAAATTGTCTCGCGCGTAGCCAACGGTCGCCAAGGGAGCCTTGAGTGCCAATGTTGCCAATGTTGCCAATGTATTGCCTAAGTTATTGCCTAAGCTCTTTGCCTTAGTCGACGCCTTGGAGTATCGCGAACGCGGAGACGGAGACGGAGACGGAATCGGAATCCCGAACAGAGAACACAGAACAGAACCCTCTGTATTGACGCGTGCAGAGCTCTGATACCACTGTTGTCAGGATCTTGCTCATGCGCATACAGAGATTACGGACACAGAAAACACACAGAGAATAGACGCAACAAGAGACGAGACACAACGCAGTATTGGGTGCAATCTCCCCCCATGCACTCTGTTTCGACAGTCCACAGAGTGCATGTATTTATAGGAATTTTGATTACGTCCAAAAGAGTGGTTACAAGAGGGCGGCTTCAAAAAGCAGGCGTGAACTAAAAGTTGATAACTTTTACAGAAAGCCATTGCTTTCAATAACAGAAACTGTGGTCTACAATGACCGTTATTCTAACCATTACTTTTCTAACAATAGAACCTTCTACGTAGGTTTATTTACAAAATAAATAATAATTATTCGGATTATTGATGTCCGCCCTTTCACGCCTTGCACGCTCCTCACGAACCTTCAGTTGCTATATCAAAACATCAAAAACATATTAATACATTAATAATTTAACATTTTAACAATGCCTTGTTCAATAATATACAACATAACCAAACCTTTAATGGTGTCTTTATCTATACTGTCCTTGACAAGCCACCCAAGAGAATCACTGGTAATAGCAAAAAAAAGAGGGCCCAAAGGACATCCTTGTCTTATGGATCTCCAAAGCTTAAAAGGGGAAGATAAATGACCATTTATTGCAACTTTAGAATGAGCATTACCAAACAAAATGTTAGTAAAACTAATAGAATTACTTCCCACACCTATATCATGAAGAGACTGTAAAATAAAATCCCATTCAACCCTATCATAAGCCTTGTCAAAATCAACTTTAAAGAAGAAAGCATCAGTATTAGTTTCTCTAGCAAAGTCAACACCTTCCCAAATAGTAATGATAGCATCAAGGATGTACCTACTAGAAATAAATCCCTTTTGTTCAGGAAGAATGATGCTATCCATCAAAGGACTCAATCTTCTAGCCAAGGAGGAAGCATAAATTTTGTACAGAGAAGTTAGACAGGAGATAGGTCTCCAATTGTTGAGATCATCTTTTGGACCTCTTTTATGAGTCAACTTAATCACCCAAGTATTGATGAAGGTAGAGAGGGATCCTCTTCTTATGGCTTCTTGCCAGATCTAGAGAATAATGGGCCCCAACACATCTTTAAAAACCTAAAAGAATTCATTTGGAATGCCATCATGTCCAGGAGACTTGCCAGGCCTCAATTGACTAATGGTTTCTCGAACCTCACCAGTAGAGAGGGGGAGATCAAGGAGGGAGACCAAGCCAGGAGGAACCATTTTTTTCCTATACTGGGAAATGGTAGCTCTTGCACTCCAGATGTGGTCCCCTCTCTTGGGAGGCATAGAAAAAACATTGGTAAAGAAGCAAACAGCCTCCTGGAGTTTCTCCTACATATTAGAATCATAACCACCAGAACGTTTTTTAATCAAAGGGATAAAATCTCTAGCTTTTTTCTTTCTCATAAGATCATACATATGTTTATTAGGCTTATCCAATTTCCCAACCCAAAATTCTCTAGACGTGACAAGGGCACCATAAGCAAGAAGATAGTCCTCCAACCTCACCTTTTCTTGGAGTTCAAGGACCTTTTGTCTCTTATCAAAGGAGAGAATATTAGAATTCTCTATCTTATCAATCTCCTTCAAAAACATCATCCTTCTTTTGTACCTTATGTCCTTAGCCTTTTTTTTTTTGTAGTCAGTAAGGACTTTTTGAATTTTCTTGATAGCTTCCTCCCAAGCTTTAAAAGGGGAACAACCCACAACAAAATGATCCTTAAAAATCTTGGTAATTCCATCCTTCACAACTAGAAGTCTGATAAGGGACATATCTAGATGAGGCCAGCCAACCCTATAATTAGGGTTATTACTAGAAAGTTTAACAATAAGCGGAGTGTGGTGAGACAATTGTAGAGTAGGATCAATAGTACAGAAGCTATTCCAGAGATTATGACACCTTTTAGTGTTCATGTAACTCTATCCAACCTAGCAGAGAGTCTATTGTTAGAGCTCTTATTACACCAAGTATGCCCATTATTGATAGAGGTATCAGTCAAATTGTGAAGATTGACCATATTATACCAGCAACTTTTTTCATGACTTGCAAGAATATTATTACTATTACCATTCCTGTCAGCGGAGTTGGTCACCATGTTAAAGTCACCTGCCAGGACGATGTCACCATTAAGTTTACAAATTTCTTCCCAGCACCTGACCCTATCCTGAGAAGAATTGGCAGCACTGTTAAAAGTCAAGCTTCAAGCTACAAATTCGTGTGGAATCTTTTATGGACATGTGGAGCAATCAAAGGAAGCCAAAAGCCACGAGATTCCATCAAGAAAAGTCTCTCAACCACTCCCCAATTCATCTCAACTAAATCCTCCAAGTTAGGAGGCTGATTTGGAAAGGTAGTTCCTAGATTTTAGGGGCAAACTTCTCACTATAAAAGGAGCATGTATCCCAACTTCTTTTGGGCCATATTCTTGGAGGTTTAGCTCATGTAAAGTGATCACTAAGTGCGGGAGTTGTGATAATCAAGCCCCTTGCTTGCTTGTTTGTTTTCTTTTAGTAGGCATATCTATGTGTGTGTGCAGGCAGTGTTGGAACTCTCTACCCCTGAGTTGTTAGCATTGGTTCTCTCTTATATTGTACCCATTTGATGTAATTCTTGTCTCATTGGATAGCTATTAGAGTCTATTTTATGCTCACAAAGTCTCTAGAGCATTCTCTGAGTAGTCTGGGAGCAACATTCATTTTAATGAAGTTGTGTGATTGATATCTCTCTTGGTGTGTAGGCTCTGTTGGAAATATTTTGCTCTCTGTTGTAAGGGCTAGTTCTCCTTCTGTATTTATCCATTTGCTATGATTTTGGTGTAATTGGGTAGCTATTAGAGTGCTCTAAAGTTGACTCAAGTTTGAGATTCATTCTCTGTATAATCTCTGAGAAAAGCTTGCTAGACTGAAGTGAGGTCTTTGCTTGACTAGCAGTTGTGAGCATTCAACTAGCTCATGTTGTAGACATTGTTTCTCTTTGTAAGCATCCATTTGAAGTAAAATTTGTTTTGTTGGAAATCTCTTGGTGTCTACTACAGGTGTACACAAGTTCATTGGAGTGCTCTGCATAAGCTTTGAGTAAGAGCATTTTTGGTGTGCAGAGGTCAAAGAAGTATACCTGTGGAGGTCATTCACGCTTCGTCGTTGCTTAGGGGTTGAGATACTTCCCCCATCAGTGGTATCAGAGCATTTGGGCATCTTGGAGGTATCACATACAAGCAAGAAGACCTCTTGGAGTTGGTGGTTGAAGATTTGAATCAACAAAATCTTCTTGGAGGTAGCTCACATCAAGGGGGAGCTATTCTACTCAAAGTTTCAAGAGCACAAGGTGTCCATCTAAGGAAAGCTTTGGGTTGAGGTAACCTCAGAGCCTCATTTTCATTTTACACACATTGGAGCATTAGCCAAGGGCTAGGTCAAGTATCAAAGACTAGATATGGGAGACTTCAACACTCAAATTGAAAATCTCGACAAAGGGAACTATCAACCATGGAGATTTAGGGTCTCCAACTATCTTATGAGAAGGGCCTTTAGGGAATGGAATGAAAGAGACAAGAGGGTTATCTTTATTATTTCCCAACACATTAGCAATAGCATGATCGGCCATATCCAAGACTTGGATTCAAGCATGAAGGTATGGGAGACACTTGAAAGGCTTTATTCAACAAGCACCAAGGCAAGGAAGATCCAACTCAAGAATGAGCTCAACAACCTTAGGAAGAGCTCAGGGAGTAGCATAAATGACTACATACTTAAGGTCAAGGAGTTATCAGATGCATTGGGATCCATTGGAAGCCACGTAGACGATGACGATCTTGTGGCTTATACTCTCAATGGTTTGAGAGATGATGAGAAGTGGAAACCTTTTACCACTTTAGTTTATGTAAGGGATAATCTTCCCGATTTTGAGCAATTGGTTGCTCTCATGGTCACCGAAGAAATGAACATAGGTGGAAGTTCAACTAAAAGCAAGGATGCACAAGTTTTCTATGCAGGTAATCAAAGGGGCAAAGGAAGACGAGAACAAGGAAGGGGCAAAGGAAGGTTTGGAGGAAGGCAAGGCCACTCAAGCAATCAAGGACATGACCAAGGCACCTCATCACAAAGAGGGAGCGGAAGAACAAGAGGAAGAGGAGGAGGACATCAACAAAATAGGAATCAAGATGGCGAAGGATGTTACATATGTGGCAAGTTTGGCCACTATGCTAGAGATTGCTACCAAGGAGGAAACCAAAGGAGCTATAATCAAGGTCCTTCATACAAAAGGCCAAGGTAATTATGCTTCTACAAGTTCAGAAAATGACAATCTCTTGATGATGCACATGAATGGGAATTCAAGCAAAGTAGATAACACTTGGTATATTGATAGTGGATGTAGCAACCATATGAGTTGCAATGCTTCTTGGTTTACTAATCTACATGTTCCCAAAGGTAAAGGACATGTAGAAACAGGTGATGATAGAGCCCATGAGATCTCCCATGTTGGAGATGTAGCTTTGGATGACAAGGAGGAAGGAAGATGTCTGAAGGATGTCTTGCATGTACCTACTATCACAAAAGAACTTGGTGTCCGTTGGGCAAATGGTTGAAAGAGGCTATCAAGTAAGGTTCAACAAAGGTGGATGCTTTGTGGAGAACCCTAAGCAAGGTTACAAGGTCATAGCAAGAGGAAAGAAGCAAGGGAGACTCTTCACTTTGGAGGTAAATTCTCATTCCACTCAACATGTTTACTTCACATATGGAAACAAGAGGATTTCGGAGTTGGACTTGTGGCACAAGAGGATAGGTCACATCAAAATACAAAGAATGAAGGAAATGCAATTCAAGAGGCTGGTTGAAGGTCTTCCCAACTTTCAAGGACAAGCTATGAAGCATTTATGTGAATCTTGTCAACTAGGGAAGCAAGCGAGACTTCCATTCAAGAAGAGTGGCTACATAAGCCAACATCCATTGGAGTTGATACATACAGATGTGTGGGGGCCAACCAAAGAGCAATCCATTGGAGGTAACAAGTACTTTGTCCCTTTTATAGATGATTGCACAAGGATGGTTTGGGTTTATTTCATAAAAAACAAATCAGATGTGTTTACATGTTTCAAAGCATTCAAGGCAATGGTAGAGAAGGAAACAGGTACATATATCAAGAAGCTAAGGTCCGATGGAGGGGGAGAATATTTCTCCAATGAGTTTTATGATTTTTTAATGGATCAAGGCATCAAGAGGCAAGTAACATGCAGGTACACACCCCAACAAAATGGAGTAGCAGAGAGAAAGATTAGATACATTGTCGAGATCGCTAGAGCAATGCTTAATGAGATGAATGTACCTAACATGTTTTGGAGTGATGCAGCAAATACCACCGTGTATCTTATGAATAGGGCTCCTACCTCAGGGATCCATGGCTTGACACCATATCAAGCCTATTATGGTAAGAACCTGATCTTTCCCACTTGAAGATATTTGGATGTACTTGTTATGTACATGTGCCAAGTGAATTGAGGCACAAGCTACAACCAAAGGCAAAAAAGTGTGTGTTTCTATGATACTCAAATGATCATAAAGGTTACAGGTGCTTCAACCCAAACACAAAGGACTTGAGGATATCAAGGGATGTAGCATTTGATGAGCTACTCCCTTGTTATAAGAAGTATGATTGTATGCAGGACTATGAAGAAGAAAAGCATGGACATGATGAAGAACAAATCGACCTAGAGCTAAGCGGCCCAAGGTGTTCCATCAATGAAGATAGTTCAAGCATGAACTCACCATGGAGGGGGAGATCTTCATCAAGCTATGAAGCACAATCAGTCAACAAAGGCAAAGAAACATTGGTGGAGTTGGATGAAGAAGGTAATGAATTTGAAGATGATGGACACATGATGGAGAAAGAAGCCACATCAAAGAAGGAGATCAAGTTCCCAAGGCAAAGGAGGTTTATCCCTCCAAAAGGTTAAGAAAGGAAGTCTTCTAGAGTTAAGTATCCAACTGAAAGGTTTACTTATGATTCATACATGGCAACACATTATGCATATATGAACAAAGTAGTAGAAGATCATGAGCCTGATTGCTATGAAGATGCAAGCAGGTAGACCGAATGGAAAGATGCAATGCAAGAAGAGATCGATGCACTTGAGGAAAATCAAACATGGACTCTAGTGCCTAAGAAGGAGAACATGAAGGTAATAGGTAATAAGTGGGTGTATAAATTAAAGAGGAACTCAGATGGATCTATTTCTAGGTTCAAAGCAAGATTGGTGACCAAGGGTTTTGCACAAACCTATGGAGTGGACTTTGAAGAGACATTCAGCCCCGTGGCAAAGATGAGCACCATTAGGACACTCATCGCAGTGGCTGCTAGCAAAGGATGGAAGCTTTTCCGATTGGATGTCAAGAATGCCTTTCTCAATGGAGACTTGGAAGAAGAGGTATACATGGAGCAACCACTAGGTTTTGTTCATAAAGAGTTTCCACATCATGTTTGTAGGTTGAAGAAGGCACTTTATGGCATAAATCAAGCTCCAAGGGCTTGGAACCAAAGATTGGTGGACTATTTGATCAAATGTGGTTACAATCAATCCAAGGCGGATCCATCTCTCTTCATCAAACAAAGAGGAGAACTTGTAGTCTACATGTGTGTGTATGTAGATGATCTTATCATTACAGGTAATGATACAAATGGGATTGAGGAGATCAAGGCAAAGCTTGGAAAGGAGTTTAGGATATCAAATCTTGGAGATCTTAGGTATTTTCTTGGCATTGAAGTTGTATACAAAGAAGAAGGTATTATGCTCATACAAAGGAAGTATATTCTAGACCTACTTGAGAGGTTTGGGATGCTACATTGCAAGCCTATTTCAAATCCCATGGAAGTTAATGTAAAGCCAAGCTCCATTGATGGAGAGCCATTAGAGGATGTAACTTTTTATCGCTCTATTCTACGCCCTTTCAATTATGCCACAATAACTAGGCCTGACATAGCATATGGAGTTGGAGTGTTATCACAATTTATGCATAGTCCAAGGACTACACACTTGCAAGCTGTAAGAAGAATGTTACGATATCTCAAGGCCACTATAAATGAAGGATTGTTCTATTCATTTGATGATGATATGCAGGTCAAAGCTTATTCTGCTGCGGATTGGGCCGGTTCCAAGGAGGATAGAAGAAGTACAAGTGGTTACCTAGTCATGCTAGGTAGCAAGATCATCTCATGGATTTCAAAGAAGCAACCCATGGTGGCATTATCTGCCACCGAGGTTGAGCATAGAGCTTTGGCTCAAGTCACATGTGAGCTATTGTGGATTAAGAAGTTATTTATGGAGCTTAATTTGCAGGTTGACACATATCCAATTTTTTGTGACAAAAAGAGTAGCATTCATCTAGCATCCAATCCTGTCTATCATGCTAGAACCAAGCATATTGAAGTGCACTATCACTTGATAAGGGAAAAGGTGATATCCAAGGAAGTTTCAGTACATCATATTGGTACCAAGGACCAAGTTTCTAACATGTTTACAAAGGCTTTGGATGGAATGAAGATTTCAAAATTCAAGCAATGCATCAACATGAAGGAGCTTCGATGAGGATGAAGAATTGAAGCTTGAGGGGGAGTGTTAAAAGTCAAGCTTCAAGCTACAAATTCATGGGGAATCTTTTATGGACATGTGGAGCAATCAAAGGAAGCCAAAAGCCACGAGATTCCATCAAGAAAAGTCACTCAACCACTCCCCAATTTATCTCAACTAAATCCTCCAAGTTAGGAGGCTGATTTGGAAAGCTAGTTCCTAGATTTTAGGGGCACACTTCTCACTATAAAAGGAGCATGTATCCCGACTTCTTTTGGCCTATCTTCTTGGAGTTTTAGCTCATGTAAAGTGAGCACTAAGTGCTGGAGTTGTGATAAGCAAGCCCCTTGCTTGCTTGTTTATTTTGTTTTAGTAGGCATATCTATGTGTGTGCGCAGGCAGTGTTGCAACTCTCTACCCCTGAGTTGTTAGCATTGGTTCTCTCTCATATTGTATTCATTTGATGTATTTCTTGTCTCATTGGATAGCTATTAGAGTCTATTTTATGCTCACAAAGTCTCTGGAGCATTCTCTGAGTAGTCTGGGAGCAACACTCATTTTAGTGAAGTTGTGTGATTGATATCTCTATTGGTGTGTAGGCTCTGATGGAAATATTTTGCTCTCTGTTGTAAGGGCTGCTCTCCTTCTACATTTATCCATTTGCTATGATTTTGGTGTAATTGGGTAGCTATTAGAGTGCTCTAAAGTTGACTCAAGTTTGAGATTCATTCTTTGTATAATCTCTGAGAAAAGCTTGCTAGAGTGAAGTGAGGTCTCTACTTGACTAGCAGTTGTGAGCATTCAACTAGCTCATTATGTAGACATTGTTTCTCTTTGTGTAAGCATCCATTTGAAGTAAAATTGGTTTTGTTGGAAATATCTTTATGTCTACTACAGGTATACAAAAGTTCATTGGAGTGCTCTGCAGAAGCTCTCAGTAAGAGCATTGTTGGTGTGCAGAGGTCAAAGAAGTATACCTGTGGAGGTCATTCACGCTTCGTCGTTGCTTAGGGGTTGAGATACTTCCCCCATCAAGCACAAACACTAACAATAGTAAAAGAAAGGGTTTCTTTACACTTCACACCAATCTATTGATTAGAGTCACTTATCAAAACTTCTTCAACGAGGTGGCTAAGGTTAGCATTTATATGAATAGCCATTCCACCTTTACCATAGTGACTAGTGTGAAACCAGGAGAACATGCTAGAAACAATTCGCAGATTAGACTTTAATTGGAATCCACCTACCTTTAGCTCTTGCAAGCATATGAAGTCTCGCAACAGGGAGGAGTCTTTTAACCAATTGTTGATTATCTCACTATTTGTTATTATTTTTTCTTGATAGAAAGAGACACAAAAAACTCCATTAATGGAATTGCTACAATAAGTGCAAGGGGGATGCGTCCAAGTTCATCATATAGGCAGAGGTAAACAGGCCATATCTTAGAATTACAAGGTTACAAACAAATGGGTGACTGCCATTATATAAGTGGCAGAAGATTACATATAATGGATCATTACACTCCAAATAAGATATTGGCCACAATAAAGTAAAACCATCATGCAGATTTACAAGGGAAACTACAAAAGCGAGAAAGCCATTACAAATCTCGGACTAGAACACATGGAAAGGAACTTGGGTCTCCATTGATGAGCATAAGTATTTCTATGGAAAGATATAAAACTCAAATCCTTGTACTCAAACTCTCTATTAGACTTAATACTTAACTTTTCACTCCTATGATCAGCTCTCATTTTAAATTGAAGACAAAATCTTTGTTGCCACTTTGAAGGATTCTTTGATTTCTACTTATCCATATATGCTAAAGAAGCTGAGGCCTCCACATTTGTCGGAGGACCAAATCCAATGTACTACAGACCCCCACGAGCACTTCTTTGTAACGTAGCTTTGTAAGACCAATAGGTTTACAATACTTATTCATGATTCTCCAAAACTTCTAAGCATGGTTACAGTTCAGGAACACATGAGTCAGTTCCTCCTTCTTGCCATAGGAATTTCCATTACTAACATTACAATTTCTAGCCTTTCTTCCACTCAAAAGGCCATTATGGATCATTAGCCACTAAAGGGTTGAATACTTAATGGCACTATGGAAAGCCGACATAGCATTGAACCGATACTTATCTTAGCTAGAGGACCGATTAGTATTTCATCTAGAGTTCGATTTGAGTGCGAGGTTGGAGATAGAAGTGTACTAGTTCTTGTTACTACATATAAATGTCAACACCAAGATTGTATAGAGAAATGCACATGTATTGTCTACACTCAACAATCTTCTTTTTTCAACATCTTCTTGTGTTCAATCAACACTTGTTTACAAGCACCAAAAAGCGGAGTCAATTTTAGAATTGCATCATCATCCATAATCTCATTTGACACCAGGAAGCTATCCCAAGCAATAAATCCAACTTTCTTGCACTTATTGTTGCTGATGCATAAGGTATTACTCCCTTCATCACTTATCCAACCATTCCAAATGGATTCTTGAACGAAGGAAAAAGAGGTATAAGAAAATTATAATGCAATTGATAACTAATTTTGGAATCCATCAAATCTCTCCAAATAATGAAAACAAGTCTACTACATGCGGGCATATAGACATTAGGTGAGCAATATTCCACAAATTATTAGTAGTCGTGGCCTTACAACTCTTGACATAAAACATATCACACTTCCCTTTTTTTTAAGAAATTCCTAATAGGACACATCACACCAATACCGCCTTCCTCTTTTCTCATGCAACAAGTTTTCCAAATTATCGTATAGGTAGTATACAAATGTGAGCATTTCCACCCCACTACAAGAAACTTCTAGACAAGGCGATCCAACAAGAGAAAATAAATGAAAGGTAGAATACAGTGATTGAAAACAAATTATACGATGAGAAATACAAATTTGTAGAGACATCCACTAAAAAACCCTATTTCGTAACTTATGCATCAACGAATCCCATCTCTTATCAAAACAAATTCTGAATCCCATGGGAACACCAAGCAATCTAAAAATATAACCATTATGGATGATATCACATCTCAACTTCACAATATACTTAGGAAAAAGATGATTAGAAGACTTAAAAGATGTGTTTTTATGATTGACATAGGAACCACTAGCAATACAAAACAAGTCGCGACACCATAAAAAGTTCATCACACAGATCGCTAGGTAATGTTATCATATTAGTGTAATAAAGAAACATTTATACACCAAGCTCAGAATGAGCATGATGAATATCAATAGGTTTGATGAAACCATTTGACTTGCAATCTTCAACAAGCCATCCAAGAGCATCACTAGAAATGACAAACAAGAGGGGGGCCCAAAGGATAGCTAGCCTTGCTTGTTGGAATTGTAAAGCCTAAATTGAATTGAAACATGCCTAATCATAGAGACCCTAGAAAAATCATTCCCAACAATGATGCTCACACATCTAATAAAGTTCTTAAATGCACTAATGTTATGTAAAAATTCAAGAATAAATCTGCATTCTACTTTCTCATAAGCTTTGTAAAAGTCAATTCTGAAAAATCAAAATTCATGATTTCTCTCATTAGCATAATCCACAACTTCCAACAAGGAGATAATAGCATCTAAACTTTATCTACCTCTAATAAAACTTTCTGATCAGGGAGAATAATTAGATCCATTATAGGAATCAATGTTCTTGTGAGACTAGAGGAAAAGGTCTTATCAATAAAATCCATACAAGAGATACGTCTCCAGTTATTGATGTCATCCTTGGCCACTTTTTTTGTGTATAAGCTTGATCACACCAGTTTTAGGAAAAGAAAAAAGAGAACCTCTCCTCATGGCATCTTTCCAATTCAAGATCATATATGGAAAAAAAAATTCCCTATGAAATAAGAAGAACTTATTGGATATTTCATCAAGACTAGGGGATCTCCAAGGTTTCAATTTACCAAAGGCTTTTCTAACTTCATCAATAGATAGGGGAAGGTCCAAGATATAAGTTTGTCCTGGAGGAATCATTTTTTCCTTTCAAGGGAAATATGGGTCCTAGGTCTCTACATTTCCTCCTCCCACTTGAAAGGCATAGAGAAAAACTTTGTAAAGAAGCTAATAGCCCCTTGCAGATTCTTTGTAATATTGATAGCATGCCCACTTGAACTCTTCCTAAGAATAGTAATGAAATCTTCATACTTCTTTTTTTCATCAAATCAAGCATGTGCTTGTCTTACCAACCCGAAATTCTCTTGAAGAAGCTAGAAAACCATAATCTAAGAGAAAATCTCCATGTCTCAATCTCTCCTTGAGGTGTAGGATCATTTGACAAAAACTAGAGTTATCACAAAGAGCAGACTTGATGTCTTCAATCTGTTGAATAATCATCATCCTTGTTTTAGATCTAATCTTCTTAGCAAGCATTTTGTAATAAGAAAAGATATTTTGAATCTTCATAATGGATTGTTTCCAAGAAGAGAAGGGGTGGGGATATTAATGGAGAAGTAATCTCCAAAGATATATTTCAGTATATATTTGTTTTCTTCTATTGGTAGAGCTCATAAAGTTCAATAATGCTCAATACCGCTTAGTACATGTTGCATCAACTTCATGGAATAAAAGGGTTGAAAAATCATCCAAGAAAAACTTTGTGTTGAGGTATTTTGGCAAGCCCCTCGTGCACCTCCTAGGGCACTATGTGTTGTTCTTTAAGAAAAATTGGAAGTCCTTCGGAACCTTGGGTGGCACTTCAGGGCATCCTCATAGGGGCAATTTGGGTCCCTTTTCTCATGTTACAGGGTTCCTCCACCCCGTTTGTTTGGATCCTCCAAACCATGTTTGCACAGAGGCCTTTAGTTCTATCATGGGGTTGAGGTGCTTAGGGAGCTTGCCTTGAGGCCGGAAATTGTGCACAACTATAAGTGGGCCTAACTTTCCAAGCAAGATTTGTGTTCCTACATAGCCAATCTACCAACCTTGCCTAGAACCCCTCATCTTGGATGCTAGATGCCCCACTTCTTGTAATAGTTGCCCACCATTTTTTGATCTTTCAATACAATGAACCTTTTTGCAAGTTTGTGTGTCATGAGATCTTTGGTCCTACACATGAGTGGACAAATGGTGTCCGATTTCAGATCCCTCTAAAGCGGCTGAACCCTAGACCATAGGCTTACTTTATCACATTCTTCCTCCCTTTGGGAAAAATTTTTGTCCGTGAAAATAAAGCTATATATAGTATCCGTAGGCAAATCTCGAGCCTCATGTTCTAATACCAAAAGAACATGAGAATTCATTTGATTGATTATCCACTTAGAACTTGAAAGTAGAAAACCTTATCAATCATTGACGAACTTAAAACTGGAAAGTTGGCAAACTTTGTTGAATTGTAGAAGCTTTTTCCCATGTTCTTCAGTTCCATCCTTCCATTTTACTAAGCCCTCCTCGTACAAGTGACTTCTTGTACATTTATCTCAAGTGTGAAGTATCCTTTTAGGTTCATGAGGAACTGTTTCACTAATTGGATGTGGAAGAATAATTTGTTGTCCAAGCAGATTATCTCAATCTGTTAGGCTCTTCCTAAGTCGACTAACATGGAACACTAGATGAATCCAACTATCTTTTGGAAGTTGTAATTCATAAGCCCATAATCCAAATTTCTTGGTGATTGGAAAAGGACGGAAATATCTAGGCGATAACATGGTGCATTGGCTAGTCTTGAACTTTTGTGACCTTTCAAGAACACAAAGATAAACTTGATCCTCAACCTAAAAAGCAATATCTCTTCGCTTAGGATCAGCATAAGCCTTTGCACAATCTTGAGCTTTCTATAACTCTTCTTTTGCTATCTTAAGCTTAAAGTTCATGTCTTGAAGGAATCCTTGAGTTGCTTGAACTCGTTCATTTTGAAGTCCTACTACATATGGAGACCTAGGCTTGAACCCATATATCAACGTGAATGGACTAAGTGTAGTTGATGAACTCTTGGCACTATTATAGGCAAATTCTGCCATAGAAAGATAGTCTTCCCAATCAGTCTGTTTGAAATTAACATAAGCTCTAACTATGTCTTCCAAAATTTGATTAACTTTCTCTATATGTCCATCCATCTGGGGATGTTTAGTAGTACTTAAACTTAGTTTAGTATCAAGTCAACTAAAGAGCACTTGCCAAAAATGACTTTTAAATTGAGCATTCGGATCCAAAACTATGTCTACTAGAAGACCATAGAGTCTGTAAAGATGTCTTACAAATCTCTTTGCAAGTTTTGGATTCCTATATGTAGTCTTGACTGGAATAAATTGAGCAAGTTTAGTCAATGTATCAACTATAACCCAGATTGAATCAAAGCCTTTTTGAGTGTAGGGTAATCTTGAAATGAAATCCATGGAAATACTTTCCCATTTACCTTTGGGAATCTCCAAAGGATGAAGCAATCCTCCAAGTTTAAGTCATTCAAACTTAGTGACTTGACATTTATGGAACTTGGATACATAGTTTTGCATATCTCAATGTAAACTAGGGCAATAAAAATGTCGTTTAACTAACTCATAGGCTCGGTTAATACGAGGATGTCTAGCACTTGGAGCATCATGGCATTTGAAAAGTACTTGATTTCATATGTCCGGAAGACTTTGGACACAAACCTTAGCTTTATAAAGCAAATATTCATCTTGGAGAGAATAGTGTTTAAACTTTATCTCAAAACTACTTGCTTCCTTTGTTTGAGCTTGCTCAGCTACCTTGCATGCTTGACTTAAGCTTGGATCTTCTTTGTCGCTTCCTTTCAAAGTTGAAATAAATTCACTTTGAATTTTAAAAGAACTTGGATTGTTCACCAGAGGCATCAGACTTAAGGCATCTACCACTACATTGAACTTTTTTGTGTACCTTAGTTCATAAACGAACTCTTGTAATTCTTCAGCCCATCTAGCTTTTCTATCGCTTAAGTCTGGTTGGTTTCCAAACCACTTGATCCTCTTTTAAGCAAAGAATATGGTTAACTTTGATCCATACAGGTAATGGTGCCATTTCTTCATAGCATTCATATTATAGCAAACATCTCTCGCTCATAGGTAGAGTACTTTTGTTGAGCAATGCAATAGAGTTTCCACAATATTGGCTTACGAATGAATGTCATACTCACCTCCCAGCCATATGTCTCTATATAGAACTCCTTGAATCAATGAGGACCACGAATGTAACTAGAGTCTAGAAGTGCATGTGCAATCTCATCCACTCCTTTGATACCTTCCATTAGACTCCACAAGTTGTTGGAGTGATCTTGTCCATTGCTTTAGTACCTTCCATTAGAATCCACTATTGGTGGCTGTATCTGCCACTCAGGTTAAGTCTCTATAGGCTCAAACTAACTCACGTTAACTTGAGCTAGAAGGCTCTAGAGCTTTGTGGGAAAAACTCGCTTCCCATGCTCCCCATGGGGGTTGAACCCAAGACTTCCTCCTTCATAACCTTTAGACTTAACGACAAGGCTAAGTGGATCACTTGATTATGAGAGCACATGAACTTATGGTTGAGTCTATTCTTGAGATCTTTGGTCATACACATGACTGAACAAATGGTGTCCAATCTCAGATCTCTCTGAAGCAGCCCAACCCTAGACCATAGACTTTCTTTATTACATATCCTGTCGTTGCTAGCACAGTTTAGAGATTTTCTACCAAGCAAGCTACCTAATTGCTTGTGAGTGTTCAATGAGATCGACCATAAGATTGAACTAGTATCCAACCAAAAACAACTTGGAAAAGCTCCCTGTTGCATGGACTTGACTCAACTACAAGATCTTAAAAGGATACTTCAAGATCCCTCCAATATTGGGTACATTCACACTTTCAAATCTCCATACGGTGCACCTGTTTTGTTCATTACCGAGAATGATGGAATGTCTAGGTTATTTGTGGATTAGCATGCCTTGAATAAGAAGAACATTAAGAACAAGTACCATGTCCCTCAGATTGAGGACCGATTTGTGATTAGGATATCATCAAATCCATATAGCCCCACAAGAAATATACAAAACTACCTTTCAAACTCGTTAATGTTAGAATAGTTATTGCCACCATTTGGACTTAGTAATGGGGTAGCCACTTTTTCCATGAAAATGGATGCTGATTGTCATAAAACAGTGAATGCATTTATCATCAACTACCTACATGATCTACTAGTGTTGAGATGTATCTTTGAAGAAAAGAAGGAGAATGTGCACCAAATACTCCAACTGTGCAAGATAAAATGGTATGCCAAACGAGAGAAATGTGTCCTTGGCGTTCAAAAGATGTACTTTCTGGAATTCGTGGTGTCTCATGGACTAAAGATTGACGCAAAGAAAATAGTAGTTCAATAGTGGTAGACTCCTTACATGACTATCCAAGTATGTCAATTTATGGGCTTTTGTAAGTATTTCTCGCTAGGTATTCGAGACTTCTCACACATCATTGCACGCTTTATAAATTTAACAAAGATCCATTAGAATTTGTCATGGAATGAAGAAGCAAAAGTAGTTTTCAAGATTTTGAAATGGGTCTATTATACTTTTTGAAATATTTGAATGTTAAATGGATTTTAATGTCTTGAAGTTTTTAATGTGTTTTTTGTTTTTATTTAGCAGGTGAAGATCCATAAAGGTGTGAACGTGCATAAACTTATTCAAATATTTTTGGAGATATTTGGAAGAATTTTTTTAGAAGATAGTTAGTTTTAGAATATAGTTATTTAAGTTATTTTTTATAAAAATAATAAATCGCTTTAGAAAATGATGGTTTTTGTAAAAATAGAAAATTATGATTTTGTAAATAAAGCAAAAGCACGCTTTTTGAAGCACAACTCTCATATATCTTCTATTCAGGATGTAATAAGAAATACCTATAAATACATATGCTCTGATAGAATCGTCCATCAGAATATATGGGGGGAGATTGTACCTAATCTGATGTCATCTCTTGTCTCTTTCTATTCTCTGAGTACTTTTGTGTGATTTTGTTTGTCTGCTATCCTCTACGTACATGCATCTACAAGATCCGAAAGGCAATAGTCGTATCAGAGCCTGGGATCTGTAGAACTAATTCCATTTTCTTCTTGTCGTCTTCTTCGCATCCATCTCCGTTTTCTTTCATCAGCGTCTTGGCGCAAGTTTGCGTTTGTTTTGGACCATGATTTATTCGTCATCACGGCCGTCAAATTCTGAGTGTAATTGGAGCAAACCGCACCTCGGGAAGGGAGCCATATAACCCTCACCTGGAATATAGCCACGCGCATGCTGTCAAGCGCCTGCCCAATGTCTTCTGCCCAATTTTGCGGGGACTTCACATGATTGCCCGGAGCTCACGTTTCTGGCCAAGCACGTCCTCTGCCGCGGAGGGCGTCACAGAGAATAGTATGCGTGTTTTCTTTTGAATTGACGAGAGACGTGTGTCCATATATGTTTTATCTTTGCTTAACATAGCATGTGGGATTGCTATTGCTTCGCACGCATTCGACCATCTAAGGGGAAACTACACAGATTGAAGGCATTGACAAGCAGAAGTTCGGAACGAAGATCTCTGAAGGCATTCGTGAGTGACGGAAGAAGCATCTGACATGCTGGCAGATTGGCGATATACATCACTGTTTTTGTGCATAAGAATCGGGGGGGGGGGGGGGGGGGGGGGGGGGGGGGGGAATCTCTGACGCTGTATACATATTATCGTTTATGTGCAATTCAATGACGGAAGTTTGAACTCATAAATGCTGGTGTCGGAGGCATGAACCGACAATGATCATGATGGAGGCATGATCTGACAATGTGGACAAAAAAAAAGCAATTTTAACAAAGACGACACTAGGGAAGGACCAATTTTTCAGAGACGAACGTACGACTGTGATCTGAATAAGGAACATGAATTTTCTGAAACTCCAATTATTTTGATCTGATACTTTGCGCTATATCCTGATGTTATCACTACAACAAATCTCTGACGTTGAGATCTGACTTCCAACATGATAAACAATTCTTCGACGATTTTAATTACATAATGCTTACTGGCGCTCGATTTTAATTTAGGCACTCAGTAAATTGATAGTTTTACCCCGATCAAGTCTGAAACGATTTCTGTTTTGGAGACCAAGCAACTAAATGAGAACGCTCTATGATTTATTAAACCGCAATCATCTCAGACCAATGCCGGTGTGGAGTTGTCGAAAGAACTAGTTTCTATTTGAAGAGGAATATTCCACAAGCGGCTAATTGAACGGAGAATTTTTGAACACTGAAGGTTTCATCGGACCACCCCTTACCTCATTTCAAGTGGAAAAACTTTCTTCAAACACGTATTCAAATACCGTGGCCTTCCAAGCTTTATCGTATTAGATAGAGAAGGTCATTTTCTAATTCAATATGGTTGGATTTGTTCAAGCTTTTGGGCATGCAAGTTTGTTTTTTGTCGGCCTATCATCGATAAAAAGATGGAAAAACTGAGCGCCTCAATTGAGACATAGAGAACTACTTGAAGGTTTATGTACAAGCCCATCAAAAGGGCCTGGTTTGACCGTCTGGAGCTTCTCAAGTTCTAGTATAATAGCACAACACATTCAGATACTAAGTTCACCCCATTCGAATTGCCATCCGGTAAGGATTTCATAACACTAGAGCTCTTGTTGCGGGAAAACTATAGATGTATTTTTGGAGCAGTGGCACACGATTTTAGAAGTGCCCAAACATGAATAACGCTGAAGGCAACACATGCTCTTCACTAAAGGTGATTTGGTGCTTCTTAGTCCCCATAATATCTCTCTACGTACTAATCTTATACCAAAGTTTGGTCATCATTCGTATGGCCCTTATAAAATTTTGGATGAGTACGATGGTGTGACTTTCAAGCTTGAACTGCGTTCCGAAGAAAAGATTCCTCACGCTTTCCACTTCAATGTACTCAACCGTTTCTATTTGGATAATCATTTTGGGCATTATATATATATATATGTATGTGTATATATATATATATATATGTATGTGTATATATATATATATATATATATATATATATATATATATATATATATATATATATATATATATATATATATATATATATATATATATATATTTCTCAATGCTTTGGAGAAATCACTAAGAGATATCTATTAGCATTGCTGTTGAAATATGAAGATGAAACCATCAAGATAAAGAAGAAAAATGGTGTCCATTCAACATATTAAGGAAGTAGGAGAAACGAAAGGATAGAACAATAAATTTGTAAACACCATAGCACGTGCGAAAGACAATTCTCGAGATATTCTGTTGATTTATTATAGTGTGTTTGTGTCCTTCACTTAAATTAGTTTTCGTAATTATCGTTGCTCCACTCCATTCACTTAAGTACACCTCCCCAACACAACCTGCATCACCTACAATCATAGTATTCTCAGGTCTGGGAGGACATATTTCAACACTTCACACAATATTCCACAAGCTTTTTGCTACATGTAAATGAAGCATAAGGTATGCCCACAATGGGAAATTAGAAAAACATCTCCTCAATATTCAGCATATTAAATACATCAAAAAATTGACTTTTTCTCAAAATTATTTAACAAAAACCTGAAACTGTTTAGTTCAAGACCTATGGAAGACATCAAGACACTTGAATTGGAAAAAACATTGCATATTTGTTGTCAAATAAGGACCTAATTGCTTGAGGAGTCAATCTGATAGTGCATTTGGAGGCTAAAATGAGCTTAAATCAATTTTTCGCCTTACGTGTGTATGAAATGCTTGTTGATTCTTAGATAGGACTTGGGTAGGTTTCAAAAACCTAAAATAATACCAAATGTTGGAGTTTCAAGAATAGGTGAGCATGAAAATAGGATAAGAAAGAAGAACCTTATAGCACAACACTAAATCTATTAATAAATGATTGTAAAAAAGGATAAATAACACATTAGGTCTATAGGTGTATACAGAAGCCAGGGTACAAGAACCTCATAAATAGGGAACAAAGTATCCCTAAAAGTAGTAAATGTCCTCACCCATATCACTACCAAAGTATATTAAGGATTTAGGTATGTGTGATGGTTATGAAACACTTTTCATATATGTAAATTATTCATCTAAGGAAGAGAATAAAAAAAAGGTTCATGATTATGTGGAAAGAATTTTGTAGGAGTTGTTGTTGTGTTGTATGATGATTTTCCAAGTATGCCTCCTCCTCAATTGATTCATCATGCTATCCATGACATGATACCTAGTCTAGAGCGACCTATAGGTTCAATTTAGGAGTGAAGATAAATCTAATTCTTCATTATGTTTTTATAAATGGGTTACTAAGGCCAGGTGTTTTGTCTCGGGGAGCACTAGTTTGATTTAGAAAGAACAATCATGTCAGCTATGAATTGATCATAGGGAATTGGAAAAAATAAGAATTAAAAGGGATATAATTTTCGTCATCCTGAGATTTATGTATTACCATAGGATGAACATATTCATCTTAAAGTAGAACAAGCCACAACAGTACTACCACCCCACTAAAGGAGTTCCTCATTTACTAATGCAAAAAACTCAAAGATCTTTTTTGATAGCTGGCAGACACCTTAAAAAGGTAGCTGAAAAGAAAATTAATGTGATGATCAGCATAGAGAGGTTCCAACCATTATGGTGTGACATAAGAAGTGCAGGTGGAGATCTACAATAGGCTTGTTCTTCCCAAGATTCAATGAAGGAGATAAGCAGGGATGAGATGAAGTAGTATCTTAAGAACAAAGGTGATATTAAGACTTACTTTTTACACATATTTCCTACAATTTTATCCACATCCTCTTAATATAGGATTTAAGCCATGAGTTGTGTATGGATGGAATCCTCTTTGTTGCTTCAATATCTAGTTCTTCATAGTGTACATCATTCATAGGGTTAACAAAAGCCGCACCCACAAGAAGAAGAAAAAGAAGAAAAACAACAACAACAACAACAACAACAAAAAAAAATAAGGATAAGAAGAAGAAGAAGACGAAGAAGAAGAAGAAGAAGAAGAAGAAGAAGGAAAGGAGGAGGAGGAGGAGGAGAAAGAAGAAGACGAAGAAGAAGAAGAAGAAGAAGAAGATGATGACGAAGAAGAAGAAGAAGAAGATGATGATGATGATGATGAAGAAGAAGAAGAAGAAGAAGAAGAAGGAGGAGGAGGAGGAGGAGGAGGAGGAGTAGGAGGAGGAGGAGGAAGAGGAGGAGGAGGAGGAAGTGTTAAACGTGCTCTTTTCCATCACAGACACTTTTAAGTTCTTTTTGGGTTCTTGGGGATGGTAGGGGTCTGATAAATCAGAGGCCCTGTATCTTATTTTCCCGTTTAACTCATAAAGTAAGCAGTACGTTATTAACTAGTATTGAATTCTCTATACAGGTTTACTGTTCATACTTTGCTTAAGCTTTTTCACAGTAGGTAACGCAAGAATTAATAATTATCATCGCACAGACTTTTTATCGATAACATAACATTATTGTTTTAATCACAAATTAATGTAACTTAACAAAGTAAGAGTTACAATACTCAGAATTTAAGAACGCTGCGCTACGGCATCTCCACAGGCCGCAAATCGCCCAGACAGACAGTGTAGTGATCCCGTCTCCTCGCTACCGGAGAACCACCGTAATGTCTTTTCATTAATCGATAAAAAGGGTACAACACTTTGCTATGACCTTTCTGTACATGCGGTATAGGAAAATATAAATTACATAATGTCAATCCGCCGGCCTTACACTGGCACGCAAGCTGGACTTGAACCCGCAACGCAAACAAAATCAAGGCTCCTCTACGATGCCTTGGATATACATGGTTCTAGCTAATTTGAAGGTTCTAGAAATCTTCTGTTTTAGTGAATCCAACATGAGTTTGAGTGTTTCTGGCTCTACTAGCTATGCATCAGTTCGAACTGAACTGGCGGCAATTACTTGACTCATCAAAACTTCAACCTGGGTCTGGAAAAATGCCTCTTGCAAATTGAAGTCATTGGCAAGGGCTGCATCTTGACTCAGTCTCATATCATTAATTTGATTATCAATTCTTGAAAGTCCGTCTGCTTGAACTCCCAACTGTTTTTCTCTTCTCTCTAGCTCCTGAGCTTGATATTGAATTGTCTGGTAATACGCATGTCTTTCCTTTTTAATCCCTGCTATCTCCTTCTGAAGTTGAATAGTCAGACTCGTCTTGGCTTTAAGAGCAAAATTTGCCTGAAACAAATCGGTAGTTGCGGTCTGGAGTTCTGCAATACTTTGCTGAGCTAAATTGGCCATCTCTTGTCCTCTCTGCACAACTTCATCAAGCTGGATTTGAGTTTCTTCCAACAAATTTCCAATTTCCACTCTAGCGTCTTCTTTATCCTGTATTAGCTATTTTAACTGAGTGATCTCTTCATCACGAGGTGTTAACAAAACATCCTTGGCTTTTAATTCGGCCAATTCTGCATTGCGCTGAGCAATGAGTGTGTCTTGTTCTGCGAGCCTAGCTTGAAGCTGCTGAAGTTGCATCTACAAAGTATTGTTTTCTGCTGTAACAGCATCTGCTTCCTCATGTACTAGGGCAATATCAGCGTCGAGAACATCAACCTTGTGTTGCAGCTCCTGTCTGATATTGTCAGTGGCCATCTTCATTTGCATTGGTAACTACTGCGAGAATTGGATCAATAGTCGACCCATAGACTCGAGTTCATGAAACATGGGGATTGGAACCGGAAGGGTAGGAAGGGATTGGGATGTAGAAGAATAGAACATATGAGGGGAAGATGGTGGAGAATAGGGGGGAGAAGAAGATGGAGAACTAGGGACTCCGGGAACAATAGGCTGGACTGGGGCAATTGGCGCAGCAGTATTCATGTTGGAAGGAAGTGGGGTAAGAAGATTAGGCAACAACACAATTCCGGTGGGCTGCTGCGTTGTCGCTTCAGTTCTCTCAATGACAGCATCAACCAAAGCAATCACTTCATTGACAATCTCAGTAACAATGGCCTGCACATCATCTTGGGTTTGCTGCTACGAATCTTCCCTAGAAGAAATTTCTTCAGATTCGATGGTGGACGCACTTTGTTCCTGCTGCTGATTCTAAGAAGAAGGACCAGAAGACTCCACGTGAATTGAAGTGGCGGTGTCCTCGAAGACCTCTTCTTCATGGCCGGCATTGGAGCCTTGCACCTCGCTCTCCGACAGACTTATACGGGTGTGTTTCCGGTGAAGAAGTTGGAAGAGATCTTCATCCTCATCCTCCTCATCTTCGAGCACTTGAACAGAGTCTTCATGGAACAAGATAGGAGCGGTTGGAGGCGGTTGTGCGGCTTGGAGTACCGGAAAAAGAAAGGTAAGGATATGGGGTAGACGAGAGCGCGGAAGATCACCCTTATTAATCTGTTTAATAACCGTAAGACATTCATGGTGAATGTGTCGGAAATAAAAAGATGCAAAATTGACTGAATCACGAGAAGCCATGTCAACCATTGAGTAAAAGGGACACAAAATCCCGTAGGTACGTTTTTGCAAATTCAAGATAGCCACTAAAAATTGCAATGCGGTACGTTCCGGATCAGGGCGACACATATTGGCGTGCTCATTAGATGAGTGCCCTCGGAATAACGTGGTCATGGTAGCGACAGGGAGGAGAGGACCATTCTCCAATCCATCCCAAGGAAGTCGGAAGGCATCGGAAAACGAGGCCAGAGTGATCACTATACGTGTCCGTAAGCAAAGGATAGGCCAACTCTGCTTCGTAGCAAGTGTGGCAGTGATAGCGGCAATAATCTGTGCATAAAATGGGTGACACTCCACTGAATGCCAAGGCAATTCAGCGAAGTTCAAGAGGCCACGAATATTTAAATACTCACTCACTTCAGGGGTGAGTCCTTCACGGAAGGTAGCGACATTGGCTAGTGCTTCCATGATGCGCACGCGAAAGCACAAGAACACAGAGAACACAGAAAACACAGAACACAGAAACACACAGACACAATAGCGATTAACAGTGAAAGAATTAAGATTAAGTAGACACACGATAACGTGAGGCGATTGGAACGTGGTATTGAAATGATAACCTCCATAATTACGGCATGCATGCATGAGCAGAATCAGTAACACGGGGTGGCGATTAATCATATTTAGATATCAAAACGAGGAGAGTTATAGTCTATATTCAACCAAAATACGGAAATAAAAAGAAAATAAGTGACACGCGGAAAAACAAGGAACACGTCAGCGGTGATCAGGCGGTTGGTGATATGGGCGTAGCTTCGAACCATTAATTACTTTGGAAAGGGGAACTCCGGTTAAGGTAGTCAACCGAAAAGTAGCTGGTCCCACTTGCTCACTAATCCAGTAAGGACCGAACCACCGTAATTTAAATTTCCTAGCATAACAATTTGCTTTAGCATTATAAAATAGCACAAGTTGGCCCACCGTAAAAACTGGAGTCTTGAGGAAACGATCATGGGTACGGGCTTGCCGCAACTGAACTTCTTGAAGAACCAGCAAACTTTTCCAACGATGTTCATCCAAGGCTCTGAGTGCTTCCAACCGAAATGGCAAAGAGTCTTCGGGCAACAATTTCTGAGTGAGGGCCATGCGTAGGCTTGGCACTACAATCTCCATCGGCGCGATTGCTTCCAATCCATAAGCAAGCTTGAAGGGAGTCATTCTGGTTGCCACTTTGTATGTAGTCGAGTATGCCCATAAAACTGCGGGAAGTAACTGATCCCAACATTCTCGAGATTCCACGATCAATTTGTGAAGCACAGTCAACAGAGTTTTATTGGTGCTTTCAGCCAATCCATTGGTAGGGGGATAGTATGGTGAACTGAATTTATGCAGAATTTGAAAAGTGTGCGTTAGTACTCGCATTAAATTGTTGGCAAAATCTGTTCCTTGATCTGTCACAAGTTCTAGAGGTAATCCATAACACGGGAATACATTCTTCATCAAGCATTTGACCACCGAAACAGTTGTGGCTGACCGTAAAGCCCAAGCTCCCACCCACCTGGTGGCATAATCCGTACAAGTCAGTATGTATCGATTATTGCTAAGGGTTGCTGGTGGTGTTATTGGCCCAATAAAGTAAAGACCCCACTTCTGAAAGGGTTCCAAAGGTAGGAGAGGTTGCAGAGGAAAGAGGTGCCGATGTAATGGCTGTCGAGACCGTTGACAAGTGTCACACCGCTGCACAAACTAAGTCACGTCTTTGTACATGGTAGGCCACCAAAGCCCACTTTGCAGAATTTTACGGTGAGTAAGTTCGGCTGCAAAATGTCCACCTGAGGGTATTGAATGAGCCATAGCCATAACCGAATCTGCTTCATGTGGTGGGATACAGCAAAGTAAGAAACCAGTATGATCCATGTAGTATAGCTGACCTACAATCAATCGGAATCTGCGGCTGTAAACCATAATTTTTCGCCGTAGAGCAAGGGGAGTATGAGGAGGAAGACATCCATCAGTTAGAAAAGTGAGTAACGTATCATAGTAGGTAGGCGGCACAAGAAGCTCTCTAGATTCTTCAACAGTTGGCTCAGTAACGTAAATTGCCGATGTAGTGTCATCAACCCCCACCGGAGCTTCACCAGAATCCAATCAAGATAGAAAATCTGCCAAGGCATGTGCGGTGTCGTCGAGATTTTCTCTCCTCTCTCACTTGTGAAGGCCTACAAAAAACATATTTGGTGAAGGTAGCCGGAATTCCCCGAGAAGTCCAGGATGCATCAAGGATGTCAAAGGAAACTCACATACAAAGTTTCAAAGAAATCAAGAAAGTCCATGGTAGCGGTCAAAGCTGGTCAAAGTTGGGAAATTAGGGAAAAAATTTCATTGTCACCAAATTAGATGAAAATCCATATACTTGTAAAGATTGTCAAAGGTAGTCTATAGCCCAAATTTCAGCAGAAAATGGATTTAGTAGCACATTGATATGCTATGTTCATTTTGTAAAAATGTATTTTTTCTAGTTTGACCCTACAAATTCTTGTATAGAAATTTATGTTAGCCATATGGTTTGGCATGTATAAAGACCATATGTGGCTACATATTTGTATAAAGTTTCAAGGCTATCCGAGCTTCCTAGACACCTTAATGCCACCTTGCAAGCTTCCAAATGTAGTCAAACTTGTACAAGTTAGATTCAGATGGGAGTTTTTTCTGCATATTCTTGAAGGAGATCTTTGGAAACATAGTCCTACAATGTTTCATCTTCATCAAAGACTTTTTGGAGGGTCAAAGAGCACAAAGTCCAGTTTTCAAGGTCACCGCAGTTTTCTAGAATAAGAAAATTGAAGGCTTGAATGTCTGCCACATGTCAAAATATGATTGAACCATGTTGTACGGTCAAGATGAGCTCATATTCAAGGGTGGAGATGCACTAAAGCATAAAGGAAGGAGGATCCACGAATTTTTTCCATAAAAGAAGACCTTTTTTACAATCAAAGATCAATAATGCAGCATTTCTCCAAAAATAGTGGCTTATCTTATCCGAATTGATGTCAGCACTGATCCGACGGTCCAGATCATCCCCAGATCCAATGGTGGAGAATGAGGGCGCCTAAATTTCACTCCTTTACACTAGATTTGATAGAAAGAACAATTCCAAGCCATTGATTTGATTAATCAAATGGTTGTAATCAAAAGTAGTGATCCTAGAGTTGAGAGTTGATTTCTCTAGATCCAAGGGCCCAAATTCATTCAAAAAACTATATAAAACCCCCTCCAAACTCCTAGAGCATCATTGTTAGGCATCCATAGGGCTCATGCTAGCTTACGGTTTCCTTGAGACGATCACCCTCGGTTGAGCGAGTGAGGATCCAAGGTGAGCTAGTATGAGTATAGAACCTAGTTTCATATTTAAGTTAGAACTCCAATCTAGGATAGGCTCTTGAAACCAGCATCTCTATCTTGACTCACCCTCGGTGGAGCGTGTGAGTGAGTTAGAGCTGATTTTAATGAGTCCTAGACTTCTTTAGTTAGACGTTATGAGCCTAGACAGACATAGGGTCACTAGAGTGGAACTCACCTTCTTACGTGTGACATTCGGTTGAACTGTCATGGTTTGAGGGTCGGAACCACCTTTGATCAGTAGACTGCTTAGCATGACGTACCACGACGATATTTTACATGTAACTTAATTCAAATCCTTTTAATTCATGTCACTTGTCACTTGTCTCTTGTCTCCTCTCTCAGTCTCTTAAGTATTTTTACATGTCTTCTATTTCTTCTATGTGTGAGAAGGCTCCGCAGTATTGCGTTGAATTAGTGAGGATGTTTCTTTGAGCTTGTGAGTAAACTCTATCATCATAATTCACTTGCATGCATATAATCCAAACATACCCATACATATTGATTAGTTTCTGAAAGTGTATAAGAAGCTCCAATATTGGACCATTCTTCCTTTCGAAACTGGTTTATGTGTAAGGGTTCCATCTATTCTCGTCATGCATACATATCATCCAAAGAAGACTATGCATAAGGATTGGAATTAGGAAGTGTTTAAGAAGCTCCTTCAATGGACCATTCTTCCTTCCAAATTTCATTCGTATGTATGGTTCTCTTTCATTCTTATCATTCATGTTCATAAATCTAACTTGCACACCTACATTCCCATTCCCATAATTATTTCAACATCTCTCTCTTCTCCATACTCAACATTAATTTCACCTTCACATCTTTAAACCTTCCAACATTCATTAGCTTCATACACCCTGTGTGTGCCACGACCGGACCTGATCCACCCGGATTGCGATCACCTCCACATTTGAACCCGACGTGAAACGCTTCGTGGTATTTGCTTCTGATCTTGTTGGGAGGTTGTGATCCATATCCTTTGTTTCATATTTTTCATCCTCATCATATCATCATCATCAGTCTTGTGTGTTGCACTGGATTTCTCACAATATCGTGCACATCTTCGTCGTGAAGTAAACGCATTTGTGAGAGATCTAGAGCATCGTGCATCACTTGCTTATTCACACAAGATGGAGGAAGGATTCAAATCCCTTATTGTTGAGAAACAAGGCCAAAGAATAGTCTCTTCTATGTTGAGAGAGAAGGGAAAATTCAATGGCATCAACATCACAAGCTACTTAGATTTGTTTGAAGAGCAAGCTATGATTTTTGGTCTTCCCGAAGATCTTTTGATATCATTCTTTGAACGAATTGTTGATAGCTCTATCATAAACCGTGTCACTCAATATGATAGTCTTCCTTGGAGTGATTTTAGAAAGGAGATGCTCAAAGAATTCTATCTTGAAGATTATAGCCAACATAATCGGGATGGATTCTTACGATGGGTCAATTCTCCAAAGCCTAGTAGCTCTATTACTCACTTACAAAATGAGTATATTAGACGCTATGAACAACTTCCTGATGAGGATAAGATAACTTTGGAACCTGATCTTGTGATCAATTTTCTTAAGCTTCTTCATCCTGAAACTCGTAGGGAAGTTGAACGGCGATTAGAAGAACCAGATAAGCGCTATGGTCTTACTGACAATTGGCAAAAAGTGCGTAAAGTAGTAGAGGCTGTAGCCCATAGACATCAAAGACAATCCATGCTTTATGAGCAAACTAGTCTTCCTCAAGCTAGCCTTCCACAAACTAAGGAGCAAGTTAGAGAACAATCCCATGCTATGCTTTTTGACTCTACTCCTATTCCTCAAATGATGGAGCCTACTCAAGGTTTTAAAGTAGAGCCAAATAAAAGTGTAGTTGAACAATCTCAAGTGGATATTCTCACTAAGCAAATGGAAAGTCTTATTGCTACACAATCCAATTTGGCCAAGACTATAGATGCTTTACAATCTAGTTACACCAAAACTTTCCAAAATCAAATGAACCCAATGACTTTTCAAGAGCCTAATCAACATGTTATAGCTACCAATCAAAATCCACAAATAGCTCCTACTCAAGCATATCAAGTTCCTCCAATGCATAATCCTTCAATGCAAAATCCTCATCCTCATGTGCAAAATCCTCAAATGTTTCAAAACATGTATCCTCAAGCTTCTCAAATAGCTTTTCAAAATCCTCAAAATCAAAATTTTCAAAATCATCAACCGTATAATATGGAAGCTCCTCTTGCACCTCAAGTACCACATGTTGCTCCCCAAGCTCCTCAAATACATCAATTGCATTTTCAAAATCCTAATTATCCTGTTCAAGCAATACCTTATCAACAAAATCCTCAATTTCAAAATTTCCCACCACAAGTTAATCAAAATCCTCAAAATCAAAATGGTTTTGTGCGTGGCCCTCGTAGGTGTCCTTGGTGTGATTCGTTAGAGCACTTTTTGAGAGATTGTGAATTATTGAAGGCTGCTAAGGAGCAACGACTAGTAATAGACATAGACAAGAAAATCTGTGACTATCGATCTAGGCTACCTTTGCAAGGAAATTATGGTAAGGGAGGAATGAAAAAACATTATGAAAATATAACCATAATGGATGTAGGAACTAGAGGAGTGAAACTAGAAGCTCTTGATGAACAACAAGTAGAATCAAGTAAACCCACAAAGGAAGGTGATTTTTCTATAGAGGCTTTAGTAAGAGCACGGGATGAGATTAGGAGAATAACGGCTTGGGAGTCACCAATAGAAGATCAATCTCTTATTTCTCACATATCCAATGTAGAAGAAAAACGAAAAAGAGATGAAGCTGAGCCTAGTGAAAGAAGAGTAACACGAAAACAAACCTCAGAGGGAATAGAAACAATCATAGAGCAGGGAGAAACATCACAATCCAAAGATAAAAAACAAGAAGCACAACCCAATGAACAAAAACAAGAGGAGAAACAAAAAGGGAAGAAGACAAAGCAAAGAAAAACAGAACCAAAGCCTTTGGATAAACAAGAACAATCAAAACAAACTGAAGACCAAACACGAGAACTTGAACAAAAACAAGACCCTGAGCAAAAACAAAAGAAACCAAAGAGAAAACATAAAGCCATCTTGATTTCAGAAATTGAGAGAAAAATAGATCCTATGGAGATTTTAGATGACATTTTGCTTAAGAGTCAAGTGACTATGTCTTTAGAACAAGTTTTCTCTATTGCAAAGCCTGTTTTTAAAGATAACTTTATCGGCCTAATTAAAAGGAAGAGGTTTCCACTTAATCTAGATACTGAGATGCAAGATTCTCTAGATCAAGATCAAGCTATGAATGAAGCCTTAAACTTTGATGAATCTGATGAAGAGGACTTTGATGATGATGAAGTAAATGTTAATAAAAATTTCTTAGGACCTATTCAACCTGACCATGAAAATCATGAAAACAATCCTGAAAGCCACTTTAAAAGAACATTTTGGTCTAGAGGTACATCAGAGATGCATGTTAAAATAGGAAATGATAAGAACACTATCACTGTAAATGCATTAGTAGATTCCGGCTCTGAAATCAATGTGATTTCAAGAGAAGTCTATGATAAGTTTCGATGGCCCATAGATAAAGATTGTGGATGGCGTATGAGAACTGCAGATAATGGTGTAGGTACCCTGTATGGAGCTTGTGCTAGTGTGCCCATATCCATAGGAGGAATCACAGAAGAGTTTCACTTTTTTATTCAAGATAATTGCTCCTATGAAGTTCTCTTAGGTCAACCCTTTATTTGTGAGAGTCGTATGGAAACTAAAGCCATGGATGATGGGTCTACCTATGCTAGATTTAAGTCTAAGGATGGAATGCAATCACTTCAAGTCATGACAGTAGGAGTGAATCATCCTAGGAATCGATTGTCAATTAGAAAGAAACCTATTGTTACTCAGGGTCATGAGCATGCTTGTAGTGGTTGTGCACCTCGATTCATGTTTGGAGCTACATATGATCAAAATTTCGGATAGAATCCATTGTTGAGCGGGACAACAGTGGATATTGGTTTGACATCTCGCAGCCAACCAACCTATTCAATAGTTTGTCACTTTGTTTTCCACATTCTAGATTAGATTTTCTTCATAAGAGTCAATTGTCCAAGTCTTTTATCCAAAAAACCCAAAAAAATTATAAAAATAACAAAATCATGGAACATGATGAGAACATTGAGCATGTGATTGAAACATCTCATTGTTTCTCTACTCTTGAGGAGTTAGAGTTATGTCTTCAACAAAATTCTAATTCCCATATTATTCTTCTTTCTTCCCTTGATGAGTATGCTCTAATCCAAGAGTATGCTCTCAATGTTGACAAGTGCTCAAAATTTAACCAAACACATGATGCCTTAGTTGAAACAAAATACAAAACTGTAGACAAAAAAATCAAACCCATAGCTCAACCGTTACCTCAAGGAAGTAATGAAAAAATTATTGATGTGAAAAATGATCCAATTCTTCGGGATAAGAAAAACATAGGACATACATTCACGGATGAGACAATCAAACAAGTGAAAATTGGTAGAGATGATGACTTTCTTTTGCCAGCAGAGAGAGATAAATTTGAGAGAGTCATACGTAGCCATGGAAAAGCCTTTACTATGTATCCTCATGAGATTGGTTGTGTAGATCCTAAGCTAGTTGCACCCATGATAATCTTTACTATTCCACATATTCCATGGAATCTTCGTCCTATACCTGTTCCAAAGGCTCACTTACCTGAGCTAATGAAACTACTTAAGGAGAAGATAAACATGAGAATTTTAGAGCCATCTTTTGCACCTTACTCAAATAGATGGTTCACTGTGCCTAAAAAGAATGGGAAACTACGTTTTATTCAAGATCTCCAACCCGTCAATAAAGTCACCATAAGGAATGTAGGAACAGGACCCATTGTAGATGAGTTTGCTGAATCATTTTCAGGACATTCTATTTATTCAATGGGTGATTTATATTCTGGATATGACCAATTCCAGTTAGCAATTGACAGTCGTGACATAACCACAATGAAAACTCCTTTAGGCTTAGTGCGAATGTGTACTTTACCTCAAGGAGCGACTAATTCTGTGGCTCATATGATGAGTGCTATGAATATGGTCTTACGTGACTTTATCCCTCATATAACTATGCCATTCATTGATGATATTCCAATTAAAGGGAGTGAGGAACGTGTAAAGGACATTACTTTAGATTCATCGGGATGTCGTAAATTTGTTCTTGACCATATCTCTGATTGTGAAAGAATATTTCAACGATTTGAAGAGGTAGGTCTCACATTTTCCATAGAGAAATCTGTTTTTGGTGTCAACGAGGTACTTATTGTTGGACATTTATGTGGCCATTATGGTCGAAAGCCATACCCACAAAAAGTTGATGCCATTAGCAAGATTTCTGAAACATGTAACAACGTGAGTGAGGTACGTAGATTTCTTGGTGCTTGCATCTTTTATGTTATTTGGATCCCTCACTTTGCTCATGTTGCTGATTGTCTTTATGACTTGTTGAGGAAGAAACGAAAATTTATTTGGACTGACAAACACACTCAAGCTATGCGTAAATTGAAGAAATTATTGCTTAAGGCTCCCATCCTTAAGCGTGTAGACTATTCTGCTAACAAACCTATTATATTGACTGTTGATACTAGTCCTATTGGTATAGGTTGGGTCATAAGTCAAGATGATAGTGAAGGGAATAGATATGCAATTAGGTTTGGTGCCAAAATTCTACATGAATCACAACGAAAATATCCACAGATCAAACGAGAACTATGGGGTATGGTAACAGCTTTGAAAATAGACAAAGAATATTTCATTGGTGCAAATGTCAAAGTTGAGACTGATTGTTTGCCTCTCATTGGAATGATAGCCAATTGTTCATCTCCTGATATAGCCATGCTTAGATGGATCTCATATATTAAGTTCATAAATCCTGAATTAGTTCATATTTCAGGTAAGTCAAACTCAGTTGCTGATATGTTATCGAGAGCTAGATTTGATGATGATCTTGAAAGTGATCTAATAAAGAATGTGAATTTAGTTGACTATGTTCCACATATATATGAGTATGAGCAATTTCATGAGTCTGAGTACGAAAATGAATGGAGAGACATAGGAAAGTATCTTAGTACACTACAACCATTACCTAATTGGACTACGAATAGATTCCGTAACATTAGGAAACGAGCTTATAACTTTTTCCTATGTAATGGTTATCTTTGGAGACATGCTAAGGGTAAGGTTAAGAATCCACAACGAGTCCTAGGAAAACGAGGTCTTCAATTGCAAGTAATGAAGGAAATGCATGAGACATTATGGGCAGGTCATAAAGGATTTTTTGGAACATATGAAAAAATTAGAAGTACCTATTATTGGCCTAGGATGTATGTTGACATTAGTAGCTATGTTTCTACATGTTCTACTTGTCAACTTCATTCATCAGTCAAACATAGAGATCCGTTGCATCCTACTTATCCACCTTGTATTCACTACAAGTGGGTAGTAGATCTTGTAACTATGCCTAAAGGTATTGACAAAATGCGTTACATTGTACTTGCAAGAGAAGACTTAACTAATCATGTAGAGGGACATGCACTACGATCTAAGACCACTTACAATGTTTGCAAATTCTTGCTTGAAGATGTCATAAGTCGCTTTGGGTACATAGAGAAAGTAGTTGCCGATCGTGGAGAGTTAAATGCGAGAGAAGCTAAAGAGTTCTTTGAGCGTCACGGTATTCGTTTGTCTCTCACTACTGCATATAATCCAGAGGCCAATGGTAAAATAGAGAGAGGGCATCCACCTATTGTGAAAGCCATATCTAAAGCATGTAACGGTGACATCAAACAATGGCCTAAATTCTTACCTTTTGCACTTTGGGCAGATAGAATGACATGCACGCGTACTACTGGATATATGCCTGCTGAACTCATGTACTGTCAAAAACCATTGTTTCCAATTCAGTCTCATATTTCTGCATGGTCAAATTTGCCTTGGTCTGAAAACATGTCTACTGATGATTTTTTGAGTTTGCGTATTAAACAGTTAGAACAAGGTAAATTAAGACTTGATGATGCTGTTGAAAAATTAAGAGAATCTAGAATGAAGAACAAGCATTATTTTGATAAAACTCATCGATTGCGTCCTAAGCCAATTGAAGTAGGAGATTGGGTGCTCATTTATGATAGTACATTTGACTCTCAATATGATGCACGCAAAAAGCTCACTCAACGGTGGTTTGGGCCATACATTGTATCAAAAGTCAACAACAATGGTACGTATGCTCTTTGTGAATTAAATGGTGTTGCACTAAAAACTTTGATTGCAGGTAAAAGGATAAAGGTATTCAAGAAACGTGATAATGACGAGTACATTTTGGATGAGGACATTGAAGAAGATGACAACAATGAGGCCGATTCATAAACAGGAGTATCCATGTTATAAAAAATAAAAATATAAATTAAAAAAAAGGGAAAAAAAAACATATAAAAATATCATTAATTTTTCAAGTTCATGTTGCTTTGTTTTTTTTCAAGTTCATTCTATTTTTTTTTCTTTTTTCCATGCTTGTTTCATGCATGTTTTTTTTTCAGTCTTTGCATTGCATTGCATTGCATATCCACATCACTTGAGTCAAAAAAGGGCAAATGATGATTTCTCTACTTGTGTAAAATTGTATCTTAAGTAGTAACTTATCTACTAAGGAATTGATTATAATCTAGGATTGTGGAAAGATAGGGCATGTAGATTTGGAGGTTTATTTTGGTGACATGGCTTTCATATATAAACATGCATATGTATCCTGTATCGAAAGCATAATTGTTGAAATCCTAGCTCCTACTATTGCATGTTTCTACATCCTTAGTCCATCTCACAGCACTTGTATCGGAGTTTAAACGACTGTTCTCCGTCATCAAAAATGGTTGTACCTTGTATCGGGGTTAAATTTTTCCTCGTCAAAAAAAAAAAAAAAAAAAGAAGTTGCTACATGTTACCAAGAAGTTTACACTTTCTTCCACCCCAAAAAAAGTGATCGTAACCATAAAGTTGCCGAATCATCATCATCATCAAAAAAAAAAAAAAAAAAAAAAGAGCAAGCCAAAGGAGGATAAAGAGGCATAGTAGAATAAATCACGGGCTATATAGGCAGACTTATGCATTAGTGGAGTTTAGTTAGATTTCCTTGCATGTTATTAGAGAAAGAGCATATTCATATTTATGTAGGAAAGGAGTTGATCTAAAATAAGCTAAAGATGAAAGATGTCTCTTGAAAATCCTAAATCTTTGTTTATAATCATATTTAAGGTAGATTGCTTTATGAAAAAGGTACAAATTTTTCTTCAAGATGAGAGGAACTGATGCTTAAAACGACTCAATACAACCACTTCCACTTCATATTGATGCTTTATTTTTTTTCTTTCTTGTTGCCAATGTTGCTTGTTCATTTGCATATATGTTGCCTATTTGTTCATGCATATTCATGTTTCCTGTTTCAATTCTTTCTTTCATGCAAATTTTGCTTCATGTCACGTTACCTACTTATTCATGCATATAATCAATTTTCCTTCCATGTTTCTTATGTTGCCTATAAAAGAATTTGATGCCTGGAACATTTTGTTTTTCACAGATGCTAGAGTGGCGCTTCCGGAGGAATCGCAGGTTTAGTGGGGGCGAATGTCGTCGAGATTTTCTCTCCTCTCTCACTTGTGAAGGCCTACAAAAAACATATTTGGTGAAGGTAGCCGGAATTCCCCGAGAAGTCCAGGATGCATCAAGGATGTCAAAGGAAACTCACATACAAAGTTTCAAAGAAATCAAGAAAGTCCATGGTAGCGGTCAAAGCTGGTCAAAGTTGGGAAATTAGGGCAAAAATTTCATTGTCACCAAATTAGATGAAAATCCACATACTTGTAAAGATTGTCAAAGGCAGTCTATAGCCCAAATTTCAGCAGAAAATGGATTTAGTAGCACATTGATATGCTATGTTCATTTTGTAAAAATGTATTTTTTCTAGTTTGACCCTACAAATTCTTGTATAGAAATTTATGTTAGCCATATGGTTTGGCATGTATAAAGACCATATGTGGCTACATATTTGTATAAAGTTTCAAGGCTATCCGAGCTTCCTAGACACCTTAATGCCACCTTGCAAGCTTCCAAATGTAGTCAAACTTGTACAAGTTAGATTCAGATGGGAGTTTTTTCTGCATATTCTTGAAGGAGATCTTTGGAAACATAGTCCTACAATGTTTCATCTTCATCAAAGACTTTTTGGAGGGTCAAAGAGCACAAAGTCCAGTTTTCAAGGTCACCGCAGTTTTCTAGAATAAGAAAATTGAAGGCTTGAATGTCTGCCACATGTCAAAATATGATTGAACCATGTTGTACGGTCAAGATGAGCTCATATTCAAGGGTGGAGATGCACTAAAGCATAAAGGAAGGAGGATCCACGAATTTTTTCCATAAAAGAAGACCTTTTTTACAATCAAAGATCAATAATGCAGCATTTCTCCAAAAATAGTGGCTTATCTTATCCGAATTGATGTCAGCACTGATCCGACGGTCCAGATCATCCCCAGATCCAATGGTGGAGAATGAGGGCGCCTAAATTTCACTCCTTTACACTAGATTTGATAGAAAGAACAATTCCAAGCCATTGATTTGATTAATCAAATGGTTGTAATCAAAAGTAGTGATCCTAGAGTTGAGAGTTGATTTCTCTAGATCCAAGGGCCCAAATTCATTCAAAAAACTATATAAACCCCCCTCCAAACTCCTAGAGCATCATTGTTAGGCATCCATAGGGCTCATGCTAGCTTACGGTTTCCTTGAGACGATCACCCTCGGTTGAGCGAGTGAGGATCCAAGGTGAGCTAGTATGAGTATAGAACCTAGTTTCAAATTTAAGTTAGAACTCCAATCTAGGATAGGCTCTTGAAACCAGCATCTCTATCTTGACTCACCCTCGGTGGAGCGTGTGAGTGAGTTAGAGCTGATTTTAATGAGTCTTAGACTTCTTTAGTTAGACGTTACGAGCCTAGACAGACATAGGGTCACTGGAGTGGAACTCACCTTCTTACGTGTGACATTCGGTTGAACTGTCATGGTTTGAGGGTCGGAACCACCTTTGATCAGTAGACTGCTTAGCATGACGTACCACGACGATATTTTACATGTAACTTAATTCAAATCCTTTTAATTCATGTCACTTGTCACTTGTCTCTTGTCTCCTCTCTTAGTCTCTTAAGTATTTTTACATGTCTTCTATTTCTTCTATGTGTGAGAAGGCTCCGCAGTATTGCGTTGAACCAGTGAGGATGTTTCTTTGAGCTTGTGAGTAAACTCTATCATCATAATTCACTTGCATGCATATAATCCAAACATACCCATACATATTGATTAGTTTCTGAAAGTGTATAAGAAGCTCCAATATTGGACCATTCTTCCTTTCGAAACTGGTTTATGTGTAAGGGTTCCATCTATTCTCGTCATGCATACATATCATCCAAAGAAGACTATGCATATGGATTGGAATTAGGAAGTGTTTAAGAAGCTCCTTCAATGGACCATTCTTCCTTCCAAATTTCATTCGTATGTATGGTTCTCTTTCATTCTTATCATTCATGTTCATAAATCTAACTTGCACACCTACATTCCCATTCCCATAATTATTTCAACATCTCTCTCTTCTCCATACTCAACATTAATTTCACCTTCACATCTTTAAACCTTCCAACATTCATTAGCTTCATACACCCTGTGTGTGCCACGACCGGACCCGATCCACCCGGATTGCGATCACCTCCACAGCGGTGCCGGGTCAATGAATAACTTCATAGTCGAATTCCTGTATAATAAAACCCATCAAGCCAAGCGACCACCTAAATATTGCTGCCGGACCAAATACACAAGTGGGCCATGATCCACGTGAAAGGTGAATTATCGGCCCAACAAATAATGCTGGAATTTCTTCACAGAGTACACCAACCCGAGACATTCTCTTTCGGTCACGGAATAGTTTCTTTCAATAGGGCTAATCGGCGACTTGCATAATAGACAAGCCAAAACCACTTGTCAGTTTGCTGCATTAAAACGCTGCCAGTGGCTATGTCTGATGCATCGACAAAGACATGGAACGGGCGTTCCCAATCAGGGGTTGCAAAATTGGAGCCTGCGTCATTAATCCTTTTAAACGATCAAATGCAATTTGGCATTCTGGAGTCCATTCGTACTGTCGTGGAGTACTATTCATGAGCCGATTAAGTGGTGTTGCTAAATGAGCTAACCACCCTAAATGTTTGCGATGCCACCGGATCTGGCCCAGGAAGTGCATAACCTCTTTCGGTGTTGTAGGGACTGGTGCCTGCAACACGGCTGCAACTTTATCCGGATGAACTTGTATTCCTTGTGCAGAGATAATATCTCTAAGTAGTTTGCCAGAAGAGACCGCAAAAACTGACTTTGTCGGATTCAAGCATAATCAATATTCGCGACATTTTTCAAAGCAACACCGTAAATGATATAGGTGCGCGGCCATTGTCCCAAATAAGGAAAAGTCATCCAGATATAGTTGCATAAAAGTAGTCAGGTAGGGTGAAAAGACTTCTTGCATACACCGTTGAAACGTGCTCCGAGCATTCCTTAACCCAAACCACATTACCGTACAAGCATAAACACCCCAATTCGTGATGAAAGCTGTTTTTGGTATGTCCTGTTCTTCCATTTGCACTTGGTTATAACCACTGTAGCCGTTCAGAAAGGAATACATCTCATGCCCTACCACTCTCTCTAGCATTGTGTCGAGAAAGGGTAGAGAAAATGGATCAGGTACCTTAGCCGCATTCAGTTTTCGGTAATCCACACAGATACGCAGCTGTTTATTTTTCTTCAGAACAATCACGATCGGAGATATCCATTCAGTGTGCTCGATTGGTACAATGAATCCCACCTTCAATAATCGATCGAGTTCTGCTTTGACCTGTGCTGCATAATTGGGGTTCATTCGGTAATTGGATTGTTTAATTGGCTTCTCCTTTGGTTTGAGCACTACCCGATGTTGATAGATCCGCAGATCAAGACCTTTCATATCGCGATAGTCCCAAGCAAAAACATCAGAAAACTCACGCAGGAGTCGGATCAAATCTTCTTGAAATGCCTTAGACAATCCTGCCTTAATCTTAACATGTCGCAGGTTAGCCTCATCACCCAAATTATATGTTACTAACTGATCTTTCGGGACATAAAATTATCGAGGTTTCACCAAATCATCAGCTGACTGCAAAAGTTGATGTAGGGTGGCTCCATCCATAGCAACACTATCCTCTGCATCCGCCTCTCCAGTCACGTGAACAAACGTACACGCTGCCGAACTCCACGTGTCCGCTACTGATTGAAGATCTACAGTACCTAAGGAGATCAGATCTTTATTGTTCTTTAGAAACGCTCTTCCTCATCGTGAGATAAGCTATCGAACATGTGGACCGGCTCCGCTACATATGGTCTGGCATGAAGCTCGCAGGGCTGGATGGCATCCAGTTTAACAACATATCTACGGTGATGATCTTTGAAAGTCAATTCCTGCGCTGACCAATCCTGTACAACTTTGGCTTGTTTCAACCATGGTCGACCGAAAAGCACATTGTAGTCGAGGCTGGATTCTCGTAGTTCGAGAACTACAAAAGTCATTTTGAATGTGGTACCCTGCAGAGTAATCGGGATATTCTGTACTAATCCCACCGGATGAACTCGGGATTGGTCTGCCATTCTTACAAAAAATTGGACGGGCTCGATTTGGGTCCATCCCAATTTCTTATAGAGGGCTGCAGTTGCTATATTCACACCCGAACCGCCATCAATTAGCTACTTGAGTAATCTTTTGATTTTTATGCCAGACAGTGATTAATGGGATTGAATGATCCACCGTAAAATCAGTTTTTGGTTGTATTGTTGCAGTCGCCGGAGTACCGGGAGCTCCAGGACTAACCGCTTGTTGAAATTGCTGCCTAACTCCTGACACCAATGCGAGCAACTATCCCAAAGGGAGTGTAATTGAAGCCTTAGATAGAATCTCCCATACCTGATCTGTTTGAATCGTACTCCTCACCGCTTCTGATGATGATTCTGCTGTTACAGGGTTAGGATTTTGTTCATTCGCTCTCGCCTTTGGCAGGGGAACCTGTGTTACCGAAATTGGATCAGGAAACAGAGTTTGCTCTTTAGCTACCCATTGGCTAGCTTTGGTATACATTCGTTGCTACTCACGGATACCAGGTTCGAACACCTCAGCTGCTGGTTGCAATTGCTTACCCGATCTTGTCTGGACCACTACTGCTTGTGATTCCACTAGTGAAATATAGACCATGTTGGTCATCGGGTTTTGACACTCCTTCTTCCTTTTGTCGTATTCTGCTGTATCCTTGCAAAATCTCCGGATGTGGCCAATCTCACCGCAAAAATGCCATCGAGGTGGTGGCAGAGAAGTACCCTCTGCTGATGTACCCGCCTGCCATCGATTGGCATTGAAATTGGTATTCCGTTGTCCCCGATAATTTCTCTACCCTTGCGACTGATTGTTTCGTATCTGTGGTGGCACGTAATGGGTGGCTGGCTGACCTAGTTCTTGTATAATAGCGTTTACAGCTGCTCGTCCCTACACTTTAGCATTATACACACAGTTTTCCGTTGAGTGTCTCGTTGTGTTGCAGATGGCACAATACATCTGGTTAAGGGCACATGTAGCACTAGTGTGCCCTGGATTTTTGCACTTGGTGCAATACATCTATTTAACTGGATTATCTATAACATTCTTACTGGCTTTCAGGCACTCCAAGTCTTCGGTGAATCCCCCAACTTTATGCTCTAGTTGTAGGGCCATCGCAATAACAACATCCAGTGTCATAGCAATTGTCTTAAATGAGTTCTAAACAATGTTGCATATTCCTCAAGAGTCTGGTGCGGCTTCTATCGATTTCTGCAGATAGTCTAAGATTTCGGCAGGATTCTTCTTCAACCGGACCCTCTATAAAAACGCATCCCTTAACGCATCATAGTTAACGAAATGGTTGATATCATACTCTGTTAACCACCTCGTTGCTTCATTGACTAATGTTGCCTGAAATACGATGGCCTTGTACGCCGGATCGGGTGGATGGTTCAACACTGCATAGCTTATCTCAAAGGTTCGCACATGTGCATTAGGGTTGTCACCTGGAAATCCACCGAACTTTGTGTAAGTCACCCCGGTTGAAACCGGTCGAAGTGGAGATGGTTGTTGTTGTTGCTGCTGTTGTTGTTGCTGTTGTTGCTGTTGTTGACCACTCATTGTGCTATTAGTGGTATTTTTGTTGTCTCCTGAGTTTTGAGGGGATGTCTCTTGTCCTTCAGAATCTGTATTATCAGATTGCTCACCTTCCGGCTCCAAAATAGTGTTCAGTCTTTTACGTATCTCCAAATCAAATAGCCCATCCTCCGCTTTAGTATCAAACGTAGGCAAGCTTACCCCGAACAGTGGTGTACGTAATAAAGATCTACCATGGAGTATCCGGAAAACTGTAAATTCCCACCAACTGGTACCGAACTTTCACCGGAACTTGTCGAACTTTCACCGAAACAGGGTATACTTCCTCCGATAATGATCTCTCTGGGTAACACAACTCTACCCTCGAAAAGGTTCAAATTCTGACAAAATGGTATCGAATCAACTGAGCACTGCGTTCCTATACACTCCGAAGTTATTGCACCTTCTTCAGAACGCACCGGAATTATACCGGAATCTACCGAAATCTCATCATTTATCACCGAACTGGTACCGGAATCTCGACTAACTGGCTCTGATTCTTCAGCAACTGGGTTTAAATGGCCTGCACTTCTACCACCTGGGGGTGTCCCTAACAAATTTGGTACTGTCCAGGGATGCTGATCTCTCCTATACTTCGGATAAGACTCGCCGGATCGAATAAACGGCATATATCACCTCTGCATCACTTGCCTTACGTATCGCTCCACCTTACTGATTATTCTCAATCCATTGCCATCTTTCCATAGACGGCGCCAGTGTTAAAAGTGCTCTTTTCCATCACAGAATCTTTTAAGTTCTTTTCGGGTTCTTGGGGATGGTAGGGGTCTGATAAATCAGAGGCCCTGTATCTTATTTTCCCATTTAACTCATCAAGTAAGCAGTACGTTATTACCTAGTATCGAATTCTCTATACAGGTTTACTGTTCATACTTTGTTTAAGCTTTTTCATAGTAGGTAATGCAGGAATTAATAATTATCGTCGCACAGACTTGTTATCGATAACATAACATTACTGTGTTAATCACAAATTAATGTAACTTAACAAAGTAAGAGTTACAGTACTCAGAATTTAAGAACGTTGCTCTATGGCGTCTCCAGAGGCTGCAAATCGCCCAGATAGACAGTCTGGCGATCCTGTCTCCTCGCTATCGGAGAACCACTGTAATGTCTTTTCATTAATTGATAAAAAGGGTACAACACTTTGCTACGACCTTTCCGTACGTGCGGTATAGGAAAATATAAATTACATAATGCCAATCCGGCGGCCTTACAAGGACGAGGAGAAGAAGAAGAAGAAGAAGAAGAAGAAGAAGAAGAAGAAGAAGAAGAAGAAGAAGAAGAAGAAGAAGAAGAAGAAGAAGAAGAAGAAGAAGAAGAAGAAGAAGAAGAATCTCTCTATCTCTATCTTTATCTCTCTTTCTTGTTGGAGCACCTATGCATGGCTAAAGCTTCTTGTTTTAACCTATAGCTTCTACCTCAAAAGAGGGTCGTATAAAAGTTTGATCCTATTATACGACATTAACTGCAAAAATGTCCTTGTGCGATGGTCTATTATGCATGGTACTATAGAGAGTATTGCATGCTCCTCATTGTATATGAATTCCTTTTGCAACACTAAGATAATCAATTATGTAGTGTGATAGCTATAAGTCTATTGAGCTTGTTTTCCTTTGAAGAAAGAGGCAAGCAATAAGATCGAGCCCCCTAAATATGGATTTGCTACCATAGAAGAATGAAAAACAAAACAATGAAAGTTTCTCTTTCTCTTCATAGAGATGTCACATGCAAAGCGACGCTATGGCATACAAAATTGCTCTATCTTTGTGTTAAAACACAAACAGTGATGGTGTTGAGGCATTGTCTCTCATTGAAGTTTCATAGAAATGAAAATGAATTTTCTATAGTTGCATGAAGTATAGATAGTGTTCAAGAACTTTTTTATTTATGATGATAAGAAAAAAACATTAGAAAGATGCTCAAGATAGCATTTATTCATATCCTGATTCGTGTCTACAAACACCAAAGAGCGAAAGCAAGGAGAGAATGAGAAGAAAGATCATAATTTTATGTGAGAGAAAGGAAACTAAAAAAAAAAATTAAATTCGTGAACTCAAATGAAATGACTACCTATGCTATGATATCATGTTGCGAAACATGGTTCAAGATTCAAAAGAACTACAAATAAGCTATGGTGGATCAAAATAGACTAGAAAGAAGATAATGGTTAAGTTAAATAAAAAATAAGTAAATTATTAAAAGAAGTTTTTTAAGAAGCATGGAGCCTGGGCCTCAAAATGATAGCACCATGTGAGTGCATAAATGAATGAAAGTGGAAATGACTTACCTACATTGCTCTATGAGAATGGACTCTGGAGAGTGTACATTATTGTCAAAAGCTTTTATGAATGAGCTTGTGGAGGGAGGCCATCCTTATATGGATTAGAGCACAAAATACATTGCATGTGGGATAATTTAACCGGAATGAGAACTCTCTCTTCCAAATTATTTTAAAGTGTGAATGTTTAACATGAATATTCTCTTGAATCAACATGTTCTCCTTGTATGCTTAATGAACATCTCGAGATGAAAATTTATTGACAAATGTAGTCTCCCATTTCTTGGCATATCATCACAAAAATATTAAAGTAGATTGTTATACAATAAATGGAATTACTCCCATTAAATGCTCTCATTGGCATTTCATGTGAGGGGAAAGATAACCCATAACTCAAAGTACCCTTCTTGTACTCTTCCTAGACTTGAATTTAAAGTTGCAGTTGCAATTTTGGAAGCCCTTCCACAATAGATAATAGCACATTAAAAATAGTACTCAAATAGCTCGTTCTCTCTTGAATGCAGGCTTCCACAACATGACTATGGGTAGCAAGGAATGTATCATGACGATCTTATCATGCTTTAGAGAGTAACGTAATTCTTTCAAACTCTTCCTATCAATCCTTCATCAGAACTCTAATGAAGGAAAATACTTCACAACATCCTTGTGGAGCTCCAAATCAAATAAAAGAAAATATTTTTTTCTCTTACTTTTATCATGGAATAGATCCATGCACACCATGATTATCACACTCATCCATTTCATCAGAACTTCCTGGATTATTAATTCATATTCAAATGATAAATCACATGGTTCTAGAGACAATAGAGAAACAGAAATTTGCAAGTCTAGGCTAGCCATATCAGCTTTTTGATAACTAGAAACACTAGATAGATTGAATTATTCAACGTATAGGAATCATATACTCATTCCGAGTTGCTACAAAAGTAATTTGGATCCTTCCTAGGACCTTGCTTTTCAATATCTTAGGGAGCCAAAAATATGATTCAACTTTACTCTCTTAGAATTTGATCAACAATCTCTAGACACAAAATGTAGGCACTATAAGGTTCCTAAAAAGATTTGAAGAATTGCAATCAACTCTTGGGAGGTCTTCTATCAATTCGACGCAAGATAAGCTATCAATTGTACAAAAAAGGTGATGAGTGTGTATGTGAAATCACAACGATGCGTGCACTTAGAATATGCAAAGAACAAATTAGTGAGAAACGATGCTCTAAATCTAAACTACAAAACGTTTACAAGAATAAACGCATCGTAGAGTGATCCTTATGAAGAAATATATTGATTAAAATCAATATCCTTGCAATTCAAGCCTTCTACAAAGGGGTATAAGTAGTGGAGTATAACTTTTTTATAAATAGAGATAAGTGGGGGGTTTCTTAAGTAAGAAAGCTACGGGGTAGCTTGATCTCTAAACATACAATTTTGAAGTTATTAGTCTTTGACTGAAATCTTCTCTCTATGAAATTATAGTGGAGTTGTATGCGCTTATTCCTTGCATGGAACATTGGGTTGTTCTCAAGCCATCTCAAAAAAAAAAGAACTCTATAGCGTACCCAAGTCTTTTAATACATTGTTGAGCAAAATGATCACACACATAGCTCGGGATAATTATATTTACTCAAATTATGTGGAATATAAAACAAGTATACGTTGCTTTTTGGACAATCAAAAGATGAGCTAAAATAGTCAATCATGACTTGTCATATAGTATTTCTATAAAATAAACAAAATCACTTACTCTATTGCAGTAATGATCAATACTATACTCTTCTAGAACTATGTGTCATATGTGGAGCTTCGACAAACTTGTTGAGTAACTCCGATACTTTACTATAAACTTCCTAAACAATCTACCTATGCTTCAAATCTACGTGAGGAAATACTAGAAATAAATAGAAATATTTTCAAAATAGTGTTTAATCTCTAAGATCAAGTAAATGTACTTAATTTACTCAGTATGATTGAATGAAACGCAAGAGATGTCTGTCTTGATCTAAACGTTGAATCAAAGATTTCAACATGTCATATTAAAGGTATGAGGATCCAAACTTTTGACCGAAGATCTGCTTTACAAAGTAAATCCCAATCCACTCTATTGAACTAATCCCTTCATACGGATTCAAGACGTGTTAAGAATATACAACAAATAGTGGAACTAGCACTGCCTTCTTAATGAGAAAATGCAACTTTCTCATAGTGAACAAAACTTGCTTTATATTTGACTATCACTATGATCAAATCAATTCAAACGAGGGAAATTTCTTAAATAAATCACTTCCATACAATCTACCAGTAATACCCTTGCACTCCTTGAGATAATGAAGATCCATAATCTGAGTCTACTGAATACACTAAAGACATGGTACGCAGATGTGTGCACACTCATGGCCCACTAGCCTAAGCATCAATGTCACCTCATACATACTATGTATGAAACATAGTTTGAACTTAGGTGATCCAATAAATTAGTATGTAATATATGAACTTCATCCTAATATAATTTCCTATTCACATTTTATGTGCAAATCTTGCCTTTCTACTTCTAGGCGACTTGCATGCAAACTTGCCTTGTGTCTAGTCACATACATAGTGAGAGTCTCAACTACTCATTTGTTGTCTAATAGTAAGAGGATCATACAAATGATCTCCAAACCATAAAATGTATAGTCTCAATGACTTGCCTCTCATACCATTTGTCCTAAACAAAGGGAGAATATAAATTTTGATGTCCCATACCACCAAACTTTATACCACACATAGATGCTTGTATGAGATAAAGTTTAAACATTTCTTTGAACATCATAAGAACAAATAGGTGAGTACACACAACGGTAACTAACAAATGTGAGATCATGAAGCTTTTTTGAAGTGTTTCTTTCCCTTTTATAAAAGGATAGAGTCATTCCTATGACTCTATTATTCTTAACTATAGGTAGCATCAACTCATGTAGAGTTGAGAAATGAGAAATGTTATGATAAATCAACTCATCTAGATTTGTAAAGCATGAAATTGGCATCAAATATTAACTCATGCGGCTTGCATTGAATAATAACTCATAATAAATAGGGATTGATATAAATCTCATCAATCCATAACATATGAAATAAAAACAACAACTTAAGTTCTCCAATTCCTTGTAGTAGTGTCACGTTATATATCTTTAAATATCTTGATAGAGTGTCCTTTGTCCAAATGGGAATGATCCCCATAAACCAATCATCAACAAAAACATATTTAGAGCATGAGTAGTCCATGGTGATCATACCATATCAAATAATGACACAAATAACGTGTGGAAAACTCTCTTCTTTTAAGAGTCTTCTCTACATAAACAATTTTCAATAGTAGCATATTAGAATCTAACTTTAGCCATCTTTCACTAATGTAACTTTTATACAGTTTTTTCAACCTCCTATACATGTGTCAAGATCTCATTGGACCCAAACCGCACTTGATTTGGACATCTCCTCATATCTCTATTGCTAATAATTTGGATGGCTCAAATACTTGATGACCGACACAAGAAACATACAAAGTTATTTTCTTGAAGCCCGTAGAGTGACGAATTAAGTTCCAAATTTTCATTTCTTTGTGTGAAATTTAGATTACCCTATTGAATTTTGCTTCCCTATTGAAATGCAATCAAATACTCATTGAAATTTACCACTCTATCAGTGCTACACTTACCACTTACGTGAGCTAGCTAACAATGCACCTACAATTTTAGAATCTCTTCTAACTATGAATAAAAATTCCAAATTCCTCAAACATTATGTATGTCATAAGGACTATATAGAAGTATCCTCTGCAACAAAAATCTCTGCAATTGAAACTTCCAATATGAAATAACCATTTGTTCATTAGAAATATAAAAGCATCTTTGTTGAATCCCCATGAGATATCATTATGAGAAATAGAGGTTATTTGGTATATGAAATGATCTCTATGCTCTTCCAAATTTGGAAACCAAATAGATCACAAAGTATTATTTAAATAGTACAAGTTAAAAATGATTTAGACATTTGAGTCTTTCCCATGATACTAAGCCTCTATACTTGTGATGTAGAGGATTGAAGACAATAGAAAGGAAGAAGTAGAAAGAAGAAGGGAAGAAGAGCAAGCCCATAACTTTTGCAAAGATATCACCATTTTTCTTTTCATAATTTCAATCATGAACCAGTAAAAATCCTTGCAAATGCACTAGAGGAGTCCTTTAGCTTCCACATTCCTAGAAGATTATAGCCATATCCATGTACAATAGTAGGATTTTACGCATTTATACATAAAGTACTAATCTCATGTGTGAAAGGAGCAAACTAAGGGCACTCATATATGATTGACTTTTTTTTACTCATTTGTAAATAATTTTCGGAAACACGTGAACAATTATTATCTCCAAATGAAGATGTGAACTCTGGAATAAATGCCTTGAAATTATGTAAAATATCCATATCCTTCTCAAGGATAGGTGCAAACCATGAAAGATCAAGACCACATAATAGAGTTCCTATGAGTCTTACTTGAGAAGCATCATCTGGGTACCTATCTGGTTGCATCCTTATGAATAGCTTCACTTGTTGCACAAATCCTCCAAACTTTGATCTTGTCCCATCAAATCTCTCAGGCATGCTCACTTTTGGACTTTTCTTCATGTTAGTTGTCATGGGGGTACTAGAGGAAGATTGACTTACAATGATCTGCAACTCTTGGATTTTCCTTTGAAGTTCTGTGATTACATCTTGAATACTCTGTTGTTAAATCCTTTGTTGGTTTTCTCATATCTCTTGGACTTGTTGTTGGATGACTTTAAGTGCAGAAAAAAGTTCTTCTCGAATAATCTACATCATTCTTGGTCTTGATGAAGGTAGTCTTGCCAAAATGTCAGGGGAGCACTACATTGTGCTCTCTGACTATAGTAAACAAGATTTTGGAGTTATACTTTCGATAGGGCTAGGTTAGGAGTGGAGAAGTTAAGTTTAGGAGTAGAAGAATAGCGTTAGAATAGGTTAGCATACCCCAAAACCACAAAACAATAAAAAAGTTGCATTTTTCTTAGAGTTCATTGATCTTGATCAGTGGAAAAAAAAAACCAAGTAGAACAACAAAAAGTTCATTTGCATAGTGCAAGTATCATGGAGGGTGAAATTAGCAAGCAATATCATTTGATTTAGTATCACTTAGAACTCAACCTACAACAAGAAGTTAGTGTTAGAAATTGAGAGAGGGACTCATTCTGGTGAGCTCTACACTCTATCATGTCATTTTGATTCATGTCCACAAACATCAGGGCATAAAACACATCTTGAATATCGTGAAGGATGTTTATTGAGAAAAGCAATATTTTTGTTATACACACTCATAAGAGAAACGAGCAGTGCACAAGGAACCCACAAATAGTTTTAAAATTTAACTTTGGGCAAGAAAACTCCAATATCGTGACGGATTGAGTTTGGTATCATGATACCAAATTAGCCTATGTCGTTGATACCCGGCGAGTATCATGTATCACCAACACCTTAGTCCTAGTCTAGTATCATGATACTTGAAAGAAGTTAGAGATGTTTGGAGAAGCTTGGAAGTAGGGTCGTCAAGTGGTGAATATGATCTAACAAACTAGGATATGACTTGCCCTAGATCTTTGGATATATAAAGTAGACCTTATATCCTTGTGGTTAATTCAATAAAACCTAATAAGTACTTTTGAACATCAGCAAGAACATGTTGATGCAAAGGAATCACATCTACTTCTTGATTGATTGATTGAGAATCATCCTCAACCACTTCTAACTTGTGGCCTTTTGGGATTTTACTCTTCTCTTTTACATAAATAAATTCTTTGGAAATTACATAAGATGGTGATCATATGATCGAACTCTCCATACAATAAATGGATGCAGATAAAACACTCCAATAATTATCTATGGCACCATCCAAATGATGATTGTGATGTAGATCATTTTCACCTCAATCATACTACAAGTTGGATGTTCAAGAAACTCACTCTAAAGCTAAAGTATGCTTGAGTCTTGATTGTTTGATAGGTTGAATACATGCCATAGATTTGAGTTTGCATATTTTTATCCCATCAAGTGCTTTTTTCATCATATCTGCTATTTGCTTCTCAAAAGGAACAAATGAAATGTCACTTTCTTTTTCCATAAGCTTCTCTCTTACAAAGTGTTAATGAACCTCTATGTACCTTGTCCTTGCAAGGAAAATTGGATTTGCAGCTAGATGCATGGAACTTATATTATCTCGAAGTATCTTAGGCTTGGAAATTACAAGTCCCAAATTTGAGTACAAATCTTTGAGCCATATTGCTTCTTGATACAATAGTTAGACCTTTGTACTCTACTTTAGCTGAAGATAAAGCATCTATTGGTTTCTTCTTGGATTTCTAAGAAACCAAATTTGAACCTGCAACTGCTAAGTATCCAGAGGTACTTCTTCTATTATCCTTTCCTCCTACCCAATCTACATGAGAATAGATTTTGACATCCAAATTTGAAGTGTAAAGATAGAAGATACCTTCATTAAGTGTTCGTTTGGGGTACTTGAGTACTCTCTTGGAAGCATCATTTGTGGTCTTCTCTCCGATAGTGCATGAACTAACTAAGCACTCCAACACTATAAGATATGTCTCGTTTTGTGTGAGTAGCATAGATCAAGTGACAAACTAAGCTTTGACACTCTTTAGGATCATCAATCTTCTCACCTTCATAAACACCTAGTTTTTGGTTTAGTTCCAAAGGTGTACCTACAAGCTTGGTGTTTTCCATTTTGAATTTGTGAAGTAGATCTTGAATGTGTGTTCTCTGAGTTAGATACATCTTCAAATGTATAAATCACTTGCATACCTAGAAAATATGTGAGCTCCTCTTGCATGTGTCTCTTGATCCTTTAAATGCCATCCAATTCATCACTTGTCATAATAATATCATCTACATATACACATAGATAGATAAACTCATTGTGATCCCTTTTGATGAACAGAGAAGATTTTGAGTTGCTAGGTCTGAACCCTTGAAGATATCTAACCAACTATAATTCCAAGCTATAGGAGCTTGTTTCAATCCATATAATTCTTTCTTAAGTCTAAAAACATAAGATGTATGATTAGGTTTGTTAAAACGTAGAATTTATGAAATGTATACTCTTCACTTATCAAAACATTTAAAAGTGCATATTCATCATCAAGTTGGAGGAGTCTCCAATTTCATGTAGCACATACATTTATCAATGATTTCATTGTAGTCATCTTTGGAATTGGTCGGAATGTTTCATCATAGTCTATACCACGTGTTTGTGCGTATCTTGACTTGTACCTGCAAAGTGATCCATCTGAGTTTCTTATAACATTTTATACCCATCTGCAACCATTGACCTTTTGATCGGGTGACATTTGAAAAGAATCTCAAGTGTCCCTCTCCTTCAATGATTGGATTTCTTCTTTCAAGGCTATTTCCCTATTAAGGTTTCCCTTTGCCTCTCCATAGGTTGAGGTGTCTTTTGAAATTGAATCCTTTGCCAAGTAGATTCAATGCTTTGTCACAAATATGGAATTCTATCCATACCTTCCTAGTTGTCTTTTCTCCCTTGTTGAACTTCTAGGTGCTTTCTTGGAGCTTTCTCCACACTCTTGCATTTTTTTCTTTCCCTTGTGAATTCCATAGCTTGCAATCCTTTTCCATTTCATCCTGGACATCATCTGTATCACTTCTTGATCATGGAACTATATCCTGGTTGACTCCTAATTGATGGGAATCACCTAGAGTTATCTTTTTCTTGTCTTCATGATACCAAGACTCCTGTTCTTAAAACACAATATCCCTACTCCTAGTGAATTACTTGGTCCAAGGATTATAGAGCCTCTAACCCATCTAAGTTGAATGATGTCAAATAAACACTACCTTTGTTGCCCTTTCATCTAGCTTACCTTTGATTTGTGAAGGTACATGGACATAAGCTAAGCAATGAAACACAATGTTAAATCGAGGACTAGGTTTTCTTCCACACCATGCTTCATAGAGAAGTCATACCTTGGTGATATTTGGATGGTAGTCTATTGAGAAGCTACACAACAATTGAATATAGCCTCTACCCATAGATAATGTGGCAACCTCCATTCTTCAAGAATTTGTATGGTTGATGCAACCAATGTCTTGTTTCTTCTCTCTACAAGTCCATTCGATTGAGGAGTGTACTTGGTAGTCACTTTCCTCTTGATACCTTTATCCTGCAAGAACTCATCAAAATCTTTGGAGAAGTAAACTCCCCTTCTATCAAATGTGAGCTTCTTCCGTGATCTACCTATATGATTCTCTACATGTGCTAAATACTTTTTGAAGCAATCAAACACTTCATTCTTACTCTTGATAAAGTAGAAGATATTCCTTCTAGTATAGTCATCCATAAATGAGACATAATACCTTGATCCTTCCAATGAAGGTTCTTCACTTGGTCCCCAAACATATGTGTGTACTTAGCCCAAAGGTTGTTGTGGATGTAACCTTTGTGGTTGAATGGTTATCTTAGTGCCTTCCCAATCACACATGCATCACATCTGTTGATCATGTGTTTCTTTGATATGTTTGGAAATCCTAGACCACTTCGATCCCTACATATATCCTTCAAGGTTCTTTCATTCACAGGAGCTATCCTCTTATGCCACACTTCAAGCTCACTTAGGATTTGAGACCAAAATTTGAATAGAGAGCTATGTTCTTAAGTTTTCGTACTTCAAAAGTAAATATCCTACCATGCTTCTCACCTCTCACTATCTTCTTGAATCCTTGACATGAATCTTCCACAAAAGCTCCATTTTAGGTGAACCTAACTTGCAAGCCTTTCTCAATTATTTGGACTACACTTATCAGATTTTTTGTAAGAGTGGGAACATAGAGTAACTTACTCAGAATGATTATCCTACCATTGGATGCCTTCACATTATCAAACTTCTGCACACCATGCTTTATGTCATCCCCTTTTTTCACTTCATGTATATGCTTTGTATTTTTCAAATGAGATAAGTGAGTTTTGTTGCTTGCACCATGATTTGAACATCTTGAATCTATGTAGAATAGATGATCATCTTCTTTGCCTTCCTTGTAGATTGGATTCATGAAAAGTAGTGAGTCTTCATGTTGTTAATATTCAAAATAATTTTTCTAGTCCCTTCTATTATGGCCTCTATTGTTAATTTTGAAGTTGTGTCCACCTCTACCTCTATTGCTGCCATATCCACCTCTTCCATTTCCTCTCTAGGTCTTCGCATTGAACCAATCATTTTCAATGGTGTGGTTGGTCTTATCATAGATGGCATAAGGTTGAACATTTTGTCCTTTGCTTTTTCATGGTTTGGTCTATTCTTCTTCCCTTTTGACTTGCTCTTTCCAACAAAGTTGGCTTGGGACATCTCCTCTTCATCCTCTTCCTTCTTCTTGCCTTTTAAATTCTTGTCCTTCTTAACTGTACAAAGAGCACTAGTGGAGTTACCATGATAGGATTTACCTTAATTTATGATATTTTTGGCTTCTTGATTGAAGACTTGTCCAAGAAGGATGTTGAATTCTGGAGTTTGCACATCCATGAGGAGGTCAAATGCTATGGTGAAACAATGTCATTGCTTGTCACCTCTTATCCCCTTCCAAATTTTCCTCATAATGGCCTCTTCTTCAATCAACTCTCCAATGGATGCCAATGGGCCTACAACCTCATTGACCTTTGTAACAAACTCTATGATGGTTTGTTTTGGAGTCTTCTTCATCTAGTTGAACTCATTCCAGAGATGATTCTTCCTTGGTTTTGTACTAGGAGAAAAGAAAGTCTATAGGCCATCCCAAGTCTCTCTAGATGTCCTGCATCCTCTAATATGTGTTAATAGAAAATCTCACATAGATTTTAGTATCTATGACCTTGCTTGAGCATCCCCTTGCACACCAACGTGTTAGATTATTTGTTTCCTCTTGGGTAGGGCCTCCTTTGGATCTTGGATTAGACATTGCTTCATCACTTGATACAATCCGATATAGATTTCGTTCTTACAAATATGCCTCCATTTTGATTTTCAAAGTAGCATAATTGTGTCCATCAAGCTTCTCAATCATTGATGGAAAGCCATCTTTAATACCATTGGGAGAAGTTGGAGATAATCGAAGAAGCTTGGAAATAGGGTGGTCATGGTGAAGATGGCCCACCAAACGAGCATAGGATGTACCCTTTCTTTTTAGATATGTAAATTAGACTTTGTAGGCTTGTGGTTAGTGCAATAAAAACTAATATATACTTTTTAGCATCAACAAGAACGAGTTGATGGAAAACAAATATTTTTCACCTTGACTAGCTCACAAAAACCTTCTAAATTTGGATGGAAGTTATGACTTCAAACACTCAAAGAAGCTAGCCTAGTTACAATTGGAAATATTCCTCTTCCAAGAGTGTCATATATACAGTTGTCTTGTTATAATGCATAAAATCCCTAATTTATAACAAAAAAATGAAGGATCAATAAGATTAACACTAATTGAATGTCATCCCAATTTTTGAAGGCTGTACAGAAGACCCCTAGACAATAAAATGCAAAGCTCTAGACCCCTAGACCCCTAGACAATAAAATAAGTGAATCAAATGCTTTGAAAATGTGCACACATAAAGTAGAAGTTGATAAATTTCCAATGATTTCTTAATCCCATGATTTTGAGCTCTATAGAGAGAACAACAACCTCTACAAGATGCCTGACTTTGAGATTGAAGGTGCAAAGAGACGAAGGAGAAACCCAAAGATGACCAAAATATATGTATATTGATTTGATTGATCAACACTACAATTTAAAAATGATTTGGAGTCATTATATAGACTCAAAAGAATCTATCCTTGTATTTTTTTCATGAACTTAAATTCAAAATAAAGTAGGCTTGGTAGTTTAGAGTGATTGAAATCTTTTCTTATAATGTAGGAAAAGTTAAAGTTAAAATCACATCTACTTCTTGAGTAATTGACTATGATCAAAGTCTCAATACAATAAATGAATGAAAACAAAACACTCTTCGATGAGTATCTATGGCACCATCCAAATGATGGTTTTGATGTAGATCATAGCCACCCCAAGCATAGTGCAACCTTGATGCTCAAAAATACTTATGTGTCATGTATCACAACTACTTGAGTATCATCACATCTTACTCAAGTATTGTGTGTCGTTGATCTTAGTTTTTATCATGTATCATGGATACTAGCTAAGTGTCCTCGCATCATTTTTGAGTATCATGTATGATTGAGTGAGGTATCATATCATTTCAAGAAAATATCATCTATCCCCAATCATGATTATCCTATCGTGGACCTAAAGTACCATGTATCACCCGTGCTCCTCTAGTATCATGTATCACCGATAATTTTCTAGTAATGTGTGTCATTCATTGATCTTGATCGTGTATTATGTATCATGACCTAAAGTATCCTGTATCATCCACTCATGTATGATGTGTTAACTAGAGGAACGTATGGTATCGTGAGTTGCAAGTGTCATGTATCGCCTAAAGCCAAAGTATTTTGTATCATGGATTTCGTAGAACAAACCATAATTGATCCAAAAGTGACATTTAGGTAACTTATTGTTCAAAAAATCCAATTCGACCTAAACTAAACATAAGAAAACATTCTAAAGTGAACATAAAAGAACTTAATGCTAGACAAATCATGAGGCTTTGTAGATAGTGAATCAACCTAAGATTAGGATGTGACTTAGAGAGCCAAAGGAGTGTAATCTCATTAGCATGGAGTGTGACCCAGAGAAGCATCCACTCCATATAGTCAGACATTTCTAATGATTCTGAAAGTGAGCTAATATCGACTTCTGAAGACATGCAGAGTTCTTTCTACTCTTCAAAAGTTATTTCTTTGATAGAGAGGGATTATAGAACTTCCTTATAATATGTTTCTACAAACTTGCATGGACTGCCTCTATACCTGGATTGACTCAATAGATTTATGGCAAAACTCAGAAATTCAACTATTTCTGAAGTTTTCAATAGACCATCATTGAAGTTTGAAGTATGACTCTAAATGGAAAAAAATGATGAAATTTGTACTTAGTAACTGACAAACTTGAGAAAATCAATGAAATGGGAGAAACTGAGAAACAAAGTGATCCAATTGGTATAGAAAATAGATATCTTGTAAATACTCATGGGCCAATTCTTCACTCATGAAGCAAATATTAGCAAAGGTTGTGAGTCCTCAAGGGGTAATCAAACTCTTCCTTATATTTTGATAAAGCTAAGGTCAAGGACAAATCAAAGAATAAGAAGAATGAATATGAAGGTAGCTCTTTCCAAGTAAACTTTACACGTAGAGGAAGAGCTAGAGGAAGAGGCAGAGGTGGAAAGCAAGGTAGGGGGAGATTCCAATCATATCAACCTTGCAATATATGTGACTTATCTAATCATACTACTGAATAATGTTTATAGAACCTGAGGAACTCAAGAGGAAGAGGATTCAATAGAGGTGGCTACTCATTAAATAGAGGCAGATACAATGGAGGCTACAACAACAACTACAACAACAATTACAACAACAATGACTATCAAAGTGGACATAGAGGAAGAAGTGATTACAATAGCTATGCAGAGGACCAAATTCAAGAAGATTCATTATTGATTATGAATCTATCAGTGAAGAAGGGTAAGGATGATAATCACATCTTTTACATTGATTTGGAATGTTCAAATCATGTAGCAGGAAATGTGGATTTACTTTTTGATTTTGGAAGATCCTCACAACAAACATGAAGTGCAAACAGGAGATGATACAAAGCACTTCATGGAGAAGATATGTAATTTAAGAACATCTCTTAACTATCCACGTTTGAAGGAGGCATTTCACCCTTTATACAATTAAGAATACTAGAAACGCACACCTCCTAAACTCATAATTGTGAAATAGACCTAAAAGTCCCATTTAATTAGAAACACTCAATAAAGACTATTGGTGTTTGGATGCACTAGATTTTGTAATATCACTCTACAAGATAAACTAGGTTCAAGGAATGGGGATTACCTGAGATTAATCCAATGCGCTTCTATTCCCTTAATGTATATGATCGAACACTCAATACAACTTAATATAGATAGAGATAAGGAAAGAAGAAATGACACATTGTTGATAGACTTAGAGATATAACATCAAGGTACGTGTTTATATTAATAAACAAGATACAATCAACCTATGTACACAACTTAGAATCAAGTAGTTCTTTAGCATAAAGAGATTCACACTAATCATAACAATAGGAAGCTTCCATTATATGGATGAATGTTTGTTGAATTCTCCAAATGTGAAATTGGCCTATTTTACAATATATATAAATTTGGGTTTACAAAATTATCTTAGAAAATTAGCTATAGCAACAATAGCCTAACACTGGCATGCACGGTGGATTTGAACCCACGACTAAAGGTCATCCATATGAGAGGGAGGATTATGTATCCTAACTAGGTCATAAAGAAACTCATCAAAACTTTCTCAGGGATTGGCGACTGCAGAATCAATGATATCCCAAAAAATATGTTCATTTAGATTATTTTGAATCTGGGTCGTCCAAGCAGTAGCTTTAGCTTTGACTTGTGTAAACTCTATACTAAGCTTTTCTAGAAAGTCCTTAATGGTGGCCTATTCTTCTTCTTGTCTTAACTAGAGATGTTGAAGCTCTTCACTCTTTTGAGAAAAGTAGCTTGTTTATTAGCTAATTGCTTCCAAAATTCCTCCTTACTTTATAGATGAGATATGATATGTTCCTCTTTATCCTCCAATATCTCAGCATTGGCATCATTGGTATTGGTAGCTTCCTATACTTGTATCTCCAACTCCTTTATTCCTTTAGCTTTGGCCATGATGACTTGCAAGCTTTCAGTCAGTGAGAGAAACTAATCATTAGCAAAATTTCTTTCCGTTAGCAAACTTGTAGCTTGATTCTAATGATCATCCTTATCAGCTCTAACTTGTCAAAGTTCATCTTTGATAGCCTCCATTTGCTCGGCTATCTCTTGATGGCCTTTAGTAATTTCTTCAGTACGAATTCTTGAATCATTAATCTTAGATTTTAAAAAATAGACTTCCTCGTTAGATAGATTAGCACAAAGGCATCTTGCAATTCAGCACTCTATTGCTTCAAAAGCAAAAAATTAGCATGCATTTGATCCAAATGGGACTAAGAAGAAATATGATTATTTTGATCTTTCTCCCTGTGAATGGAACACTATGTTAAAAGTTGAGCACCGCTCGCATTTATACTCACTTGAACTTGATAATCTTCGGAGAACAAGGGATATATAATTTGTGAACAATTGATAGTCAGTAACTACACTCGACCAGCTTGATTCCTCAAGGGATCAAGATTTTTCCTATTGAACACAAGAAAACGAATTGAATGCCATTAATATAACTTTGAGTATTGATCAGTTTCACTTTATTGAAAAGTTGATGGTTGAGAATCTTGGTCTTGGTGCATTGGCTGATGTGGCTTAGTAGGATGACCACCTATTGGTTATTTTTGGGATGTGTGATTAGGAAATTATGATTTTCTTTGACCTTCCCATTCCGTTTGTTATTGCTGCTATTGGCCAACTAGTCCTTGGTTGTGCATTTGCTATTTTTGTGGTTGTCCCTCTTGACTGTGGCTAGCCCTTTGCTGCTATTATTGTTGTTGCCAGTGGGTAACCTCATCAACTGTTGCTTGTTGTCACTATGGCGCTTCTACAACTACAAGAGCCGCATCTTGTTGTTGTTGTCGAAGATCCTCCATTGTTTGCTCTTGCATTCCTTGTTGTCACTCTTCTTTGATTTCTTAGAGGGCTTTGTGCACAATATTGATTCGAGCTCACTTCTTTGCATTCAAAGAATCCACTAGATCTAGAGCTTCTCTTTTTAACCTGTCACTTATGTGCTTGAAGAAAAGATACTTTGTCCACCACAACAAACTACCATAATGCAAGTAAAGGGGTTGTAGGAATTAGCAATGTTAACAACACACGAATCTTTGTATCCAATTGTTGGGACTTGCAGGGAGGCCTACAAAGTGGCATAAAAACATGAAAAGGTTAACACCAATCCAGAGCTTGAAGGACAAGTGCTTGTGTAAGGTCTTCAATGTGTGGAATGCCATATCACACTCTAGGGGCCATTTAAATTTGGTAGGTTTTACATGGGAAATAGAATTTAAGGGCATAAAAATATGAGCCAAGTAATGCAAGTGGCACCCATGCTAATGAATCTTTCCTAAAAACTAGAGTACTTCCTAAGGCGTTTGTGGTGGGGATACTTATAAAACTTCTTTAACCTTGTCCACATCAATGACAATCCCTATATGAGAGATCAGGTGACCAAAAAAAAACTCGCATTTGACTCAAAATACTAATTGAGCCAAATGTAAACTTAAATGAACTTCTTCACATTTAGTAAAATAGAGTCTTAGCTAATCTAAATGATCAATTTGGTGTCATGAAACTGAGAACTTGATGAGAATTATTCACATGAAATTGATCAAAAAAGGTGCAAAAAGCTAATGCATACAATGATAGAGTGTACTAGGGGCCTTCTATAATCCAAAGCACATTAGAGTGCATTTGAAAACACCACAACTAATAATAGATGCAATTCTGGGAATATCATCTTCCAACAATCTCATCTCGTTTTAACCACTAAAACCATCAAGAAAGGAATGCATCCCTACTAGCAAATTCATATGGAGGGCACTACCTTCTTGAAATTGGTGTAACTATAGAACTCCAAGATGTCTTATTATGAAAGAAATTATCCTTCAGTTGAACTGACATTCAGAATAGGGAAGATGTAAGAGTTGCAAAAGAAAGCATTTACTATGTAGGAGAAGAAGGAGTTCAAGGGTTAGAAGATCAAGAAGTCAATGGTCAATCCTAGATTGGATGTAAAGTATAAGTGAAAGCCGCCTGATTTGAAAATTGAAGAGGTGGATGAGGATATGAAGTTGATCCCATACTGGTCACTTCGAGATATGAAGGAAGGTATTTTTAGTATATCTAGTCTTTGGAGAGTAATATCAAAGGAGAGAAGCTTAGATGAGATGGTCATAGAGTTGAACAAGTGTGTACATGTAATAAAGTAAGTCTATGATCCAAGGTTCTAACCAATTCAGAATAATCTGAAATTGAACACTGCTTGGTCATCCATGTGCAGGACCAAAGATCTCAAGACTAAAGTTACTAGGAGGTCATGTGCTCTTGTAAACAAGTGATCCACTTAGCTTAGTGGTTAAGTCTCAAGGGTGTGAAGGAGTAGGTCTTGGGCTCCATCCCCATGGGCTACATGGGGAGCATATTTTGCCCAAAGAGATCTACAACGTTCTAGAAGAATCCACCTGAGTTAACTCGAGTTAACTGGGACACTTGGTGCACATGCAGTTACATGGTCAACACATGGATGGTTAGTATCCACGTACCCAAGAAGGTAGTCCCTTGGAGAGAGCTATATATAGAGGCAAATGGTTGGGAGGAGCACCATCTCTCTAGCACATGGTGGTCGTAATGCTCATTCTCTTGCAGTAGAGTTCTAGAAATCTCTTGTGATTGCATTGTGAATTTCATTAAGTTCATATAAATTATCTTTCTTTCATCCATAAATAATATACAAAAATTCAATAAGTCATGATGCATAAACTAGTGTAGTTTCCATGAAGTGATGCTCAAAAGAAATATCTAGTTTCATCATCTTTGAAAGTGCTAAAATAGTATTTCATTATGTTCAAAGATTGCGTACGTTGATATTTATGATGGACACAAAGGAATGCCTTTTGAACCTTATATTATATGTGATTTTGTTTACCTTATGATTAGTCTAGATTTGTAACCACAATTTGTAGCCACCCTTTACAACCACCCTTGGAAATCTATATAAGGAGGGATTCTCCATACATATCCCTTAGCCTTGCCAATGTCAATCTTTGTAAGTAAGTACTTTCCAAGATGGAGTTTGAGATCTTGTCTAGCTCTCTGTTTTATTCGTACCTATTATACTCTCTCAACATCTAGTATTTTCCTCTTGTAATTTCATACTACGAGATCGTGTCCATTTATGTTTTGTTTGTAGTTCATATCCCTCAAGGTAGTGCTTCTAATCAAGATATCTTCGTTCAGACTTACAATCTAGTAATCAAAAGTATAGCTCCCAAATCTTGTCTAATCTAGTTATAGGTCACCATATAGTGGTTCCCTAGCATTTTGGAAAGATTAGCTTCTATCCAACTTCAAGCATCATCAAGAACACAGTTGAAGAGATTTTGCCATCACTTTAAAATCTCTAAGAACAAGTTGAGGACCTAACGCAATGAAGAAAACAAGTTGATATGGGGCATCATCTCCATGTAGGTGCAATCATCCAAGAGTTACAAGATCAAATTTGGAAACTTCAAGAAAATCATGAAAGCGTTCAACTAAAACAATGCTCTATTCCATGCTTCATGAAGGAACCCAAGTTTTATATGCTAGAAAATCTCAATGGTGATGGTATGAAGTTCCAAGGATCTTGAAAAGTTAAATTCATATCTGCATGCAACCTCATAAATATCAAGAACATTCATCCAAGGTCTATTTGATTGGAATACTACTTTTTGATTCAAGCATTATATTCTTTTGCTAGAATCATGGAAAATCACATGCTATTTCCTCATGAGTATGTTGGTTTTTTGTGAGATATCAGATTTATGATTAGAGATATAGACAAGAGTCAAGTGGAAGAAACAAAACTTCAAAAGCTACGTCAAGGTAATCTCTATTCCTCTAGCTATGCATATGAATTTAGACAGATGATATGTGATCTCAATTGGCATGAGGGTTATTTCATATGAGACTTTGTATGGGGCTGAGAAGATGATTTGAAGGACCTTCAAGTTAGGATGCCATAAGTGAAGACATTGAACGGATACATCATTGAATCCATTCAATGTGATAAACATCTTTTTGAAGAGGAACAAAACAATCCGAGTATAAGGAAGACCTTAATAGCACAAACCCGTCTATCCCACTGCTAAGGAAGAGCCTATGATAAAATCTATGGAAATAGGCCTTACTAGGTTCCATCCTCTAGCCCCACACAAGAAACAAAGAAGGAAAAATAACATGATATTCCTATGTTGTTGGAACCTCGTGCATATTCCACTAAATTACATAAATAAGAAAGAAAACTCTAGAGTGGCACACCCCATTTTAGAATATGGAAATGAGTAAGTCCATACATAAAGGACACGATAAAATTGACCATTATATAAGAAAGGGTCTCATCATTCTAGAAACACCCTTAGGAACATGTCTTACTCTTGTCAAGTTTATCTTACCTTAGAAGACCCATTACCTCAAAGCCTTAGGCAATTCTAGATACTCCTCGTGCAGTTTCATTGATGAAGGCTCTATTAAGAGACATAGAGTTCGAATAACTAAAAAGAACAAACATGTAAGAGATGAACCAGTAGATGGATGAACTTAGTATCTTACGAGACCACAATGGAGACTGTACCGTTAATAGTAGGCCTTGGTGACCATGATATCTATCTGTTGGCCAATTTTATATCAAGTCGAAGAAATCTGATTATCAATGGAATACATCAATTCAAGAAACATAATCCTAAAAGTGATTCGGAAAGTAATAAAAGCATTACGAACACCCAAAAGAACCCACCATATGTAGGGGCCAAAGCGTTTATACACGCAATAAAGAAGGAACCAACATATATGATTTATTCCATACTAGCTCAACAATCGAAGAGTGATGATCTAGTAGATTTACATGGTCACTAACAATTCTTGCAATATATTTCTGAAAATAAGAATGCAAATATCTTACTAGAGTACGTAACTGATGGTTGTTGCTTAATATATCTTCAACAGGTAGGAAAACCACACGGGACCAATCGATAGGCTCTCCCTAGAGCATCGTATAGACTTATGTAAGAATATTGATAAGAATCTAGAGAAGGCATTCAGTAGATACTCAAAGTCCTTTTTCAAGGGTCCCTCTTCTATTTGTAAAGAAAGAGAAAGGGACTCTCTAAATGTGTGTAACCTATGGTGGACTAAATCAAATCAATATCAAGAGAAGATTTTCTTTACCACTTATACGAGATTTTATAACACCTTAGAAAATAATGTTTCTTTATATAAGATCAACCTAAGATCAACCTTTGAGGATCTTAGAAAGAGACAAATAGAAGATCGTGTTTTGTACAAGGGTTGGGAAACTTGAACATTTACATATGTCATTCACTGTCACAAATACTTCAACCATATTTCACCATATGATGAATAATATTTCACTATATTTCACCATATTTGACGAACGTGTACATGGTTTTATGGTAATATACTTAGATGATATCATGATATTCTCCAGAGATCTATAAGAGTAACAAAATCATGTAAAGATAGTTCGAAAGAAACTAAGAGAAAAAGGATTGTATGCAAGATTAGATAAAATCTCTGTCAATGAAATAGAAGCCGAGTTCTAAGAGTACATTGTATTAGAAAAAGGAATGTTTTTGGAACCTAAGAAGATGAAGAAAATCCTGAATTACTAAACATGTCCATGTGTTCTTGAACTAAAATGTGTTCTATGCTTTTCCAACTTTTATAGTGGCACGAATTTCCAAGCTTATAGGAAATGCGAAATTCTCTTGGACCAAAAAATCAACGAAAGCCTTTCAAACCCTAAAATAAACGTTCACCAATATTACCATTCCAATTCACTGAAATCCTACGAAGCCTTTATTTCTGGAGAGAGATGCAATATAATTGCCCTTGGGAGCCATCCTATCTCAACATCAGGATGCTATTCACCTAAAATTCAAGGATTTTTGCCTTTTTTGACGTTGTTTTCACATATTTTCTTACAAACAAACCATCTTAGTCAAATTCCTCGTCTAGAAGAGTGTACCTTGTAGCAAAGAAAGTAAAATGAAAGATCAATGATAAAGTGTGCTTATCAAGCCAAAACCTATGTAGCTAGTAACAATGTCCTAAAGTCACTATGAAGATTCATTCTTGACTAATCTAGTTTTTGCGGCTCTACTACAAGATGAGTTTTTTTTTTTTGTAATCGTAAGAAAAAATATCAAGAAATTTAAATTTATGAGGTAAATGATTTCCATAAAAACGATGGGATACTATATTACAATAATTCATTGTATGTCCCTTTACAAAAGATTAGAATCCAATAACTTCACCAAAATCATGATAACCTTCTCATAGGACATTTTGGAGTGAATAAACAAGACAAATCATATCGAGATATTTTTAGTGGCTTAAAATGTGGAATTAAGCTAAAGAATATATCAAAGCATGTGAAACGTGAAATAGATCTAGATACCTTGCCATAAAGCTCATGGCCTCTTGCAAAGAACATGGTCGTCATTGACTATAGATTTCCTCACACATCTTCCAAGGTCCGATCTTATGATGTAATTCTTGTTATAGTGGATAGATTAACAAACATGACACATTTCATATCAACCACAAACGAAACCATACGTGCAACCACTACTAGACCTTTTCTTAGATACATCTTTAGGATTCATGGATTTAGTGATGATAATATCAATAAAAGAGATCCATAGTTCATATAAAACCTTTGCAATAATCTTTGCAAGCCGTTTGGTATTCAACTTAGATTTCTATAGACAATCATCCATAGAACGATTGCAAAAGGGAATAGGTGAATCATATTCTAGCAAAATATCTCCATTTCACAATCAATCGTTTGAGATTTTACCCTTTGCATATTTTCTCAATAGCAATAGTGTTCATACATCTACCACGAAAATTCCCTTCTTTTAAAATTAGACAACAACAAAGGATGGATATACAAATCCCAAATCAAGTGAAAATCATGGCTTGTAGAGTTAAGTCCTAGAACCTCATGGATATTCACTAAGAATCAAGCAAGACATCTATAGAGCTCAAGAATTATATAAGTATTATGCAGATCAACACCATGTTCGAAAGATATCTTATAATGTTTGGGATAAAGTGTGGTTACTCAAAACTAATTTGTTGAGTTCATGGCCCGATGAAAAGCTATGCCATTGTAGATTTTTTGTCTTTCACCATCTTGGCAGAGATTAATTAGTCACTTAGGTCCCATAACAAGTACCATGAGATTACATCCCATTTCCCATGCATCCATCTTGGAAACATATTAAATTTTTCCATTAAGGGGGAAGAGATCCAACGCTTAGCCGCCTATTGTGATCAAGGATTATGAAGAGCTAGGATCCGAGCATGTCTTACATTTGAGAATCTCCCAAGGAATATTGAAAATAAGAGACCACCAATCAAAGTTCATGAAGTCCATAAGTAGAGTCTAGTGAAACCCAAGCCATAGAGCATGGCCACTCCTTTTAGAATGCATCCCTTGAGGGAAGCTGATATCATGGACACCAAGGAAGCCATCTTAATCTTGATATTTCATCTTACTTTCTATAGCTCATGAGACTTTCAAAATTTTAAGAAATTAATGCTAGCATCATGTTTGAAACATTTAAGGACCCTAGGATTGAATTTCATCTTGATTTATTGTCATGAAAATTTTATCATTTTGACTAATTAGTTCTACCACCATGTTTGAAGCATGCCAAAACCCAAATATTGAATGTCTACTTGCTTGATTCTCACATGAGGTGCTTTTTTAGATTGGTAATTTTATGGATGACATCATCGATTCATAATTTCCCTTGGCAACCCACCCTTGAACACCTATATAAGAAGGGCATGGTCACATATATTCTTAGTCTTTTCAATGTTAGTCATGGGAGATTAAGGATTCGAGCTCTCCATGTAAGTACTATCCAAGTTCTAGTTTTCACTCCTTTCTTATTCCTTGTTCTAGTTCTATCTAATCTACTTTTTGGACATCTAGTTTTTCCTTTCTTTAATCTCATAGTATCTTACTCAAGATATTTCTTGTTATTCAATTATCTTGTTCCATACCTACAATCATGGGTTGTGGGATCTCCTTTGTCCGTTCTAATGTCGTTATCCATACCTATGAGTTCAAGGTTGTTGGACTTCTTGTAATACTTGTATATTCGTGTTTTGTTTCCCCTACATAGGGATCTTGTATCAAAAGTATAGTTCCAAAATCTTTTGAGTCTGGTAAAAGGGAACAATCTAATGAACACTTGATAATAATCATTTATATGTGAATCTATCAAATGATTGAATATATGTCACTATTAATGCACAAATTTGATGTGTGAGACCAAGCTTAGCTTTAATTAGGCCACTCTATGTAGAAAATTGATAAGAGGCATTAGTTTCAAATTTAAATCTATCTTTCTTCAAAAATATCTTGATATTAGACATCCATATCTTGCATAAAGTACTTCATTTATGCATGATCTTGATTCTTAACCTTGACTATAGGTATTAAATGATTACTTTATGTAGGAACCCTATGTGTGGCATAAGTTTCATTTATACTTTGATTAATAGTCTCAAAACTCCCATGCATGGAATCAAGTTCTTGCATAGAGTGATCCATTTACTATTGAACTAGATGCTTCCCATTGCATTGCACCATAATGTGATCTAGTTTCACGTGATCCCAATGTGAGGCATCACGGTTGTCCATAAATGCAGCATGTAGTGCTTGAAATATTTCTAAGTCTCTTTTTTCTTGGTGCAAAAGCCTTCAAAGGGAGCAAAGGGTTGGGCTTGCTTGATGAATGTCAACCTACCTTCTCCTCCCAAATTGAAATTGAAAAACATTAAAATTTTTGTTGAAGGCCATGGATATTGTTTTGTGATGTTATTTCTATCAATATGAGGAACTGTTAAAATATTTGAATGATGAAGAAGAAACATAGGAGAAAAATATAGATCATGATGAGGATGTCTTGCTTGATAGTTGATTTATATCTATGTGTCATAATCCATGAAATTCTGTATAACATGTCTAATGTATCTCCGGATGATCCCATCCGACGAGGAAAATTGATGAGCAAAATAATTGATGCAGATGGTAGCTCAACTATTAAGTGAGATTCATGCAAGGAGATCTTGACTCAAAAGAAAATCCCCTAAATTGTTAGCCCATGCCAAGTATTATCTCTCTCTCTCTCTCGCTCTCTCTCTCTCTATCTCCATAAGATATTAAACAATGTGGCCTCTCACATGGATGCCACATGGCACTTATCTAGGAGCCCACATACTCTCCTTTTTAATGGTGGATTCATGCACCCACACTTTCAAAGTCCCCAAAACCACCACATAACATCTCCTTCTCGTTGATTCCATTTTTGTTCTAAAATTCTATTAGAAAACCCTAGTGAAAGAGAGGGACATACTATGATAGGTTCTCCCACTGAAACCTATGTATCTGATGTACATGGTCATAGTTTCATGGTGTTTCCCTATTCTCTTTCCCTTAAGAAAGCACTTAGGAAGGAAAGTTAAACTTGAGGAACCATCTCCAAAGGGTGTTGACCTGCTCCCATGTGGTATTATCTTTTCAATTACCGTTCAATTTTAATAGGAACTCTTTATAGGACTGACTTATTATCCATTCTTGTCAAGTGCATAGTATGATCCCAGGCTCATGTGGAATAGATTGAAGAAAAATATGCTCTAATACCTTGCTATCAAGAGCGAGGTTGATAGATTGAATTAACCTCTTTTTAAGCTTACTAACATGAAATACTAGATGGATCTAGACATTCTCTAGAGGTCAGAGCTTGTAAGAAATAGTTCCTACTCTCTTTTGTTTCGTAAATGGTTTGTAATACCTAAGGGATAGTTTTGGACAAAGTCCCATCTTCATGGTTTCATACCTAGAGGAAACTCTAAGATATAGTTCCTCTCCTATCAAAAATTGGATTTCTCGCCTTTGAGGGTCAACATAGGTTGTTTTCCTGTCTTGAGCTCTCGTGGTTCTCTTCTTAGCAAGCCTAAGTATATACTTCATCTCTTCCAAGAAATCCTTTATAACGTGGAGTTTCACATGCTACAAGCTGAGTATATAAGGATATCTTGGGTTAAAGTTGCACATATTAATAAATGGGCTATGCCTAGCTGAATAGTACTGGGCACCATTATATGCAATCTCTACCATAGGTAAGTACTCTTCTTGGATAGTTTTCTTTTAATTTACATAGGATTGAAGTGCATCTTCTAGGATTTAATTTAACCCTGTCTATTTTACCATGTGTGTCTAGATGCTCTATCATCATCAAGTGAAGTATAGTATCCAACCTCTTGAAGATTGTTATCCAATCATGGCTAGTAAATGTTTTATCCCAATCTTAAACAATGTCTAATAGAAGTCCATGTAGCAATTATAGCTTTTCAACAAAACATTTAGCCAAGTTAGGTGTCCTCATTGTACTATGTATCAAAGTAAACAAAGCAATTTTTTTTTACCCGATCCACAAGTCCCTTGATTGTGTTTTGTACTCTCTATCTCCTAAGTAATTCTATCAAAGATTCCATTGAGTTACTCTCCCACTTCCCATTGGGAATATCGAATGGATGGATTAGAACTTCTAGTTTCAATCTTTGAACTTTATTGAATTGGCATTTTGTGGATTTAGGCACATAGTCTAGGGTGTCTTTACGATGTCATGGCAACTAGGACTACCTCTTAACAAGATCACAAATCTTGTTCGCTCCAAGGTGTCCCATGATAGGAGTGTCAAGACACTCATGCAATCTATGTCATCGCATCTCAAAATGTCTAGGATACACACTTACCTTTGTACAAAGATATCTTTAATTGATAGTATAGGTATTTTACGTTGATCATGCTTGAGTACCCAACAATACTACATCCTCAATGCAAGCCCATGTATCATGATCCCCTTTCCCTATGGCCTCACAGATTTTGGAATATTTAGGAGCAAACCTACATTTCCCTCAAATGGACTCTAATAGCTCACAAGTGGTATGCTAAAACTCAGTCCATTGAGCATAGGCATGGGACTAAGTGAGTGAGCCACCATTAGAATATCCCTTCCTATACCTAAACTCATAATCAAACTCCTAAAGGATCTCTACCCAATGGACCTTATAAAATTTAAGGTATATTTTATTAGAGAGCCACTCAGATACTGTCACCTTCGTTGCATTCATATAGTGATTCCACTTCTTCAAAGCATGGACAATTGGATAAACCTCCTTCTCAAAGATTAGTAATTCCTTTGAGTCAATTATAGCTTTGATCTCAAAAGCTATTATTCGACCATCGTGAACTAGAATCGCTCCTATAACAAAATCACTTATCTCACTCACAACCACAAAGGGTTTACTGGGTGCTAATGTAAGTAGAAGTGGATTTGTACCAATCAATACCTTCAATGTTTCTATACTTTGCTTGTGTTTGTGTCCCCAATGGAGGGTGTTCCTTTTTCCTTTAGATGTTTTATCATCTGGACAACAATTTCATCATATGTCTTAATGAATATATGATAGAAACCTAACAAACCTAGAAATATTTGAAGCTCTTCTAGGCTCTTGGGATGTGTCCATTCCATAATAGCTTGTACTTTATGAGGATCCATTTGGGTTCCATGTTGGAAGATTGAATGCCCAAGTCTAGATATTTGAAAAAAATGAGTGTTTGATTCCTTAGAAAAGAGTGATTTTTCCTATAACACTTGGAATACTTTTCTTAAGTGTCTAAATGATCCTCATTTGATCTACTGTAGATCATAATATCATCCAAAAGGTCTATGAAAAACATCTCTACATATGGCCATAGGACACTAATCATGACCTTTATGAATGTGAAGGGAGCATTGGGGAGAGCAAAGGCCATCACCAAAAGCTCAGAATGCCCATATCTAGTATTAAAAGCCAATTTAGGAAGATCATCTACCCTAATTCTAATTTGATGATATCGTGACCTAAGTTCAAGTTTGGTAACATACCTAGCTTGATGTAGCTGATCAAATAAGTCTTCTAAAATAGGTATTGGAAACCTATTTCTTATTGTTACCTTTCTTAGTGCTCTATGATCTATACACATTCTTTTAGAGCCATCTTCCTTTTTGATGAGGAGCATTGCGGATATCGAAGGTGAGCTACTAGGTCAAATGAATACTTTATCTAAATATTCTTGAAGATGTTTTCTTATCTCAAGGTGGCTTAAAAATAGGGTTAGTGTGAAAAACTACCTCTATGGAAGTTTCAGTGTCCTTTGTCTTTGGTGGTAACCATCGAGGAAGGTTAGTGGGAAAACTATATTATCCTTAAAAGATTTAAATACACACTCTTGGAAAAATAAATGATGATAAATCACATTTATACAATACTCAAGATCATAGCTACACAATAAAAACATATGTGGCATGTTGAGGATGAAACAAAGTATCTTACTTTAAAGATGAGATGAGATGTGCAGTAGGTACGTCTCTCCATCTCTCTCTCTCTTCCCTTGAATACAAAATCTACTTCCATTCTTCACACCCTCAAGATTGTTCTAATATTTGTGTTTACATATGTCTCTAGACTCCCAAAGACACTCTTTTTCTAACACAAGGTCTTTCATCTCCATGTTCATAATATGAAATTCCACATCATCTATGTATTCTTATATTTGGACTAAAAAATTGGACATCATAGTGATCCTCTTATCCTCACACTACATCATAGATAAAATTTATTATGTGCACTAGGTTGTTAAGGAATATTCAATTTCTTGACTAGATTATAATGAATTAGAATATGAGTGGTGAAATCATCTATCATGACTCTCACCCTAGTCTTCTATACACACTACAATGAAGCTTAGCCAAAGCATGTTGTCGAAAGTGTGATGTGCAAAATATTTGATTCAAGAAACAGGTATGATCTTTATCATTTTGCATCACCTCCGCTTCCTTGCACGAAAGGTTGCCATGTGTTGGAAGTGTTTACACAAGCTGGATATCCCTTCTAAGGGTTGTACTAGTCCCTAGTCCTCCTTGCTTCTCTTCTCTATTACAAAGTGGACAATTCCACTATGCATGATTAGGAGAGTTGGACCTAAAGCACATGTTTTCTCTCTTCTCCCTTCCATGTTAATCAAACAATAATTTTGGCCCTTGTTTTTTTCTTTATAAATAAATTATATTTTCCCATCACTATGTTGTCTTTACTAATTTTGTAGTACTTACCAGTTTGAGGGGATATCCATCTCCATAATAGTATATTGGGAATGGTATTGCTCCTCATATATGTGTGCATACTTGACTGCCTTCTCAAATGTTTTAAGTGTGTTTCACCTTAAATTTCTCTTGATGGCCTTGTAATACCCTCTCACAAACCTCCATGTTTTCCTAAGATCATCAAGCCCATTGAGTTTCCAGATCATCTCTCTATACTTGGATATGAAGGCTAATAGTGTTCTACCTCTTTGTGTGATGTGTCTCACTCATCCCAATTTCCCTCTTCTTCATTCTTAGGAAGAAACTCCTTCAATAAAAAGTTTCAAAATTATTCCAATATGTAGGGATTTAGTTCACCTCCTTGAGACTCATACACCACTTATAATCTTGCTAAATAAGCACAAGATTGGACTCAAGCACACGACACTCTAGTGAGGTGCCCTTCATTTGATGCAAGTCATTCCACTTTTCCAAGAAAGTGTAGATTTCATCCTTGTTTTCTTTTTAGGTCATCCCCCATGAAGGTTGATGGCTTAAGGTCTTCCGCAAGGAAGCATGCCTAGATCTTTCCCTTTTTGGTTACTAGGTTTGAGAGTCCTCTTCCTAGCCATCCTATGTATGAGAAGAGTAGGAGTTTCCCTTTCCATTGTACTAAGGAAAGAGCTAAGTTTTGTCTCCAAAGAGAAAATCTCTGTTTTGAATCATTCTATAAAAGAGTTGTAACTTTGATAGTTTCTATTCCATTGGTTTGTTCCTTGAGCTCATCAACTTTTTTTGTTCATAAAAAATTCATCATAGAGCTTAGTGTATTGTTCATCTTCTTGGTTCACCTCTATCTTCATTTGATAATGTGATTTTAGTTTCAATTTTTAAATTTTCCCCCTCAAAATGTAGAAATCAGTGATTCAAATGAAAATGGAAATAAACTCTTTATAATAAAAGAGAGAGAAATATCATAAGATCGCTTCCCTAGTCATCTATAATCTACCTAGAGTGATATTAAGGTGATATTTGAAATAGTGATGCTCTGAGCCGAGATTCTCACCATGAAAAAAGTAAAATTCAAGATGTCCACTTGGTTACGGAGAATTTTACACCATCAATCACTCAAAAAGGCTCCAAAAAAGATTGCCAAGTATCAAAAAACAAAGGTGAACCAACACTTAAAAATTGTTAACTTTGCAATATTCCTCCCCAAGATTCAATGTTCATCATTTCAATGCCACTAAACCAAGTTATGCAAGTGAAATTGGACACCAAATGCTCCAACATGAGTGTCGAAAGTGGTTGACTAGATCCTACTCAAATGTTGCAAAGCATGTTCGGCCTATCAAAACTTGTCCAAATGATATGTTATCTTTTGATAGACTTTCTTTTCTACTATTAACAAAGCAAGAGAGAATCATCTTTGAAACAAGTTCATCCAAATGAAGAAGACACCTACACAAACCATCATAGAGTTTCTTACCAAGGGCAAGGAGATTGTGGATCAGTTAGCATCCATTCGAGAGTTGATTGAAGAAGAGGCTATCATGAGGCAAATTCTCAATAGGATTCGAAGTGATAAGCAGTGGAAATCCTTCACCAGAGCTTATCATCTCATTATGGATGTGCAAACTCTAGACCTCAATATCTTTCTTGGACAACTCTTCAATCAAGAGGCCAACAACATCATAAAGGAAGGTAATGCCTATCATGGTAATTGAACTAGTGCTCTATATGCAGATAAGAAGGAAAAGAAGTTTGAAGGCAAGAAGAAGGAAGAGGATGAAGAGGAGACTTTCCAAGCCAACTTCACAAGCAAGAGCAAGTGGAAAGGGAAGGAGAAAGGACCAAAGCAGGACAAAGCCAAAGGTCAGAATGTTCAACCTTGTGCCATTTGTGATAAGCAACCACACCACTCAAAATTGTAGGGTCAATGGGAAGACCTAGAAAGGAAGTGGAAGAGGTGCATATGGCAGCAATAAAGGCAAAGGTGGACATAACTTCAACAATAACAATAGAGGCCATAATAGAAGGAACTAAAAAAATTCTTCTCAAGATCAAGCACATGAAGAATCCTTGATTCTAATGAATCTAAGTCACAAAGAAGCTAAAGAAGATGATGATTCGTTCTACATAGATTCAGGATGTTCAAATCATGTTGTAGGAAACATTGCTCTTCTATCTGATTTGGAAACTCCAAACCATAGACATGAATTTCAAATAGGGCATGACACAAAGAACAATGTGGAGAAGATTGGTAATGTCAGAGTTTCAAATGGTAGGACAAACATTCTGAGCAAGGTTATCTATGTACCCACCATCACTAAAAAACTAATAAGCTTAGGCCAAATAATTGAAAAATCTTGCAAGTTAGGTTCACCCAACATGGAGATTTTGTGGAAGATCCATGTCAAGGCTTTAAGAAGATAGCAAGAGGTGAGAAGGATGGTAGAATCTTTACTTTTGAAGTAGGAGAGACTAGGAACATAGCTCTATTCATCTCGGTCTCAAAACCTAAGTGAGCTTTGAGTGTGGCATAAGAGACTTGCTCATGTGAATGAAAGAACCTTGAAGGATATGTGCAGGGATCAAAGTGTTCTTGGTCTGCCAAACATATCAGAGCAACACATGATCAATAGGTTTGATGCATTTCAGATTGGAAAGGCACATAGACAACCATTCAACCACAAAGGCTACATCCACAACAACTTATTGGACCTAGTACATACAGACATATGGAAACCAAGTCAAGAACCTTCATTGGTAGGATCAAGGTATTATGTCTCATTTATTGATGACCATAGTAGATGGACTATTTTATACTTTATCAAGAGTAAAAATTAAGTGTTTGCTTGCTTCAGAAATTATCTAGCACCTGTGGAGAATCATATAGGTAGATCACTTAAGAAGTTCAGATCTAATGGAGGGTGAGAATACTTCTTCAAAGAGTTTGATGAGTTCTTTCAGGATAAGGGCATCAAAAGGAAAGTGATTACTAGGTATTCTCGTCAATGGAATAGAATTGTAGAGAGGAGAAACAAGATATTGGTTGGATCAGCCAGAACAATGCTTGAAGAGAAGAGGTTGCCACATTATCTATGGGTAGAGGCTATTTCAACTACTGTGTACCTTTTCAGTACATTACCATCCAAATCAGTTCAAGGTATAACTCCTTATGAAGCATGGCATGGAAGAAAACCTATTCTTGGACATTGCAAGGTGTTTGTTTGTTTGGCTTATGTTCATGTACCATCACAAATAAGAGGTAAGCAAGATGAAAGGGAAACAAAGGTAGTGTTTATTGGGTATGACTCAACTAAGATGGGTTAGAGGTTCTATAATCCTTCAACCAAGCTATTCACTACAAGTAGACATGTCGTGTTTGAAGAACACAGGTCCTGTTATGATGAAGATAAACAAAAGATAACTCTACCATATGATCTTGATTTTGATTCTCATCAACTAGGAAGCAAGCATGACACACAAGTCTAGGATCCAAGAGAGAAGAAACAACCACGAATGTATGGATATGATTCCACATTTGTTACAAAGCATTCAATCTACTTGGAAAAAGACTCAATTTTAGAGGAACCCTCAACCTATGAAGAGGAAAAGGGAAGCCCTAATTAGGAAAAGGCCGTGAAAGAAGAAATAGATGCATTGAAGGAGATGGAAACTTGGGATTTTGTTCCAATTTCATCCAATCAAAAGGTAATTGGTTGTAGATGAGTGTATAAAGTTAAAAGAAACTTAGATGGATCAGTTTGTAGGTAGAAGACAAGATTAGTTGCCAAAGGTTGCTCTCAAACTCATGGTATAGAATATGAGGAAGCATTCTCAAGAATTGAAAAGATGACTACAATTAGAACATTGACAAGTGTAGTTGCTGCAAGAAATTAGACTCCTCTAACTTGATGTAAAAAATGCATTTCTAAATGGTTGGATAAGTGAAGAGGTATACATATCACAACCTCTAGTTTTTGAAAACCCTTATCATGCATCTTATGTTTGCAGACTTCAGAAAGCATTGTTTGGAATGAAACACAATCCCAGAGCTTGGAATTACAGGCTGGCTACATACCTTCAAGATCAAGGTTTCAAAAATAGCACCTTAGACCCTTCTCTATTCATCAAAAGGGATCATAATGAGGTTATCCATCTATGTCTTTATGTAGATGATATTATTGTGATAGGTGATGATCATCTGAATGGCATTCAAAGGATGAAGAGACACATGCAAGAGGAGCTCAAAATCGATGACTTAGGTGATATGCAAGTGATATACATAGATGAAGCAATGAATTCGACTCAGAGAAGAGACATTAGAAATCTACTTCAAGTTAAAAATGTAAAACACAAAGTTTACAGGTACACCTTTGGAGATGAATCATAAACTTAGTGTTTATGAAGGTGCTAAAATTGAAGAAATTAAAGAATATGAAAGCTTGGTAGGTAGCTTGATATATGCTACTCATACAAGAGTAGACATCTCATATAGTGTAGGAGTGCTAAGCCAATTCATACACTCTCCAAGAAGATCACACATGGATGCATCTAAGAGAGTACTTAAGTATCTCAAAGGTACAATGAATGAAGGAATATTCTATCCTTACTCTTCACGTTTGGATATCGAAATCTATTCAGATGCAAATTGGGCATGAGCTAAGGATGATAGAAGAAGTACCTCTAGTTACTTAGCATTTGCAGGCTCAAAGCTAGTGTGATGGAGTTCCAAGAAGCAACCAACAAATGCTTTATCCTCAACTAAAGGAGAGTATCGAGGTTTGACCATAGCAACTCAAGAGGCAATATGCATTGTATACAATTTTGGGTCTTGTGAGTTCCAAACCTCACATGTCTGGAGATAATGTAAGTTCCATGCATCTAGCAACAAACCCTATTTTCGATGCAAGAACCAAACACATAGAGGCTCATTACCACTTTATCAAGGATAAGCTCATAGAAAAGGAGATTGACATTTCTTTTCTTCCAACTGAAAAGCAAGTAGTAGATATAATGACAAAGGCACTTGATGGAATAAAGCTTTGTAGATTCAAAGCTATGGGAGGTATTCAACCTATTAGAGAATGAAGACTCAAGCATATTTTAGCTTGAGGGGTATTTGTTGGAACATCAAGCTTACTTTATGCTTGAGGTGGATTTTATCTACATCAAAAGCTATCACTTGGATTACATCAAAAGAATATATGTTAGAGAGTTCTTTTACTTATGCTCATTTATTGTATTTCTTAAAAGATTTTTTATGGATCTTTTGCCATTGTAAAAGCCTAGATCTTTACACATGTAAAAGGATAAAAGAAATCACAAATTGCATGAATTTTTGGTGGTTGAGTTGCAATCAATCAATCACCTAAAAGTAGATCAAACTAGATCTTAATTTTTCCTAGATTGTAGAAAAGAGAATTGATTCCCTCCAACAACTAATCCTTCCATCATTTTAATTCAAAATCCACTTGTAGAAGTCATAAAGCACTTCAAGAGTCTATATAAATACTTCAAATCACTTGTACATTACATGGAATCACTATACATACACTTGTGGCCATCATTGTCTTTCTCCTTCATTTTTCTACATCATCTTCTTCAACAACAATAAGCTTGTAGACATTGTTGCTCTCTCTATAGAGCTCCAAATTGGATGCATGAGCATTGGAAAGGTATTAGTTTCTAGTGTATGTGTATAAGTTTTCAAAAAATTTGGTCTAGTAGATTAGGAGAAAGCACACTTTTTCTATGTTGGGGTCTATCTCTGTGCATTCCTAGAAAATATGAGGTACCATTGTTAAGTGTGTGATTCATTCCAAAAGCATATTTTTCTTATTTCTTGTACTCTTGTGCATTCTATAAACTCAACCCTATGTGTATCACGCCTCCAAAGGGATGTTTTCTAATTGTAACGAAGTTGGTTGATATGATCATTTGAAGTTGATTGTCTCATCCAAAGATAGTAAGTTTTTCGAGCTCGTCAATGCACAAACCTATCTGTTTTGTATCGAATATTTTTCCTTGATTCTCCAAAGTACATGGTGCCTTTTATTGCACTTATCGCATGCCTATAAGGTCTATTTGAGTCTCCATAAGCTCAAGGGATGGTCTTATGCCGCTTGGTTGGACCAGATTTAATCGCTTCGCAACTCACTTTTCTTCCTCCTACAAGCTTCTTCAAGTTCTTTTAGTGTAGACTCATATGACTTGAATGATTCAATGTGTTTAGTGGATCTTAATATCAATTTAATGTGTATGTACTTGATAAATGTTAAGATATAATGATATTTCTTGAATGTGTATGTTAAGATATAATGATGTAATGTGTATGTTCTTGATACATGATATGTTTTTCCTTTTTAGGCTAATTTTATGTAGTGGGATTATGAGATAGAATTAGGGAACATCTAGAGGATAAATTCATGACCACTTGGGAGAGGGGGGCTTAGCCATCAAATGTTGATTATAGCTTTTGAGATATTTTAAGCATGTTTTGAAACAATGTGTGTTTCATAAGTTTAATTTTAAAAATGCTACTAGTCACTAAACTTCCATTGGTTTGAATAAATAACTTTTTTTTATTGAATGGATTGACTTTGAAGGTATTTTTCATTTATTTATGCGTAATTGAAGGGAATCTTAGAAAAAAAGGGAACATTCAACAATTCCCTTTGCATGTGCAACACAGTTGAAAACCTCCTTCACCTTCACCATGTCAATTAATATCCAAGTCTCATATAATATATTAGAATGCAAGAAAATCTGCTCCACATTGTACTAAAAGTTACACGTTCATAAAAACTATAATTTCAATAATTTCTAAATTAAAATATGAATAATTTGGATCTCCCGTAGAATGAAGAACCTAGAAGCATAAGAATGTTAGCACATAATTCATTTAATAATTTATCAAAGAAAATTGAAAATCATAGTTATGAAGCGGTAAAATGCACAACCATCATAACCATGAAACATGCACAAAATTAGCATCTACTGATGAAAAATAAAAAAATAATAACAAGAATTTTGAGTGAAATGGAAGTATTATTCAATAAATTTTTACTCCGCTCGAAATGACTTCCAATTTATCCATAATTTCCAAATTCTAACTCAAATAAATGACGTCTACACCTATGTGTAGGTAGATATGTAAGAAAAGATAGAAATAGTATTTAACATGGATAGTAAGTGAAATATAATCCAAATTAAGCATATCGCTAGCTCGCAACTGAAGTTTCTTTTTCTTCAATACCTACATCCACGAAAACCTAAAGCTATGCAATAAAGAGCTTTTTTGTACTATTTAAACTCTAAAAATATCCCATGTCTATAGAATCTGGTATATTAATACAATTAGAAGTCTAGTCTAATGTGAAAATCAAGTAATCCTAATTGGACTCATCATATTAGAGAAAGTTTTCAATTTTGAGGACTCTATACTTATGGCGCCAAAACTCCCATAAACATAACAAATCACTAATTTGATCATATGTAATGCATATCTTACCCAAATACTATATGTGCTTTGAGACTATATTCCCTAACTCATATCAGAATTCAAAAGTTTTTGGGAATATTTATTTCAAGTTATGGTTAACACATCCAACTAATACAATGAAGCCTCCAACTAATACAATGAGTTAGTAACCCAGGACTAGCTCATAAGGCAAGAGATTCATGTATCCACCCAAGCAACCTCTCCAATATATAGCTCCAAGGCTAAGGGGGTAACAAAAACTCAGCGGACATGTCTACCTTCCATCATATGGGGTTCCCAAGGTGATCACATCGTTTTCAAAATTCTAATTATGATTCAAGTGGTTTTGAGAAGCTTCCAATCAAGCCTAAGTTACTCAACCTTAGAGACTCAACACTAACATTGAAAACCCATCTATTTGGGTTAAATAAACAATAAATACAAAAGGTTTCACACCTACAAACCAAGGGGTCTAGCCCTGAGATCCATGTTACTATAAAACATTGCCCCTTTAAAAGCATTTCTGTCCTGGGAAATGAGTAGAGATATATGTCTTCTGGTACTCCTCATGCCCCATGATTAGTCTCATTGATCATGATATACATCTTTCTAATTTTCCTCTTTCTTTAGAAGGGGGGATCCCAAAGAGACTGAACCTTAAAATAGAGAAATCCATGTGTGGTCTGATCCATGTTCCCATCTTTCAAAGCTCCATTTACTTTTCATATAGAAAACTAAATGAATTGCAAAGTATGGAACAATGGCAAGCGTGAAACATAGCATCGCTATTTATTTCCTTGTTTAATCTATGTGCAATCTTTGCCTCCATTGCTCAAACATGTGAACTAGTTGTATCCAAAATTTTCTCCTAGTAAATTGCTAGTTGATTTATCTCTAAGCACCATCTTGTGCATAAACTAGCCAAGTAGGTGGAAATTAAATAGATTTAAGAATCTTTTATAACATTCGTTTTCCTAGTCATGGCTTATCTCAATCCAAAGGAAAGATGAACCTCATTGAGAATCCCTATCCAAATTCATTTGTTTTGATACTACTACTTATATACATGCTTTGTAACTTTTTGTTAGTGAAATGGGTGGAATAATTTCGTATGATTCACCTTGAATTATGAAATCAATCTAAGTAGAGGAGATTTGTATATAATCCTTGGCCAAAATTAATGTGGGATCAGTGCTCTTTCAAAACTTTACGTAGTTTCGAGAGTCAAGAGATTTAAAACATATAGGGATCAATTAGTTAGTTATTGAAGACTCTGATTGGGTGAAATAAATTTCACTTGTTCTTACAAGAAATCTAAGATGTAAAAAAAAACATTGAAAAAGGAGAACTCATAGTTTAGTATATCATGCTATCTTAAAGGCTACAAGTATTCATGAGAATGCATTATTCCGACAAATGTTTTCAATCTTGTGACTCATACGTAATCGTCATGGATCTTTAAAGGTTAAAGATCTTCTTGATACTTCAAGAAACTTCTTCCTTTTGACTTTAGATCTATTTGAAGATGTCCTATGTTGACGTTAAAACTAGATATTTCTAACTCTTTCACGTTGACTTGAATTATCAAGTAGTTTTTAGGTTTCAAAGATGATATTTCTTCCAAGCCTCACTTTAAATCATGCTTTTATTTTTTGAATTCAGGTCGTAGTTTTTTTTTTTTTTTTTTTGAAGAAACAAGGAAAATTTAAATTAATGGTGGCCATATACAAAGTGCCTTGGGCAGGAGACACCTGTCCCAGAGGACAATTTACAAGTAGTAGTACATGTCTAGCCTTTTACAAGAGTACTGTTCAGCTAACAGTTTTTTCCATCTAGAGGGAGAATTTTCAGACAAAATCTTGAAGACATCACAGTTATTACAAGAAGCATCTCTGATTCTCCTAATACAGGACAGAGAAGCATTTTTCAGAATAACAGGCAAAGTGATAAGGTAGTTCCTTTTTCTGCTACCAAATGTAGCCTCATTCCTACTAAGCCAAAAGTACCAAGTGATTATAGCAGCCAAGAATAACTTCCATTTTACTAAGTTTGGGGAGACCATTCACTAGCAGATACTTCTCCACAGCAGGCCAGAAGTTTTTAGCATGGTGACATTCAAGAAAGAGGTGTGAAACATCCTCCACAAGGCCACAAAATATACAGGATCCACCACTATTATAAATTTTCCTGATTTTATTACCAGTCCAGAGGCCATGGTGTAACATCCTCCATTGAAGAAAAGAATGTTTGCTGCAATCTGGAAAGGCCCACAGGGCTTTGAATCTGTAAGACCACTGGTGTGTAGACCAATTCACCTGCCATCTAGAGTTGAGCTTCTTCAGGATTTGATAAGCAGAACCTCTGTCATGTTTGAACTGTTTGAAGATGACATTAGCAACATCCACCAGATCAACTGTTTTCCTATGCCACCTGTCCTTCTTTTCCATCAGCAAGATTCTGTGCTTTTGAATTACCTGCAAGCAAGACATAGACAGATTAGTGCTAGAAAGGATTTCTTGTGCAGTCCTTACCCTAGCTCCACACATGTAGTTGTTCCAAGTAGTAATTCCAGCTTTGTGGCATTTGTGTTGCTTGATTGACAGGCTGTTTTTTTCACAGTAAGCAAGCCAACCCAACCATGGAGACTCCTGCAAATAAAATTGAAGAGAACAGGCAAGTTCATTGGTGAGTTTAAAAGAGTTTTTAGCTTTGAACCAGGCCCTCCACATTCTGCAATCTAAGGGACTACCAAAAGGGGTGATGGGATAAGGGGAAGTTATAATGTCCCAAAGGTTGAGATTTTTCCAGGCCCTGTAGTCAGAAAGACAGAATCTAGCTGTATTTCTTTTCAGAAGATAGGCCCAAACATCATTACAGTCAATACATCTCAGAATCCATTTAGAAGCCAAGTTGTCTGCCATTTTCACAGGATTAATAATGCCCAATCCACCTTGATGTTTAGGGAGACAACACACTTTCCAGGTCACTTTGGGGACTTTTTTTTTATCAGGCTTGCTTCCCCATAGGAAGTTCCTGGCTAGACTGATAACCTGTCCAAGTTGCTTATTAGAAGGAGACCAACAAGCCAGGAAATAGACCAATTTTGGAAGAATGTAATGATTTAGAACAAAAGTTCTATGAGGGAGGGAGCTATTAGTATCATACCAGTATGTCAAGTGTTTTTTAAACCTTTCAACCACCCAATCCCACCTTTGAGCAAAAGAAATCTGGAAACCCATGGGAATCCCCAACAATCTAAAAATCTCTCCATCTTTGATAATGCTGCATCCAAGTCTAGAAACACATTCAGGAGTATAATCATTAGAAGCTTTAAATCCAGTTTTGGAATGGTTAACTTTGGAACCACTAGCAAGACAAAAAATCTCTAAACATTCCAGGAATTTGTTCACAGAAAGATCATCAGCATTTAGCATAACATTAGTATCATCAGCAAACATTTGAAGCCCAAGAGGGGAAGGGGAGTTAATCACATTGATCCCTTTTATAGTACCATTGTTCATAGCATCTTTAACAAGCCAACCTAAAGCATCACTAGCAATAGCAAAGAGCAAGGGAGCAAGAGGACAACCTTGTCGTATGGATCTCCTAAGAGTAAAGGGATCAGATATGTGGCCATTGATGGCAACTCTAGAACAAGCATTGCCAAAAGAGTGCTAATATTTTTGATGAGTCTTCTGCCAGCTCCCAAGTCTTGAAGAGATTAGAGAATAAAATCCCATTCAATTCTATCATAAGCCTTGTAAAAGTCAATCTTGAAGAAATAAAAATTTTGGCCCAGGTCTTTAGCATTGTCTATGCCTTCCCAAAGAGAAATGATAGCATCAAGGATGTATCTACCTTTGATGAATCCTTTTTGCTCAGGGAGGATAAAGTGTTTCATCATGGGACTAAGTCTTCTGGCTATGGTGGAAGCTATAATCTTGTAGATGGTGTTGAGGCAAGTGATAGGTCTCCAATTATTGAGGTCATCTTTATTTCCCCTTTTGTGAATGAGTCTGATTACACTAGTGTTTATGTGACAAGGGAGAAATCCTTTGCTAGAAGCCTCTTCCCACACCAAGAGAATATAAGGAGTAAGAAAATCACATAGAAGTATGAAGAATTCATTTGGCAATCCATCAAATCCCGGAGACTTACAGGGTTTCAATTTATAAATGGTTTCTTTGATCTCACCGGAAGTGAGGGGCAGGTCCAGGATGGGAACCAGGCTTTCATGAATCATTTTTTTCCTTTTTAGAGCAATAGTAGCTCTGGCCCTCCGGATGTCCTCCCCCCACTTGGGAGTACCAGAGAAAACATCCATAAAGAAGCTTTTAGCCTCCTGTAGAGTCTCTTCAATATTTAAAGTGTGACCACCTTCTTTCTTTTTCAAATTGGGAATGAAGTCCTTGACTTTATTTTTTTTCAAAAGAGAGAACATATGGTTGTTGTTCCTGTCCATTTTCTCACTCCAAAATTCTTTTGATGAGGCAAGGGAGTAACTAGCTTCAAGATAACTTTCCTTGCACAATCTCAAATGTAACCTTTGAAACTCTTGAGAAGTAACATCTAGAGCTTTAAGCTTATCCACAATAGCTCTATATCTTATAGCTCTACACTCTTTGGCTTTTTGCTTACAGTGGGTAAAAACCACCTGCACATCTTTAATCGCTTTTTCCCAGGCCTTACCAGGAGAACTAGTGTTTTTAAAATGGTGGGAAAAAACTCTTTTAGACTCAGCTCTAATGCAGGGGAGCTTGAGAAGGTTAACATCAAGATGAGGCCAACCAGACTTAAAGGAGGGGTTACCTGTTCTAATGTTGACAATAAGGGGTTTATGGTCAGTCATCAGCAGGGAATGATCAATATGAGCACTAACCTCCCAACATTTTTGCAAAATATTATTGTTGACATAGCATCTGTCTAATCTAGCAGCCGTGTAGGAAGCACCAGACTTTTTATTGGACCAGGTAAAACCAGAATTTTTAGAAGCATCCACAAATTCATGGAGGTTACATAGGTTTTTCCAACCATTTTTTTCAGAACCAAAAATAATATTACCTTTACACTCCCATCTGTCTTTGATACAGGTGACCATGTTAAAATCCCCAATCATGATGGAGGGACCTTGAATTTGACAGATCTCTTCCCAACACGATTTTCTAATCAAACATTTATTGGCAGCATAAACAGAAATGATAGAAAGGTTATAGGGGTTACCCAGCCTGAAGCAGCACCATTGATTGGTGCAGCTAGAAGACTTATCAACCAAGAAGGGGGACAGGGATTTGTTGAGGCCAATCACTGCACCACCCTTATTATCCTGATGATTGGTGGAAAACCAGATGAATTTATTAGATAGAATATTGAGCTTGATTTCCAAGGATTTCTCACCAGTTTTAACCTCCTGCAGGCAAATACCTTCAGGAATTCTATGCAGAGACATAATCCAACTGTTGATCATCTTAGGTCTTATAGGATCTGTAAGCCCCTTCACGTTTATGGAAAGAATGGAAAGGTTAAACATCATAACAATTAAAAGATTCATTTCTTACTATTCTTAGCAGACTTTACCGTAGAAGATCTCACCAAGTCTTTCTTTCTTGGTTTACTTGAAGATGCGAGCTAGGTTGACATGTTTGTGTCCTGCATAAGAGGCATAGCTTCCTCATTAAACATTTCATTTTCCATAGTTTCCAGTTTGTTATGATCCAGAGCATCAAGTTCATGTTTGAAAATCTCAACAGAAAGATTAGAATTCTCTAGATTTTCCAGCAAAGGGATGGGATCAATCGAAAGCTTCCTTTCTAGGTCTTTTTGGGTATACAAGTCGATTACTTTGTTTTTTTTTCCTACCAGGGACCAACCGTTTACTAACTTATCCTGATTGTCCTTAGAATCACTAGCATTTACTTTGGTTGATTCTTCAACATTTAAGATGTTCTCTTTGGGACTTGAGTGGTGAAGGTTGTCAGCTGGGCTATCCTCAAAGGGGTTGTGCACCTCTTCTAAAAGAACTCCAAACATATTATCATTACTAGTCACTTTTTTTTTTTCCTTTATTTAGAGTTTTCCTAGCAAGAGGAGCACTATTCTTGGTCACAAAATTGCCAATATTCTTATTTGAGTCTTCATTCACCGAAATTTTCTGAACCTGCAGTAAAGGACAATCTTTTATGATATGACCTTGCTTGTAGCAGTTATAGCAAGCATTTGGGATGTTTCTGTACAACACCTTTTGGGTGTGGAGTTTTTTCCCATTTGAGTCTTTGATCACAATGAAGGGCCTGATTTCAGAGGCTATGTCCACTTCTATTAACACTTGGGGGTCCCATCTCGGATTGATTATGCTATTTTTACTTTTTTGACTGAGGACCTTGCCAACCATCTTCCCTAAACTCTCCACCCAAGGATAGAAATCTATGGGTAGTTCAGGGAACTCTACCCAAACAGGGATTTTTGTAGGCTTAGGGCCCTTAGGATCAAACCCTATATACCATTTAAAGAAAGACACTGGGACATTTCTGATTAGCCACTGGCCTTCACTAATGACTTGTAGGGCACTATTAGCATTTTCAAAAAAAAATAGGAAATAATTATTCGGACAGTATTGAATGTGTTTAACCATTAGACCTCTGGCCTCCCAGTGATGCTTAATCCAATTTTTCAGAGAATCTTGGGCAGGCTTAGGACCGTGACACAACCCAATGACCACTCTGTCTGTGAGGTGCTCATGCCAGTTGTCTAGTGAAGACTTATCAATGACCAAAGGAGCCTCTTCCTCTTCGGAGGGCAAGCTATCACAAATAATTTCATGAGGACTGTCGGAGAGCTTACCTTTACTCTTATTGGGAGAGGGAGCAGGATTGTTGTTACCAGTAAAGTGTTGCATGTCGAAGAAGGCTTCATCAAGCTTGGCTCTTGCCTTGGCCAAGTCCGCATAGGTTTTCTTCAAAGAATGAATCTCTGCGCTGCTCTGCTGAAGAGACACAGGGAAGTTACTCGAATCAGCAACGAACTCCGTAGAAGAGCTCCCTTCTAGCTCTATCGTCCTCGGCTGTAGCATGCAGTCCTTTTGTCCTTCACCCGGACATGACATCCCATTTCTTAGGGATTCAAACGGTGCCATGCAGAAAGAGAAAACCGGGCACGCGAGCACAGAGGAAGCTCCTCCCCCTCTGGGTGGGGGAGGAGAGGAGAAGACTCCGACCCGCGAACCCGCGAAGCAGAGCACCCTCCCAGTCGTCTTCGTTAAGCGACCCTTTTTTTCACCCTCAGGTCGTAGTTTTTGATAAAGCTATAGAGCTTCAATCTTTGGTATTTACCTTCAAATAGTCCATCCTCTCTTTATTTATAACTCACAATACATGAAATATATTGAGAGATATAATCTTTACTATCTAGTTGGAATAATTCTTCTTCCGTTTGAGAAGATGATTGAATAACATGCCTATTTTGAGAAATTTTCTTTTTGATGTACTGCATTATATCATGAGTCCCTTTTTGTTTTCCATCAAGAAAAAATATTTAATGGGAATCGGCTTCCACACTCCCATACCAATGGCTTCTTCATCCAATCCACGAAATTGCATCTTTTAATATTGCATTTTACGTTCTCTGTCCTCTCTAAGACTCTACATGTTATGACACCACACATAATCTTAGTTGCCTTTCAAGAAATTTTGGGGTCAACCATTTAATATGGTGTGACTTACCCCATCAAACATAATGCTTGACTTGATCCTTTGTCCCTCCTAGTCATCCGAGCTTATCTTCCCCTTTTGCAGAATGAGAAATAAGACTAGGTCTTTCTTGATTAGATCCCTTTTGTTGATTCTCATGTTCAATGCTATACTCATGGGTTTTACTTTGGGATCTATATATAATGCTTCATACAGGAAACCTTTTCCCATGAATATTTATCACTGGATTCCACAAATTATGTTGTATAATCCCCATGAAGAATCAATATACCTCAAGGATATGCTTTAAGAATCTTCCAACTTCTTTTGCTACCCAATTGAGGATTTCTAAAATCTTTGTGGTTTATGAAAGGATTCACTTACGTTTGGCTTCCTTTAGAAGTCCAAATCATTGAGAAGTGTGAATTAGTTGAATGTCGGGAATTATTTTAACTTTGTTTGTTTCTTGCATATCCTTTCAATCCGTCTTCGATTCTAATCAAGTTTAAACTATTACTTCTTAGATATGTAAGTTTTCAAAATGAAATTCAAACCCATTAACGGGGGGGTTCTAGGGCTCATTTCAAAATGAAATTCAATCTTACTCATTTTCATTTTCATAACTTTAAAAGAATGAATGTTAAAGATTGTATTTTAATATTTCCTTTTTGCTCAGATGTACCTTGAAATGTATTTTGATGTCAGCTGATCATAGACCTAGCTTCTGTATTTAACATGGATACTATCTCTTGACATAAAAAAATTGAAGATGATAATTTCTCCTACCATTTGAATGGTATTTTTCTTCTACGAGATAAAATGGTATTTAGGGTTTCTTATAGCCCTCATGTTTTACCTTGTGTTTATATGTTTCATTTGCTTGGAAGAGTTATGTAAAGCATCCTTTCATCTTTGCTAAACGAATGTTCTCTTATGATCATTCATAGAGTTTTGGTTCTTCCTCCCTAAAAGATTCTCTTCTTCGTTTGAGCTTTGGGAAGAATTACTCTAAGCTACCACCCTTGGAAAGTGGTTCATAAAGAGGAAATTTGATCTCATTAGTTAATTCATTGGTCTTGATGCAGGCATGCCATGATATTTATGGAATTTATCATTCCAGCATGCCATGATATTTATCCTTAAGCGTTTAGAATTGGAGTCCCTTTTAAGCTTACGTTCATAAACTTAATCTCCATCCCAACTCAAAAACCCGTGTAATATATTCCATATGCATACCTAATGTATTCCAAAAATTTTCCACCCTCGTTAGAAAAGTTGAAGCATGCATAAGGTTTGAAAATGGAACCCCTCAAAGCATGTAAATATCCAAGTTCGAAAACTGATCATTCAACAGATAGTGCAAATTTTCCATGCAACTTTGTATATAGAAGGTTGCAGTAATGCATTAAATGAATTCCTACTTACCATAATTAGGCACATTGTATATACAAGGTTGTAAAAGTGCACTAATTCAATCCTTTTGTTCCATAACCATATGAATTTTGATGCATATTGTAACTCTTTTCCATGTCCAATTGTGTATATGATCAAGCCAACTAGGCCACCATAACCTATGCATCCATTTTTTTATGCATGTATATTATAACATGCGTTGCATTTTCCATGGTTTGCAAGCAAAAGAAAAGAGTCTAGATATTTATTTGGAAATTACGTTTTGTCCATCCCTTGAATCAGTTTGAGTACTTCCTAAGACTTGAGACACCCAACTCCTTCCCATCCTTTTCGAACTACTTATAGGTGTGCTAGAATATGTTAATCTAGCTTTAGAAATCATGTGGCTATTCTATATATGCATGCAATCTCTATGCATGAATATTCTCTATGCATAAAGAATCAATACATCTGCTTCATTCTAGTCTCATGCACATACATTCTAACTCTTCATAGAACATTACACGAGTGCGCTTGATGCATGAAAATAAATCTCTCATTTATTGTGCATCTCTTAGAAAAGAAACTTTGAAAGAATAATCATGCTCTTTTAAATGCATGTAGTAGAGATTTGATCTAACCCGTATGATTGAATGCATCTACTTATTCAAAAAAAGTAAAGAAGCTTCAAGAAGAAAGTTCTTTCTTGCTCTCTCTTCGATATTCACATTTCATAAGTAAAATGATATGCAAAAGTAACTATGAAGGAAAATGAGAAAAGAAAACAAGTGCGTTCCTAAATTCCATTTGATGTAGAAGCTTCAATGTTTACCTTTAACACGATGAGATGAAACTCCAAACAGCTTTCTTGCATTTTATCTCTATGTATAGAGATGGAAAAGTTCTTATATCCTAGTTTATTATTTACCAATATACATATTTCTTTATGGATGGAAAACTATCGATCTTAGGTTCAAGAGTAGGTATGGTGTTCTTGCTTTCGTATGTGCATAGAAACTTGAGCAAGCATGGCTCCATTATTTTAAAAATATATTATCTTCGGCTAGATGTCCGTTAAATGGTTCCAAGGCCACCCACTCCATCTCGTGGAAATCTTGCTTTGAGATCCAAGTAGTAATAGAAATATTAAAGAGAAAGATATTGATGACAAATATTGTAAAAGTGGCTTTGTTCATCTCGTGATGGAAGTAGATAATACCAAAGTGCACCTTCAAAAAGGCCTTCTGAGAATCAAAAGTCAACTCAGATATAAAGAAGAAATCAAAAGAATAAGAAATCAACTTTATTTCAAGGAATGATGGACAGTCAAGCTAGATAAATGAAATAAGGAAATGCATAGGTTGTTTAAGATAAAATTTTCCAAAGAGCTCTTACTAAGAGTTCGTTGTGGGGTTTATTGGGGTTTCTTTCGCTTTAATTCTCCAGAGATATACGTGCACGTGTTGTTCCTCTATATTGATAACTAGAAGGATTCCACAAGATATTTTGTATTCGCTAGAAATCGCTTCTACCATCTCTGAGATAAAAGAAGCTATCAAAGATGTCCCTAAAGGTAAAACTCATAGTCTTGATAAACTTACTAACGAATTTGTTAAACAGGTTCAAGAAATGTTTGTGTGTCCCATTGGACTTAGGTGGAGTGAAGGCCTAAGCTTCAGCACCCTCTTTAGATACTAGAATGAAGGTGTCAAGAACTTCGTAGGTAATCTGATACCCATCACCATGCTTCAAATCGGGTTCAAGATCATTGCCAGAGTTCTCGCTAATTAGATTGGGGGCCACCTCCAATAGCGGTTGCATGATAATAAAAAAGGCTTCATCGAAAGGAGGAAAATTCTTGAGGTCATATTTGACATTTGGGAAGTTTTAGTGTATGCCAAACTAGAATCTTATTTTTTCCAAGATTAACCTCAAGAAAGCTTATGTGATTTCTTTTTGTAGCCTTGAAGGATTTGCGATTTATATCAAAGTTCATTAATGTGGTCTCTACTCTCTTGAAGATCATCTCTACTCTAATGATTATCATTAATCATCTCTATTTGCTTATTGTGCTCAAGATGTCTGTAAGGAAGGGTTGCCCTTCGGCGCTTATTGTTTCCACAAATGGTCTAAGTTGCTTGGTTATTATCCTCATAATGGCTCAAAATTGAGAGGGGTCTCCCTCCCTCACGATAATTAACGGATGGTTCTTAGACGTTTTTGTGGGTGATATGAATGCTCTTATCGCGAATGAAGGGGATTTTGTGCTCCTGTTTTAGTGATCTCTTGAGTGTATTTGTATAGTCTTAGGCTCGAAAATCAACCATGCAGATAATTCTTTAACTACGTTAGCCAATTGCAATAGTCAAAGATCACTTTCTGCCTTGCTAGGGGGTTCTTTTCACATGCTTTATGGCTTAGAACCGAGTGCTTTATCGTCTTTGCCTCTTGCCTAATCCTCTGGTGCACCTGAAGGTTGATTTTGTGGCCTAAATGCCTCCAAGATCATTTATTTTGGCTTGACATTATTTCAAAGACTAGGAGAAAGATATACGGTGTTCTCAATTGGACTATCCTCACATCCATGTGCTAAAAAGTAGGCACGTGTCTTTTCATTTCATGCGCATGGCTCTTGCTTCAATCCTTACGATTAGTTTTTCAAACTAAAAAGATTGTTCTCATACCATTTTGCAAAAAAGACATGACTCTTAAATACATACGATTTTTCATGTACATTACCATTGAGAAATACTGTTTTAATGTCTGATTGATGTACATTCCAACCACAATGAGCTAAAAGTGACCAAATGCTACGAAGAATGGTCATTCGGCACATGAGACGAAAGGTATCATCAAAATCAATGAACTTCTCATTAGCATAATCTTTAGCAAGAGAAAGAGCGCTATACTTGTAAATTCTTCCATAGGGCTTACAACTCGTATACCCATTTACTGTAAATTCTTCGAACTCGTTTGCCCATTTATTGGAAATGGAATATTTGTCTCGAGGAAAATCCTATAAAGCCAAGGTACCAATCTTCATAATGGAATTATATTTCTATGCATAGTAGCCATCCAAGTTTTTAAAATTTATGCATCATTCAAAGATACAAGTTCATTTTCATTTTCAATACTAGAGATGGCAGTTGCATATAGATATGATAGAAAGGAAGGATTATGAGGCCCTGAAAAAATATGATATGTAAAATGTGTATCTAGTTTCCTATGTCTGGAAGTATGCACCAATGATTAAGTGATCGCTTTTGCCTCTCTTATGTCATCCGTATCAACAATAAATGCATCATCTAGATCTACATTATAGGCATCAATAGGACAAGCACTTAACTCTCCACCTTTGGAAAAATGTAGTTGAAGTGTCATGCACATTGCTTGAGTTCACCACTGTCTCCTTAGTACATGAAAGTAAGCAGGAAATTGCATCTCGCACCAAACCAAGATCAGAATTGACTAGAATAAAGATCATAATCTTTCCTTTGAAAAATATACCTAACAAGAAATTTATTTCATAGCCATAACATCCAAGTTTTGCAATGTTGTTCGCGCACTAATGCTTATGGGAAACCTCCAAGAACACAAAAATGAGAAACTGAAGGCTTGTGACCACGCCAATCCTCGTAAGGAGTGATAGGCTTCAATTATGTGATGGGACACTTTTTAATTAGATATTTTGCACCCAACAATATGAAGCTACATGCTATGCGATAAAGCCTACCTTTTGACCATCCATCCTATACTTGTTCATTCTCACAACAAATCCATTGGTTTTAGTAATGTATGACACTATAAATTGATGTTTTATCCCACATTCAATGACAAATGCATTTAAGATACAAGACATAAACTCCCCTTTGATGAAAGCACAAGTTGCCCATTTTATATGCTATTAGATATTTTGGCTACCAAGAACTCTTGAAATCACATAAACACTTTTGACTCTTCTTTCACTAGATAAACCCACGCATGTTGGAAAACGCATCGATTATAGTCTTAAATTAAAGGTATTCTTCAAATGAAGGTGTCTCCATACAACCATACACATGAACAAGGTGCATTTCATGTGCAACTACTCTAAATGAACTATCGTTTGGGAGAGGAACATTGATGTATGTAAACTATCTTTTGGAAGAGGAACATTGATGTATGTACCCATAACAGAGCTCTAAGAGACAAGGTTATAAGGCTCCTCAAGTTTAAGTAGAGAGGATATAATTTGAGATTAATATGGATGAAGAAATCTAGAAAAATCTAGATGAACAAAGTATGCATGAAAAGGCTTTTCATTTGAAATGACCTAAGAATCATAAACCACAATTGCGCTCCTATTTCACGTAATATATGAGAATATACAACACGGATCATAAAATTCTAGAATCAATGACAACATCACCATTTGTGAGATCATAAATAATACATTCATCATAAATTAATTTAACAACCAAGCCAATTTGGCTAGTGTTGAAACTGATAACACATTGTTCTTGATCGCTAGTACATATAAGGAATCTTTCCATGTGAAAGACTTACCATCATTAGGAGCGAGAATATATTTTCCAAATCCCTATTAAAAGTTAAGGGGACTGGTCAGCACATGTGACAGTATTCACTGTACTATGTTTGTTGCACCACTATCAAAGTACCAAACATCCTAATCTATTATAGATATGTACTATGTTTGTTGCACCAATATCAAAGTACCAAACATCGTAATCTACTATAGATATACACTGCTCGTGCGAAGATAAGCCATAGGTACAATGAGTGATAAACACTAAATCTTGATTGTGAAAAAGGTAAGTAAACTCTTGTTTTGGGGTAGAGGCCTCTCCAACAACCATTCTAGCCTTCTTATTCCTTTCTCCTCTTTTTCTAAAAGAGGAAAATCAGCTGAGGTCTAGTCTTCTTTGCTTGAATCATTAAAGGAATTCACTAGCATAGTGAAGGGGCATACTGTTCTTAGGATCCCCTATATACGAAAAATCAAGGGAAGGATTAGGCATACCAAGATACGAAAAAAATAGTAAGCCTTATAGCAAACTACATAATAGGATAATGAGTTCATCGTTGCCCTCATCGGTAGCTTATTTAATTCTGATCTTTTTATGTTCCATGAAGAAGATCCTATGGTTTCTTAAGGGAGGGGACTTTGCAACTTAACTTTCTCTACCTAGGTGAGCAAGGGACTTCTAAATTGACTACGCTTTACGAATTACCAATTGCTTTGCCTAAACCTTCAAAACCTTGGCAAGACCTTTCCAAGCCAAGTGGATCTTGGGGCACGAAAAGAAAAAGGTTGTCAATGTCCTCCCTACCCTCAATACAATGCTTACACTATGGGGGAGGGTTTTTCATCTTTGAACTTGTTCTAAACTCTCCAATGGAGAATTTTCTACATTACAACCACACTTCAATTCTTAATGAGGGGGTGCCATAAGTGCACAATCTTAAATTTCCATTTAATACTTGATCAATTGAGACACCATGTCCAATTGAGGGGGCTTTGCACTTCCAAGTGTTTCTTGGGGCTCAATGCTTTATTTAATTTGTAGCCGTTGATCCATATCAGTCTTTCAATGTTTGGATGATGGCATCCAACAAAAATGCGCATCTTTTAGGTCTCCGAGGAATCTAATATGTTCCTTACTAGGCACCTTCTTCATAGTAGAATCTTCTCATTGAGTCTATATCCTTATGCATGTCCTTGTAATCTAGCCCTATGCATGCATACTTTGGAACAGATTAAAAGAATTATGGTGCAATGAGATGGGACAGGAGGTAGTTTCTCAAGGGCATGTCAATGTGAAGTTTCCTTGTCTCAAATATCTGAAACTTCAATCTTTTTTAGACTTTATAATTTTCGTTTGCATATTTTGATGTCAAAACTTGTTTGCACTATTATTTTTCTCCCTTAAATAGAAAATATAATCACTTGGACATGCATGGATCGTTTTTTAGTCCATATCTATAGATGTGGGAAAATTTTTCCCATCAAATATAGATGGTGGAATTTCATTTCGTACTAGTAATACTTTCTTTCGGATAAATCTAAAAAGAGCACTGACACTTTCATCTAACCATCCATAAACTACTTGTAAATTCATAAATAAAAAATATTTTTGAAGAACAAAGACATTTTCATCTTTTTATAATTGATGCTGGACAAGCACTTGCAATACATCTTTTAAATTTTTAGTATCACTAATACGTTCTTGATGATTACACTAAGAGATGTAGTCATCTACATTAGTATTATCATAAGAAACACATCAATCATTTCCATTTATTCCTTCCCTATTTCATTGTTGATTTCGACATAATATTGGATTCGTACTCTCACTCGCTTCGGTAACTCTATGTCACTTGAATGCAATAGGCCTCTTCCATGTGATTCTTTTTTTTGAGCCAATAAAATATTCCGATCAAACTCTCCATATTTCCACACATGCTGTCTACTTGTTCTTCTTTTCGTTGCAATCTTATACTTACAAATATTGCAAGGACATTCTACGTTTTCCTCAAAATCCGCCCAAGGATCAACACTATTAAATTTCATAGATAATTGAAATAGTAAATCACGACATTGTTTAATTACATAGCATGCTTAACCCTAATACATAATACATTACTGAAATATTGAAACCCTAAATCCGTATTTTTTACATAACAGATACCTGAAATATTTAAACCCTAAAACCTTGTTCTTATGGTTTTAGGTATGTATGCTCCTATACATCCCTAAACCCTTATTCTTTATGCATTTAGGTATATATTGTCTAAATCTATAAACCCTAATGTTCGTATGTTTAAGTATAGTAATTTGTATAAATCCCTAAACCCTTATGATTGATGTGTTTGGGTTTATATGCTGCTTCATAAACCCTTATTATTCATGTGTTTAGGTATGCTTGCTTCTATAAATTCCAAAACCCTATTTCTTTATCCGATTAGGTATACATGCTTTATATGTATTTTTAGACGCATACACCCTAAGTTTTATTTGTTTCTGTATGTATGCTTGTATAAGTCCCTTGCCCCTATTTCCATATTTGTCTACTTATATATGCTTCTTGAAACCCGTGAACCTTAAGTTTTATGTGTTTAGGTGTGCATGCTTATCTAATACCCTTAAGCCCTTAGTTTTTATGTATTGAGGAATACATGATTATATAAATCCTTAGACTCTCGATCTTTATGTCTCCCAGTATATATTCCTTTTTTAAAACTATAAGCCCCATTTTTTACATATGTTTAAGTATGTATGCTATAATAATCTCTAAACCCTAATTCTTTATTTGTTTACGTATATAAGTTTATTTAAACCCATAAACCTTATTTTTTTTGTGTTTATTTATGTATGCTAATGTGAATCCTTGAACCCCAAACCTTTTTGTGTTTAGGTATATATGATTCTCTAAACACATAAACCGTAGTTTTTATGTATTTAGGTATGTGTGCTTATGTAAATACATAAAGACTAATTACTTCTATTTTCTCCATAAATGCTTGTATAAACCCGTAAATCCTTATTCTTTGTGTGTTTTGGTATACTATTTAGGTATGTATTTGAATCCCTTGACCCTAATTATTTATGTGTTTAGGTATATATTTGTGTTTAAACCCCTAAAAGCTGGTTTTTAATGTGTCTAAGTATGTATGCTCACAAAAATCGCTAAGCCGTAGTACCTTATATGTTTACGGTTTATATAAATACCTCTATGTATTTATGTATGTATGTAAAGTATGTATGTACATATGTACGCATGTATGTATGTATGTATGTATGTATGAATGTATGTTTGTATGTACGTATGAATGTATGTACGCATGTATGTTTGTTTGATTGCATGTAAGTATATAAGGCTTTATATAGTGCCATATAGCAAAAAAAAAAATATTACTTAAGGATTTCACCTAGAGCAAGCAACTTAGACAAAAAAGAATAATGCTTTTCGAAAATGACGAAGGAAGGCTTGCATACCATAAGAAATAAGTGCTTGAAAAGCATAACCTATAAAATTACTTTCACCTCCCAGAGAAAATCACTTCAATAAACACATTCTACGAAAAACAAAAAGCAATTTTACATGTATGAGGTATTTATGTATACAATGTATGTACGTAAACCTGTATGTATGTATGTATTTTCTTATGTGTGTATTCAATGTATGTTTTCATGTATGTAAAGCATCTATTTCTGTATGTATGTAGGTAGGTATGTATTTATGTACGTATGTATGTATGCATTGATTTATGTATATAAATCGATTCATAACATCATACAAAAAGAAGAATTCGGATACATTTCCCTTCGAGAAGGGAACTTTCTAAAAATAAGCAGACGGCTCACAGTCCATAATAGAAAAAAGGTGTAGAGAATATAAGCAAAAAGGATCCCGAGCCATGATAAAGAAGACCATGCATACCCAAATTAACAAGAAAACCTTCCATCGTTTATAAAGAAATCTAATTGCAGTAAACACAATCAAAAGATTCGTTCTTCATGTTTGTGTATTTGTGTGTATGCATATGTTTCTAACTTGTGTGCATGTATGTGTGTGTATATAAGTGTGAATATTGTTGGTGCAATCTAAACCAAGCCAACATACTTGGTTAATTAGTTCATGCTTGATTTATTGACATAGATTATGCAAAGCTTTATATGGTCAACCTCTTGTAAACATCCTTCACATTTATCTTTGTAAAAGTGGTTCACATCCACGTGGAGGTAGGAAGCTCTAAATTATGAATCATTTGGTTTTTGAATGATGAGGGAATCTATCGTATACTTTAGGATTCATCTTTTAGGTAGATCTTTGAATTTGAATTTAAACTTTGGCTTCAAGATACATGTGGATCAAAAAGACCCACGTGTATCTCGAGTCCAAGAGATCATTTTGAAGGAGATTCATTGTGATATGAGAGCTTCAATTTAAACTTTGGCTTCAAGATACATGTGGATCAAAAAGACCCACGTCTATCTCGAGTCCAAGAGATCATTTTGAAGGAGATTTAGTGTGATTTAATACATATATGATTATTATAGTTTCACTTTACTTCTCTGTTATAACTTCATCAAAACAATGATCTTCTCAGGGCTTGTTCTCAGTGCATGGTTGATCATTTGTCATGATTTAAAACATGGTAGATTCAGCATACTGTCTAGTACATGCCTACAAAGTTTTATTAGTATTGCCTTTTTGGATTGCGATATAGTAACTCATCTTTGCTCACTAGTCTCTTGATTTTTGAACCCCGAAATTCTCAGGATGATCTTGTGAATTGCTACACATATTTCTCTATGTGTAGTCCATCATTTTTTATAAAATCACTCAAGATTGATAGCTTACTAAGCTAATTAGAGTTTCCCAAAAGGAATTAAGCCAATAACTGCTTTGCTTAGAAAATTGTTCAAAACATTGAACAAGTGTAGGAATAAAAATAGCAAGTCTTTTGTTCTTAGATCAACTCATACCTATCTCTTTTGATCCATTGATTAGTGAATCATTTTCCAAGAAACATTTATGATTATTTACGGTCATTAGCTAGCTAAAGAGGCCCACTACACTCTCCAATAATCATTCTTAGCATGTGTAAAGTAGGATCAAGCAACATTACTTCATCTCTTGTGACTATCCACCATCTCCTCCAACAATGGTATCAAAGCAACAACAGGCAAGATGGGAGATGGATTTCCATCCTTTATTGACAAATTGGACAGAAACAATGGCTCACCATGGTCATTAAGGATGCAAGCCTACCTTCAAGGGAGAAGTCTATATGGATACATCTCCAGAGACGAAGAAACGCCAATCTTCAAGAGCAGGCATCAACCTACAAGGGAAGAGCAAGAAAGGTTGACCACATGGTGTGCAAAGGATGCCCTTGCCAGGTCTCATCTAGTAAACTCAATCTTTGATTTCTTGTTACCACATATTAGGAATTGTAATACATCCCAAGAGACTTTCGAAGTGTCCTCATCATATTTCTTCTCAAGTACAAGAGCTATGAAGAATCAAATATGGATGGAGTTTATAACTCTAAAGAAACAACCAAAGCAAGGAGTGGCTGATTATGTAACCAAGATGAAAGATGTGACTGACCAGCTTGCAAGCATTGGAGAGGAGATAGAAGAAGAACACATAGTAAGGCAGGTCATTAATGGCATCAAAGCTGATGACAAGTGTGAGTCATTCACCACAGCAATGGACCTCTACATGGATATGCAAATACCTGACCTAAACACCTAGATGTGGCAAATCTTCACCCATGAGACAAAACTCAACAAGAATGGTGAGAACTCTAGAGGTAATCAATCTTTTGCCCTTTACACAGACAAGAATAAAGCTAAGGATAAAGGTAAAAGCAAGAAAAATGAAGAAGAGGCTAGTACCTCTCAAGCTAATTATGCAGGAAGAGGAAGAGGTGCTAGAGGAAGGGGCAGAGGAGGAAAGCAAGGCAGGGGAGATCCTACAACAATTCACCTTGCAATATTTGTGGTCTTACCAACCACACCACATAAGAATGTTTCAAGAATACAAGGAATCAAAGGGGAAGAGGCTTCCATAGAGCTAACTATGGACGATCCAAAGGCGGATACAACAATGGAGGAGGCAACTACAACCATAACTACAATCAAGGCTACAAAAACAACAATTATGAAGGAGGTCTTTAGAGGAAGAAGGGACTACAACAACTATATTGAAGACCAAGAAGATTCACTAATCATCATGAACATGACATCCAAGCAAGGTAAAGATGATGATCATCTTTTCTATATTGATTCAGGTTGTTCCAATTATGTGGCTAGGAATGCAAGTTTATTATTCGATCTTGAAGAACCCAAAGGGAAGCATTAAGTATAGACATGTGATGATATTAAACACTTAGTCAAGAAAATTGGAAACGTCAAATCATCTGATGGTAGCATGAACCTTTTGAGTAAAGTCATGTATGTGCCAACTATAACCAAGTACGTAATTAGTGTTGAGCATATTGTTGAGAAAGGTTTACAGGTCAAATTCACTAAGTGTGGATTGTTAAAGGATTGCTAAATGTAAGAAGTCTGGTAGATTATTCATATTTTAGATTCAAGAAAAAGAAACATAGAAATATATAATTATAGAGATAAAACTCTATCTGAGTTTGAAATATGGCACAAAAGGCTAGGACATATAGGAGAAAGAACTCTGAAGCAAATATGCACGTATCGAAGTGTGCTTGATATTCCCAATGCAACCAAGCAACATCTGATATATAAATGTGGAGCATGCAATTTCGGCAAAGCTCACAAACAACCATTCAACAGGAAGGGATACATTCATGAAGACTATTTGGAGCTTGTACACATTGATGTGTGGGGTCCTAGCAAAGATCCATCAATCTCAGGTTCAAGGTACTATGTTTCATTTATTGATGATTACAATAGATGGAAAATTCTTTATTTCAGGAAGCACAAGGATGAGGTATTTACATGTTTCAAAAAGTACTTGGCACTACTTAAAAACTAAACAGGAAGGAGCTTGAAGAGGATTAGATGAGATGGAAGTGGTGAGTAGTTTTCACATGAATTTGATGCATTTCTTCAGGGCAGAGGCATAAAGAGGGAAGTAACAACAAGATATACTCCTGAACTGAATGGAGTGGCAGAGAGAAGGAATAGGTTAATTGTTGAAGCTACTAGGTGTATGTTGAATGAGAAGAAGCTACATAATTACCTATGGGCAGAGGCTGTTTCCACAGCCACCTACTTGGTCAATAGGCTCCCATCCAAATCATTGGATAGTATGAGACCCTATGAAGCATGAAATGGCACGAGACCCTCATTGGACCATTGCAAAATATTTGGATGCATTGCTTATGCACACATTCCTTCATAAATTAGATGGAAGCTTGACCCTAAAGCTGAGATTCATTAGGTATGATTCGAACCGAAAGGGCTATAGGTTGTACAATCCCACTAACAAAGCACTTATAGTTAGTAGGGATGTAGTGTTTGATGAAAATAATTTATTGTTTGAAGATGATTACATGAAAGTAAAGTTACCATATGATTTGGAAAATGATTTTTCAACCCTCACTCAAGAAGATCAAGAATTACTAGAAGATATCAACTCAAAGGATGAAGAGCAGAATGACTTCAAGGCTTGGAAGTCAAGCGGTAAGATCAGAATCAAGCAATTAGAAGACATACAAGAGTCTTCAAATCAAGCACCCAGGAGATCACAAAGAGAAACAAAAAGACCCATAAGGTATGGCTATGATACATCATTAGTCATCAAGCATTCTGTGTATATCACTAAAGAAACTATGATAGAAGAGCCTTCTTCATTTGAAGAGGCTAGGAAGAAGAAAGAATGGAGAGAAGCCATGCATGATGAAGTAGAAGCACTTGGGGAAAATCATACTTGGGATCTAGTTCCGAAGAAGCCAAGAATGAAGGTAATTGGATCCAAGTGGTTATACAAAGTCAAAAAGAACTCAGATGGCTCTATAAACACATACAAAGCAAGTTGGTGGCAAAGGGATTTGCCCAAACTCATGGATTGGACTATGAAGAAACCTTTTCACCTGTTGTCATAATGATTTCAATTTGCACTTTTTTCTAAACACCTTGGGAAAGTTCAGAGTGCATTCAGCTGGACATAAACCCATATGTTAGAGTGTGTGGGTGAGAACTACTTTGCATCACTGGTGCTTCATAATTTTAGAAGCCCTCGAAAAGATTGTTGTTAAATTGCCGTATTATCTCAAAGGAAAAAGGTGTCCAGATATAAGAATAGAAAGAGCCATCCTGGAGAAAAAGGGGGAATCGCATCTTTGAAGAACGCGGGGCAGCAATATCCCTCCTTGTGTTGAAATGGCAGGCTGCGACATCATTAAGAAAGGGATAATTTTCAGGTTGTTGGGTATTCCCATGGGCTTTGGCATCACTAATGAGCAAAGATGGAATTCGATGCTTGATAAATTTAGAGCTAAAATTTATAAGTGGAGTGATGTGCAACACAGTATTTCTCATAGATCTTTTATGTTGAAGCATTATATCCTCCCCTCCCTGACCTACTTTCTATCTTGCTGGCAGCCTAATAAAAAGCAGATGGGACAGGCCATCTCCCTGGCTAGAAGCTTCTTGTGGAGTGGTTCTAAAATTCCCAAGGTTGCCTGGAATATTTGTTGTATGAAAAAGTCTGAAGGGGGTCTTGGTCTCATTTGTCCTTCTAGGATGGCTATTCAAATGGCTGCTAAATGGATTTTTAGATCCCTCTCCTCTAATGATTTTTGGGCTTGTCTGATTAAAAGAAATATCAACAGATTCAATGTGAAACATAATAAAAGCTCGAGTAACTGCTCTCTGTGGGATGTTATTACTTCACCTGTAGATTTTGTGCCAAAAGGCAGCCATCTTATATGCAATTTTTGGAAAGCCTGGATGCTAGTTAAGTCCAAGTATAAACTTCCTATATGGTTTGCTCATAATTCTTCTTTTTTAGTGCAGGACTCCCTTTGGTTTGTCTAGTTTAACTCTGGTTCCCTGTTAGCCCTCCCTATCAGATGGAATAAATGCAGGAAGAAGGGTTATGGGCACTGGAAGGATTTGTTGAGAGCAGGTGAAGTTACTGATGATTATGCTATTATTAATACTGACAAGGTCTTTCTTTTCAATGTAAACAGATCCTGTTGAGCAAGAAGGAGTCCCTGTTGGTGAAGATGGAATCCAACATGTGGAGTAAGCAGATTACCCTTCAGGATGTTGCCTGGGATATGTTAAAATCCTTCAAAAGGAATTCCAGAAGTATAAAAGAAATCACTGGAAAGTTGAACAAGAAGTGGGGATTGCAGTGGTCCCACCTGCAGTGGAAGTACAGGTTCCAGTGTTCTTGGGCCTTCCCTCTTTCTAACAAACATTCCTGTCAGAGTTGGCTCATCCTTCACCAAGGCATTTGGACTGGCAGTCATGCTAGGAAGTATAAGATTGATGCTGGTCTTTGCAAACTTTGTGGTAAAGAAGAGGATTTGGAACACCTTTTCATCAAGTGTAAATTTGCTTTCAGATTTTGGATTGGTATCTGGTCTTTCTGCCAAAGTCAGGGCCTCAATATTCCAAGTTGCAAAGACATACTGTTAGGCGAAGCTAAAGGCATGGACATTCTCATGTGGCAGATCATCAGGAATCACACTATGTGGCATATTTGGAAGAATAGAAATAGTGCCATTTTTAATGACAAGGGAAAGGATCACTTTTTGTCCTGTATGATTGGCATGAGGAAAATTCTCAGCCTCTGTAATTCCTTTTATAATGATGCCCAATCGGATTCTAAGAGCCCCTTTGTAATATTAAAAAATTACCATTTCAATGTTTGGAAAGCCAAGCTCCTTCGTATGTACTCTAAGCCTAGAGAAGACATGATCACTTTTCTTGGTGATTATATTAACTCCATCCTAGTGTGAGTCACCCTCTTGCTTTCTGTAGGCTCTGTTTTGAGTCTACCATGAGTTGTATTTTTTGACTAGCATCAATTTTATACTTCCTGTTTTTGTCAAAAAAAAAAAAAATCTACCTCGTGGAACACAGAGAGGGGCATCCATTCAAAATCACACGCGAATCTATGCAGGGCCCACGTCGAGGTTCATTCAGATAGTATTCAAAGAAGATACAGGAATGAAATGGAGGGCCTTCCTACGGTGAATAAGAACGTGCAGGATACTAGGCACGAGGCTCGTCTTCAGAGAAGAGGAGGGCATGAGCACGCCGTAGGGGGACTACAGTTGCTTATTGGAATTTTGTTGTTCGGGCAAGAATCGGTGGAGTATCATACACTGGACGAGGGCACACGTTGGCAGGGATGTGAAGATTCAGAAGCTCCTTGAAGGGTGAGAGAGGCAGGAGAAAAACTAAAGAGGGAAGAAGTGGTTATTGGAATGCTGTTTGCAGAGGAAGGAATCGGCAGTGGCTCGTAGGTGGATGATCATAATAAAGATTATGGGGGAAATTACAGAGCTGGGATGCCCTCATGTTGTGGGTTGTACGCGCTCGAAAAGAGAGCGAACAGATATACGAGAATAAGGGGCAGCAAAGAGACACGCAAAGGATGACTCTCAATACAAACTTGATGGGAAATGAATGATAACAAAGCACTCTAGTTGTCTGATAAATTCATGTGAGGAGCAGAACAAATGATCTGGCAGAGAAAGGAGATTTTCTGATAGTGAGGACTCAAGAAGTGTATCGTGGACTCTGAAGGATAATTTGTGCTAATAACAACAACTTAGCTTGCAACAGGGGAGGATTTTTGTGGTAGCTTTTGTTCCAGACTTTGAAGGATAATTTGTGCTAATAACAACAGCTTAGCTTGCAACAGGGGAGGATTCTTGTGGCAGCTTTTGGCGTTGATCATCCACCTGAACGCTGCTGTGAAGTGAAAGGATTTTCCATACTTACAACTAAGTTATTATCATCAACGCCTCAGGCTATTGTTGGGCCTTGCCGCCATGCACCCATCTGATCATTGTAATTAACCATGTGAATATGCCGATTGAAAAGGGTTTTCACTCACCCTGAGAGCAAACAAGCAACGGAGAGAAAGTCGGACATGTCATATACTCTGTAAAATGATGGCCTCACTTGCTCTCAATATCATATGCTCTGAATGCTATTGTCTGCTCCATGACGTACATCGCTAGAACTGCACAGACAAAAATCAAAGGCAGGGACTGTAAGATAACTTAACCGTCCAATATCATGATTTTCAATGCCTGACATGAAACTATGGTAAATTCACTTTTCATAGTCGACACACAAGTAGTTCAACAAGATAATAAACCATGTATGGGACATGAGTGTACTCTATGGGCTGCCCATCTCAGTCATCGCAATCAAACATGTGGATTTGAAAATTGGAGAGGGCTGAAAATCACTTCATGAACAGAGTATGCAGTTAATGAAGGTGGAAATCATTCTCAACTCTGTACAACGAATGCGGGACGTGATACCAAGTGTAATATCATCTCTTGATGCTTAAGACGTTGATGTTCCATCATCGAACTCCACATTCAGACACGAAGCAGAAAAAACAATAATCTTAAGAAAGCTCAATTCCAAGGTGGATATTACTCATGTATGGGTAGAGGCCAAAAATGTTATGAAGTTTGGAAGTGTGGAGAAGCTGATGTGGCCCCACGCAATCCCTTGGTTTTCCATGTGATCCCTTACAACTCATGTCAAAAATGTGGATCGGGAAGGAAGATGGAAGATGTACTCCCCTCTGAAAACTGATGCGCAACGTCTCCTGCAAATGGAATACCATCATGTGGCCCCTAATAACGCAGAAGCATCTTCTCTCTCTCTCTCTTTGGTGGTAGTAGTATTACTAGTAGTTGTAATTATATAAACCGTACTATTTTTTTTTAATATAAAGGAAGTTCGGCATTAGCCTACTCTCCCGGACTTGAATTAAATAAAGAAAGAAAAGTACAAGAGAAGGGGACTAGTGCCCACAGGACCCCCCAAATCCCACAAAGCAGGGGAAGCTTTTACAGAGCTTAGATGGCATTACAAAGAAGGTTAATCACCCTCTCATCACCCTCATGCGGGGCCCACTTGGGCTTAAGCTTGTTATTGATCAAAAGGAGAACTTGATAATGCGTGAAGGGGGGGGGGGGATTTCTTACAGTTAACAATCCTTTTGCCAAGGAGGAATAATGATTTCTCAATCGACCACTCCTTGGGGGAGTCACCGAAGTTGAGAGCACATCTTTCCCGCCATATTTTCCATAGGACCTCCCCTCTGATGGCCTTCCAGAGGGCCGCGGAGCAGCCGATGGCTTCTCCCAGCAGGGCTTGTTTCCAACAAAGATGTTTTTTAAGTTTAATTTTCATTCCAACCGTCTGCCAGAGTATGTTGGAGTTGGGGCAGGTAAAGAAGATGTGTGGGACATCTTCGATAGACTGGTAGCAGCGTTTGCACCAGGGAGAAATCCCACAAAGTTTGCTAGCCTTAAGGTTGGTCCAGATTCCATGATGAAGAATTTTCCATAAGAGGATAGACTTTTTGATTTCTATGAGGGGGTGCCAGATAGCCGCGTCCATGATAGGCACCACTTCTTGTTGAGGTTAACCTGATAGTCAATCGTTTCTTTGATGTTCGGGATTTTTGATAGGCTATTCCCATTGTGCCATTTGAGACCAAGCGAGCTCGATGTGTCGTGTCCCATGAGAAGGCGAGTTTTGTGTCGATCCCAGGCAAGACATCTGCTTTGCAAAGTGTTCCATTCTTCGTACGAAATGTTGAAGCAAGGGTCAATATCCTTGAAGTTGATCCAACGATTGGTGTCATGTTTCCATAGATGTTTCCATTTTTTGAAGCCTTTGTTCCATAACTTCTTGGCATTTTGAATGTTCCAAGATTTCACACTCCGGATGCCATGGATCGGAAACCAGATAGAGTCGTTTTGTCTCATACCGGCTGCCCACTTCCAGTCTTCACTAATTCTTGTGTAGCTTTTGACTTTATTCCAACTCTTCCATAGGGAGCACACAAGATTAGAGCCTTTCGGGAAGACAGGGATCGGGGAAACAAAAGGGTCAAGATTTGTAGTGCTTGTAGGAAAAGTGATTTAATGCGATTCAAAGTTATAGATATTACCTTTCTGGAATCCCTTGGATTTTACCCATGCATCTCACTCCCTTGGCCTGTCTAATGTCTCTTGAAACTCTCTTGTTGGGTAGTTTTTTTTTATACACATAAGCATGATCTGAACTATTTCTCCCTCATTTGCAATACAACATTTAAGAGTTTGGATTTGTTTTCTTTATATGACACAATTGCATGTGAATCCAAACTATAGTTAATGGGCATGAAAATTCCGCTTTCCATCTCCATTATGCCCTAGAATTTTAACGATGTGTGATGAGATGTTGTCTCTCTTAAAATAAATGAAAAATGTTGATGAGGACTGGGAATTGAAATCGAATGAATAAACATGTAAATGACAAGGATCAAAGCATGAAACAAAACCCAAAGAAGCATAAAGGTATATGTATATATATACTAATCGAAACTACAGGCCTTGGTAATCATTCTCTCTCTCTCTCATTTTTCCTAGATGACAACCCTAAGATTTCCCAATGATATGATGATGTAAAAGTAAAATTAACGGAAATAGGCTCCTGATCCGAGCTCATGGATTTTTGAATCTTGAGGTAGTAAGAGACACGAGCATGGGAATCCTATAGCTTGAGTGTGAACTTCTGAAACAAACGAGTCATTTAGGAGTTGAAAGGAGATAAGATATCAATTTTCTAGGGAATGATTAGGATTCCTTCCTGCTTTCCATTAACTTCTTGACATACCTCATGAGCCCAACGTGAAAGGAGGGGGGTGAATAAAATTTCAAGTTAGTGCACTGAGGAATTGAGTAAGCATCTAGAAATTGAGTGATCTAGCACTCTAGACATGGAAGATCGCCTAGCTCAGTTCATACGCTTTCAGGAAGAGGATACACATCAGGAAGCCATCCAATCACTTCATGAGTGACTAGTAAAGCGGTGTGGGTGTTTCAATAGAAAAATTATATCTAGGTTCGATAAAGAGTATGAGCTCAAGGACAAATACCTAGGTATCCGATTGACTTCGATGATGGATATGGAATTATGCGAAAACTTTGCCTATGTGTGTGAATACAGTTTACGTAACCAACTCATGCAAATAGACCATATGACGTGTTGGCGCAAGTCTATGACAAGCCTAAGTATTGGCTTGAGTCTCACAAAGTGTTAGAAGAAGCTTCAAAATGAAGACTATTTAAAGTTCAATTGTGAACTACCTCTTGTAACTTTTGAAGAGTTTACTTAATGTAAAAGGGAAACAATCTTAAGTGGTTGAGTCCACTTGATCAAAAAGGGAAAGAGGAGCCACAAATTCGTGATTTGTGGTAGGTAGAGAATCAAATCAATCATTGATTGATTGGAGAGTGATTGAGGGAAGTTAGCCTCCCAAACTCAACTATAAATAGATGGCAGTTTTAGTCGTGGTTAGAGAGACCTATGTGAAAACCTCCAAGAGCTGAGCTTTATGCCATACCAAGGTGTGATTACAAGGCACACATATGTATCAGTAAGTCGATGTATTCTACAAGCAATATACTTTCATTTTCATGATTATTTGAGTTCATATGTCCATGTTCTTTTTTTTTTTAATATAAAGGAAGTTCGGCAATAGCCTACTCTCCCGGACTTGAATTAAATTAAGAAACAAAGGTACAATAGAAGGGGACTAGTGCCCACGGGACCCCCCAAATCCCACAAAGCAGGGGAAGCTTGATTGATTCCTAGATTGCATTACAAAGAAGGTTGATCACCCTCTCGTCGCCCTCATGCGGGGCCCACTTGGGTTTGAGCTTGTTGTTGATTAAAAGGAGGACTTGATGGTGCCTGAAGGGGGGGGATTTCTTACTGTTGATAATCCTTTTGCCAAGGAGGAATAGTGATTTCTCGATCGACCACTCCCTGGGGGGATCGCCGAAGTTGAGAGCACACCTCTCCCGCCAGATTTTCCACAGGACTTCCCCTCTGATTGCGTTCCAGAGTGCCGCAGAGCAGCCCATCACTTCTCCCAAAAGGACTTGTTTCGAACTAAGCTGTTTCTGAAGTCTAATTTTCATTCCAACCGTCTGCCAGATTCTGTAGGAGTTGGGGCAAGTAAGGAAGATGTGTGGGACATCTTCGATTGCACGGTGGCAGCGTTTGCACCAAGGAGGGATCCCACAAAGTTTGCTTGCCTTATGGTTGGTCCAAATTCCTCGATGAAGAATTTTCCATAAGAGGACAGACTTCTTAATCTCTATAAGTGGGTGCCAGATACCCATGAATTTCATGTCCCACCGAAGCCGCGTCCAAGACAGGCACCACTTCTTGTTGAGGTTGATCTGGAGGTCAATCGTTTCTTTGATGTTCGGGATTTTGAGTAGGCTATTTCCATTATGCCATTTGAGACCACGCGCGTTCGGTGTATCGTGTCCCATGACGAGGCGAGTCTTGTGACGATCCCAAGCGAGGCATCTGCTTTGCAAGGTGTTCCATTCTTCGTAGGAGATGTTTATGCGAGGGTCAGTATCCTCGAAGTTGAAGTGTACTACTCACTGCCATTACTTGTGAAGTGTACTACTCACTGCCATTACTCTTGTGAAGTGTACTACTCACTGCCATTACTCTCAGTTTTCTCAGTCCATGTTCTTGTGAAGTGTACTACTCACTGCCATTACTCTCAGTTTTCTCAGTCAGATTGCAGAGATTGTTTCTCTGAGCTTGGTGCATCATTTTCAAGGATTTAACGTGGTAAAGCTAGCTCTATAAGTCTACTATATGCTCACAAATTTTCATGTCATTTGGATGTTTCAATCTTCAGTTATGTTCAGTTGAGTCAATAGTATCTGTTCATCTTCACTTCTCTGTCAGGTACCCGACTTTTTTCACTCACCTTGTCAGAGCCATTTCTCAGTGGTTACTTATCCAAATTCAATGATTTAAAGCTTGTTAGATTCAGCTTAATGTCTAGTATAACCATAAAATTTGCATAATCAGTGGATTCCTACATTTTGAGTTATATTCATTTTTCTTCTCACTGGTCTCAAACTGTAGCAGCCCGTGAAAATTAGGATGATGTCATCACTTGTTAAAACTCGTTCTCAGTGTGTGGTTTACTATTTTTGATGAGATTACTCTTGAAAGTTATCTCTTTAAGCTACCTAGACTTCCCCAAGAGGAATTAAGCTAATTGCTACTGTGCTCAAAGAACTATGTAAAACACTGGACATGTGTATGAACCAAGAATAGCAAGTTTTCACCTCTGAGCTAACTCCAACTTATCTATTTTGATCTATATTTTTGATAGTGATCTTCCAAGGTACATAGGGTGTCTAATACATCCATTGGCAAGTTAAAAGGGCCCACCATATACTCCTGGAGTTCATTTGGCTGGTGTAGATCAAGGATTTTGCAACACCTCTTCATCTTCAAGCACATACCTATCCATCTCTTCACAGTGGTATAAGAGCAAGGTTGGCCAACATGGCAGATGGATTTCCTTCATCAATTGACAAATTGGATAGAGGTAACTACTCAGCTTGGTCAACCTCAACTCTATCTGAGATTTTTTGTTGCCTCACATTAGAAGTTGTAAGACATCTCACGAAGTGTGGGATGCACTTGAAGCTTTCTTTTCTTCAAGTATTAAAGCTAGGAAGCATCAACTATGGCTGGATTTCACAACTCTCAAGAAGGCTCCCAAACAAAATGTGACTGATTTTGTCACAAAGCTCAAGGACATAGCAGATCAGTTGGGAAGCATTGGAGAGGTAATAGATGAAGAGCAAATTGTAAGGCAGTTCATCAATGGCTTGAAGATAGATGACAAGTGGGAAGCATTCACCACAGCTATGGATTTGTACATGGACATGCATGTACCTGATTTCAATACACTCATTGGACAACTACTTACTCAAGAGGCAAAGCTTATAAAAAATGGAGAAAGCTCTAAAGGTAATCAATCTTCAGATTTATACACTGATAAAAGCAAGTCCAAAGATAACAAAGGAAAGGCAAAGAAAGTGGATGATGAAGCAGGTACATATCAAGCTAACTATGCAGGTAGAGGAAGAAATGGCAGAGGTAGAGGAAGAGGAGGTAGACAAGGCAGGGGGAGATCCCAAGACTCCAACCCATGTTCTATTTGTGGATTAACTAATCATACAACTGAAAATTTCTTTAGGAATTCCAGGAATCAAAGAGGCAGAGGATACAATAGAGGAAGTTATGGCTACTCAAGAGGAAGGTTCAACAACTACCATGGCAACTACAACAACTACAATCATTCAAACTATCAAGGAGGCTACAAAGGAAGGAGAGACTACAATAACTACACAGAAGACTCAAACAAAGAGGATTCATTATTGATCATGAACATGGCTATGCCACAAGGTAAATCTGATGAGCATGTTTTCTACATAGATTCAGGTTGTTCAAATCATGTGGCAGGAAATGTGGCACTCCTATCAGATTTAGAAGATCCAAGGAATAAGCATGAGGTACAAACAGGAGAGATACAAAACATCCTGTGGAGAAAATAGGCAATGTCAAAGCACCTGATGGAAACATCAACCTACTTAGTAAGGTACTCTATGTCCCTACCATTACAAAGAATTTGATAAGTGTTGGGCAGATAGTAGAGAAAGGGTTGCAAGTCAGGTTCACAAAGGCAGGAGCATTTGTTGAAGATCCAAGTCAAGGATTCAAAAAAATTGCAAAAGGTGAAAAGACAGGTAGATTGTTCACATTTGAATTAGAGGACACTAGAAACATTGCTCTCTTTAATTATGGTAGTCAGACACTCACAGAATTGGAAGTATGGCACAAAAGGTTAGCACATATTTGTGAAAGGTCATTAAAGCAAATTTGCAGGGACCAAAGTGTACTTGGACTCCCTAATTTGTCAAAACAGCATATGATTTATAAGTGTAGTGCATGTCAATTTGGAAAGTCTCATAGGTTACCATTCATGAAGAAAGGTTATATGCATGGAGATCTCTTGGAGTTGGTTCATACAGATGTATGGGGACCTACCAAGGAAGCTTCAATATCTGGATCAAGGTATTATGTCTCCTTTATTGATGATTGCAGCAGATGGACTATCCTATTCTTTATGAAACACAAAGATGAAGTTTTTTCATGTTTCAAAAGATATTTGGCTCTTGTGGAGAATCAAACAGGTAAATCTCTAAAAAGGCTAAGGTCAGATGGAGGGGGAGAATACTTCTCCCATGAGTTTGATTCTTTTCTTCAAGAAAGAGGAATCAAAAGAGAGGTAACTACAAGGTACACTCCTGAGCAAAATGGAGTGGCAGAAAGGAGGAATAGGACAATTGTTGAAGCTGCAAGGTCTATGTTAAATGAAAAGCATTTACCTAATTACTTATGGGCTGAGGCTGTATCTATAGCCACTTACTTGATTAAAAGGTTGCCTTCAAAGTCCCTTGATGGGATGACTCCATATGAGGCCTGGAATGGGAGAAGACCAAGCTTAGATCATTGTAAAATTTTTGGATGTATTGCTTTTTCTCATGTTCCTTCACAGGTTAGAGGCAAGATGGATCCAAAGGCAGAAAGGTGTGTATTTATTGGATATGACAACAATCAAAAGGGCTACAGGTTATACAACCCCACCAACAAAGGATTCTTGGTAAGCAGAGATGTAGTTTTTGATGAAAACAATTCATGGTATGAAGATTCATGCAGGAAGGTCAATTTACCATATAATCTTGAAGAAGATTTTCCAAAGCTTGGTAGAGAACAACCAAAGATTGAAGAACAAGACACCTCGGAGGATGATGAAGAATCTCAGATGGAAAAGATCAAAGCATGGAAGTCTAAAGGTAAAGCAAAATTGCAAGAACTTGGACATGAGGTAGAATCATCACATCATGGCCTAAGAAGATCTATGAGGGAAAAGAAAAAACCAGAAAGGTATGGGTTTGACACCTCATTAGTAACTAAACATTCTATCTACATAGCAGAAGACATGAATAAAGAGGAGCCATCATCCTTTGAAGAGGCCAAATCAAAATCAGAATGGAAGCATGCAATGAAGGAAGAGATTGAAGCACTTGAGGAAAACAACACTTGGGATTTGGTGCCCAAGACTTCATACATGAAGGTAATAGGCTCAAGATGGGTCTATAACTCAAGAAGAATTCTGATGGTTCCATTAACAGGTATAAGGCAAGGCTTGTAGCAAAAGGCTTTGCACAAACTCAAGGAATTGATTATGAGGAGACTTTCTCTCCTGTGCCAAAGATGCCTACTATTAGGGTTTTGCTTAGTATTGCCTCTTCCAAGAATTGGAAGATACTTCAACTAGATGTAAAGAATGCATTCTTGAATGGTTGGATAACAGAAGAGGTATATATGGCACAACCACCTGGTTTTGAGAATCAAGTTTATCCTGATTATGTGTGTAAACTTAACAAAGCATTGTATGGTCTCAAGCAAGCTCCAAGAGCTTGGAATTTCAGGCTTGTTTCATTCTTGCAAGACAAAGGCTTTCAACCAAGCAAGGCAAATCCTTCACTCTTTATTAAAAAGAGTAACAGTGAGGTCATCTACCTATGTGTATATGTAGATGATATTATATTGACAGGAAATGATGCAGATGGTATGAAGAAGATCAAAGATCAGATTAGAGAAGAGTTCAAGATAAGTGATTTGGGTTCACTTACCTACTTCCTAGGTTTGGAAGTTGTCTACAAAGATCATGGTTTGTTTCTCACTCAAAGAAAGTACATTAAGGACATGTTGGCAAAATTCAAGATGCAAGATTGTAAGATTGCAGGTACTCCAATGGAGGTCAATCACAAATTGAGCTCACATGAAGGTGAACTCATAGAGGACATCACATCATATCAAAGTTTAGTGGGAAGTCTCAACTATGCCACATTGACAAGAGTGGATATATGTTAGAGTGTGAGTGTGCTAAGACAATTTATGCACACACCAAGGAAACCACATATGGATGCTGCCAAAAGGATTCTCAAGTATCTCAAAGGAACCATAAATGAAGGACTCTATTATCCTTATGTATCTGATTTAGGTTTGAAGCTATTTTCTGATGCAGATTGGGCTAGCTCCAAGGAAGATAGAAGGAGCACTTCAGATTATCTTACCTTTGCAGGTTCAAAGCTTATTTCATGGTCATCCAAGAAGCAACCCACAGTTGCTCTCTCTTCTACTGAAGCTGAATATAGAGGTATTGCAATATCTACTCAGGAAGCTATGTGGATGAAGAGATTATTCAAAGATCTTGGATTGGAGTTTGGAACTCCAACTATTTTTGGTGACAATATGAGTTCTATTCACTTGGCTGCTAATCCTATTTTTCATGCAAGGACTAAAAATATTGAATTTCACTATCACTATGTACGAGAGAAGGTTCTAAGCAAAGACATTCAAATATCATATGTGTCCACTCATCAACAATGTGCATATATTCTAACCAAAGCATTGGATGGTACACAACTTTGCAAATTCAAGGCTATGATTGGTTTGCAGGTAATCTTGGAAGATTGAAGACCTCAAGCATACTTGGATTGAGGGGGAGCTATTGGAGCAATTCTATGACAAGCCTAAGTATTGGCTTGAGTCTCACAAAGTCTTAGAAGAAGCTTCAAAATGAAGACTATTTAAAGTTCACTTGTGAACTACCTCTTGTAACTTTTGAAGAGTTTACTTAATGTAAAAGTGAAACAATCTTAAGTGGTTGAGTCCACTTGATCAAAAAGGGAAAGAGGAGCCACGAATTCATTATTTGTGGTAGGTAGAGAATCAAATCAATCATTGATTGATTGGAGAGTGATTGAGGGAAGTTAGCCTCCCAAACTAAACTATAAATAGATGGCAGTTTTAGTCGTGGTTAGAGAGACCTATGTGAAGACCTCCAAGAGCTGAGCTTTATGCCATATCAAGGTGTGATTACAAAGCACATATATGTATCAGTAAGTCATTGTATTCTACAAGCAATATACTTTCATTTTCATGATTATTTGAGTTCATATGTCCATGTTCTTGTGAAGTGTACTACTCACTGCCATTACTCTCAGTTTTCTCAATCAGATTGCAGAGATTGTTTCTCTGAGCTTGGTGCATCATTTTCAGTGATTTAACTTGGTAATGTTAGCTCTATAAGTCTACTATATGCTCACAAATTTTCATGTCATTTGGATGTTGCAATCGTCAGTTATGTTCAGTTGAAGTCAATAGTATTTGTTCATCTTCACTTCTCTGTCAGGTACCCGACTTTTTCACTCATTGTATCAGAGCCATTTCTCAGTGGTTACTTATCTAAATTCAATGATTTAAAGCTTTTTTAATTCAGCTTACTGTCTAGTATAACCATAAAGATTTTCATAATCATTGGATTCCTACATTTTGAGTTAGGTTCATTTTTCTTCTCACTAGTCTGAAACTATAGCAGCCCGTGAAAATCGGGATGATGTCATCTCTTGCTAAAACTCATTCTCAGTGTGTGGTTTACTATTTTTGATGCGATTACTCTTGAAAATTAGCTCTTTAAGCTACCTAGACTTCCTAGAGAGGTGTATGAACCAAGAATAGCAAGTTTTCACCTCTGAGCTAACTCCAACTTATCTGTTTTGATCTATCTTTTTGAGAGTGATCTTCCAAGGTACATAGGGTGTCTAATACATCCATTGGCAAGCTAAAAGGGCCCACCATATACTCTTGGAGTTCATTTGGCTGGTGTAGATCAAGGATTTTGCAACACCTCTTCATCTTCAAGCACATACCTATCCATCTCTTCACAACATGGTCGTAATACAAATTGATGCTCCTCAAGTAGTTCATGCTAGAGGACATAGACAAAGTGACTCATAAGTCCTTTGTGAGGTGGGTTCATATACCCAAGAACCAACCGATCCTAGAAGTTAAAAAAGAGTTTGAGAAGCAATTCGAAGATATATTTGAGTATAACGAGAGATGTATAATGCATGAAAGGGTGTTCTTATTCCTACAAGCAATAGATGTTAGAGCCCAAGGGGAACTAATCTCGTTTCTACAAGACCTAGACTTCGAATCGTGGCTCACAGAGGATTGGACACTTGTTCATGATGCTAGAACAAGATATGTTAGAAAGCAGCAAATGTTTGAGAAATCTTGAAATGATTGGAAATTGGATCTTCATGCGGATACAGCCGATGCACATATTTCATACATGCAAAGCCTTGAGAATAATGTGCAAAATCAAAAACACTTAGAAAATTTGGTCAAAGAAGAAAGAAGTATGACTGGAAACCACATATATAATGATGTTGAGGTTTGTCAAGGAGAACCAATAATAATAATTGATACAAACCCTAAACCTTTAAGATGTCATGGGACAATAGATGTCTTTGCAATAAATACATCTCTAAGTATGCCGAAAGTACAAACCCTTATGAGGGAAGAAGTAAAGAGCTACGAGAAGCTAACCCGATACTAGTTAATTTGAAAACAAATCAAATAAAAAATCAAGATACTCAAATAAGAAATCAATATGAAGCTTCTTCTGGTCCAACAAACTCCTCACATCTCATGAGAAGTAATTATCTAAATATTAAACCAAGATATACAATACGCCAAAAGCCAAAGATGTCTACAATGTCTCAAGATGAACATGAAGAAATTGTAAATAGAAATGATGTCAACGGAAATGATGCCAAGATCAAAGAGATGTCAATAAGTAGTTCTCTAAAAAGTGATATGCATGTAAAACATGATGAGTGCGATGCTCCTCATGAGGATAACACAATTACAGATCAAGTTTCTAATATTCCTTTGAGTGATACTCCATTAGATATATGTCTTGAGATGCAAGAGAATGATCCTACTTATATGATCGAGGATAAAACACTAATTGGAGTTCTAGCCAGTGATATATATGTAGATGATGCCACACTCCACGAAGAGGGGTATGAGAATGATTATGAGAAGGATGAAAATCAGTCGTCCATTGCTCATTCATACAGTGACATGTATGGAAATAACAATCATGTTGAGTTGAGTTCTTATGAGGATGAGATTGAGCATGAAATGTCAAATGAGACACTCATAGAAATGCATGAAAAATCCAATGAAGAATCTGTACTGAGTGAGAGTGAGCATGAAACGATAGAAATTTATGACTCGAGTGAAGAGGCTAGATTTAGCCACTATGAATTGAATGAAGAATCACTTGATTCAAGTGTAGCTATAGAAGTATTCGTATGTGAGGATGGACTTGACCAAGAGTCAATGATCGACGAGATGGATGAAGAATGTGGTCTAAGCATATCCTCTCAAGAGAATAGGCAAGAGAGAACAGAAGTAGGTATAGAACACTATAGGTAGCTTTTGAATGAAATATTTCAATTGAGATTGGATGACATCCAAAGCCACTAAAAAGGTTTTTAATAATGAATATAAAGTCTATAAAGATTCTTACATAAAGAGGGATTTCAGTGATTCAGATGAACAAGAATTTCTTAATTTTGATGACATTGAATAACTCCATGAGGAAGGGCGAGTGGATTTGGAAAGTGATGATCATGGAGAGTTCTTGGAAAGGTTGGAGAAAGAAGCAGATTTCATAATTTCCAGAACTCAGTCAGAAAGGAATGATTTTACCATGGGGAATAAAGATAATTGTGTTTTAATGTTTGAGCTCCATTTGAAGTGGAATTCAAATGATTTTATTCAACAACCTCATTTTAACAAAGATGAAAACATGATAGAAGATAATGAAAGGGATAAAATTCCTAGAAATGATCTCTGTCAGGGGAGCATTATTTTCTCCAAAATCTTAACCAAACATGAGATATAGGAAATTCACATGGAATCTGAGATTCAGGATGGTTTCCCTTGTCCATGACATTACCTCCTCCTCAAGCAACGAGTTCCATGAGGAGCGGTCACGTTCTCTGGTCTCGGCTTCATTGGATTTCTCTTATGGAATTCTCCAACCCTGATTGGTGCTCTTTGAATGTTTTCTGCAGGTTCCCAAGTATGATCGCTGATGTCATACCCTTTCCAATGAATAAGGTACTCTAATCTTCCTCGGGATATTCTCGAATCTAGGACATGCTCGACTTCAAATTCTTCATGATCATCAATCTCGATAGGTGGTGAAGGACTAGGTCTCTCCCCCCTCAATGGTGAAATCTGATATGGTTCCATCATGGATACATGGAAAACTCGATGTATTCTCATGGTACTTGGTAGCTGGAGCTTGAAGGTGACTGGATTAATCTTGGCCAAGATGGTAAATGGACCAAATCTTTGATGATCTAACTTTTCACAAGGCCTTGAAGTTTCCAAGTTATTTCTCTGTAACCATACCTTATCCCCAATTTGATACGATGGATTGTAGACACGATGTTGATCTGCATAGTACTTATATTGTTGTTGAGCTTTACGGATCTCTTCCTTGAGTTCTTTGTGAATGTCCATCAAGTAGTAGGCCTTGTCTCTGGCAGCTCGGTTCTTGACATGATTTGACAGTTGTATATCCATCCTTGCATGTTGTCCATAATTAGCAAAGAAGGGAGTCTGCTTAGTAGATGAATGAACACTATTGTTATAAGCAAACTCTGCAAAGGGTAAAAGCTCAAACCAATCATTTTGATGATAGTTGCTAGTGCAACGGAGATATTGCTCCAGGACTTGATTCACTCGTTCTGTTTGTCCATCAGTTTGTGGATGATTTGTTGTAGATAGTTTAACTTGAACACCAAGGAGCTTGCAAAGACTGTTCCAAAAGCGGGATATGAACTGTGGACCTTGATCACTGATAATATCATCAGGCAATCCATGAAGCCTAAATATATACCTGAGAAAAAGTCTAGCAGTGGCTGCACCTGTAATTGCCTTGGTAGTTGGAATGAAGTGTGCCATCTTTGTAAATCTATCCACAATAACAAGAATGGCATTGTACTTATCTGACTTTGATAGATCTGTGATGAAATCCATAGACAATGAAGCCCATGGCCTTTCTGGAATATGTAGAGGTTGCAAGAGGCCATGAGGTTTATGTAAGGGTACCTTAGATCTATTGCAAGTATCACAGGTTCGAATGTATTCTTTGACTTCCTTTCACATCTAAGGCCACCAAAAGTCCCTTGATATGAGTTCTATTGTTTTATTCACTCCAAAATGTCCTACTGCAAGGTTGTCATGGCATTGAAGAACTTGGATCCTGGGCTTTCGTAGAGGGACATATGATAGGTTCTTATAGAGCACATCAATCTAGAAATTGACATGGAATCTAAGGTTTAGATGATGTCCTTTGTGTCCATGAAAGCATTAGTTTCTCTAAAATCTAATCCAATCATGAGATATAGAAATTGACATGGAATCTAAGGTTTAGATAGTTTCCTTTATTCCATGACATCTTGCCAAAATGTCACGGGAGCACTAGATTATGATCTCTGACTACAATAGACAAGATTCTAGAAATACACTTATGATTACAAGAACACCCACGTAGGGGAAATAATACAAGAATATGTTGCTGATACAAGATGTCCCACAACCCGGGACCAATAGGTATGGAAAATTGGACTAGAGATGATACAGGAGATCCCACAACCTGGGATCCTAAGTATGAGACAAGATGTCTGGATTACAAGAACTCCCTTCTAGGAGATGAACTCGATACACCAAGGGGTCTCGTACTACGAGATTACAAGGGGACAAGATAGTATGTCCAAGAACTAGACTAGAACAAGGAACAAGACAAGAACTAGAACTGGAACTTGAAGAGTACTTACTTGGTGGTCACGAGTCCTTGAGCTCCCAAGACTGGTATTGGCAAGACTGAGAATGAATGTGGCCAACCCCTCCTTATATAGTTTTTCAAGGGCAGTTACGACTTGATGATGTCATCATGATGTCATCATGATATCGTCATGATGTCATCATGATATCGTCATGATGTCATCATGATATGGTCATGATGTCATCATGATATCGTCATGATGTCATCATGATATCATCATGATGTCATCATGATGTCATCAACTTGAATCAGGACCTCCGAGTGTCAGAATCATGAGAATCATGGCCTTGATTCTGCACCTAGATATACTACATACCCTTTCGAGTTTCATTATGGATATCCATCATCATCATGTTCTAGTACCACATACCAAGAGCTCTACAAAGACCAAGAGCTATGAAGATTGAAGTTCTAGAAGATTTCAGAGTCACATAACCACTTCTCGTGGAACTCATTCCTTGAGGGGGAAGTAATGTCATGGACACAAAGGAAACCATCTTACATCTTAGATTCCATGTGACTTTCCATATGTCGTGATTGTTTTAGATTTTGGAGAAACTAATGTTACAATTGCATCTGGAATGTGCGAAAACCCCAAGATCGACTGTCTATTTGCTGAATTTTGACACCCGGAGGTCTTGTTTCCAGTTGATGATGTCATGATGACATCATCAAATCGTAAGCGCCCTTGAAAACCTATAAAAGGAGGGGTTGGCCACATTCATTCTCAGTCTTGCCAAAATGTCAGGGGAGCATTAGTTTCTCTAAAATCTTAACCAAACATGAGATATAGGAAATTCACATGGAATCTAAGAGTCAAGCATGAAATAAAAGAAAATACATGCTTGTAAGAAAATTTCAATTATGAATCAGACATATGAAAATTTCAAACTTCATATACATGTGTTTCCGACTCTGCACATGATGAACTTGAAAGAATCACAAATCAAGAGACTTGTGCTCAGGTAATTGAAACATGGATGTCCAAATTCTCTGAGAGTTACAGAGACCAAACAAGTCCCCAAGAGATAGACAAGCAAATAAGGTGGCCTATATACATAGCCACCATATTTATGAATGTGACTCTGATCGATGTGATTCAAAGATGGCTATTTTTTTTAACATAGTTTGTTTTGGAGAAAACCTAGCCATGAGGATGTGTTGGGAAGGAAGCCCTAGAATTTATAAAAGTAAATTTTATAATATAAATACGTAAATACTTAATAATTATATTTTGACTTTTGGAGATGGATAAAGGTAAATATAAAAATAAAGAAATAAATAAAAACATAAATAAATAAAGAAATAAAGACATACATAAATGAAATAAATAAGCAAATACAAATAAAATATAAAAAAAGAAATAAATAAATATAAGTAAATACATAAATTAAGAAATAAACACATAAATAAATAAATAAATAAACAAACAAACAAACAAATATAAATATAAATAAATTAAATAAATAAGTAAATACAATAAATAAATATATATATAAACAAATAAAATAAATACATAGTTAAATAAATAAATACATAAATAAATGGAGCAAGAAAATGTATCTACTTTTTAAGAAAATGAAATTTTTTCAAATAATCTTTTTGAATATGATGCTACTGATGTGTTTTTCTGAGTCTATGAGTACAGGTGAAGATTTGCGCCAATTGCAAATCAGGAATTTGAATGGATTATAAGAAGAGCAATGGTTTTTGAATCGTCTATACATAGCGTATTAAAAATAGATATTCGTGAAGTGTTATCGTGGATTGCATATGTATATATGAATGTTTTGATTTGATATTTCTTATCATGTGTTCAGTGTTTGAATGCAGGAGAAGATCAAAGGAAGGTGATAGAAATGGGAAATGAAGTGAAGATTAGAAAGCCTTATCTTTTTCCTTAGCTCTCCTCTTAACCAAAATCTTTTTTCGCATCCATTTTTGACTTGCATTGAATGCCAAATATGCATGGAAAAATGTATAGAAAACACCTCTTTCGAATCCCATAGAACCACATCCATCTACACAATTAGATAGATAAATATCATTGAAAAATAACAAATAAGGTTTTGAGTGAAGAAAAAGAGTAGTTATGAGTAAGGAAGAGAGATTGCATCTCTAAGAGAGTGGTGTTGAGAGTGATGTGAGCTTCCTTTCTTACATAGCATAAGACTCCAATTTTCGCACCATTTTTTTTCTTAATGGACCTAACATATGAATAAAAGAAATATACGAGCATGAGTATATTTAAACCCATACTCTCACAGCTGATCGCACTTGTAATGAGTTGTATATATATGTGAAGCCGATGAGTTCAATTTGAGTGTGAAGCCTTGATGTCGAGTGCCTGATACCTCTCTTATTTGCACAATGCCGTTTTTTCATGCGCCTAGAGTATGCATATGATAGGGGCCGCTACATGGCCGTGCATAGACACAATGAATTCGTATGACCATCACTTGGTTCTTCTCATTTTCTTTGAATTTTCAAAAGTCTTGTAGATGCAGAAATGAAGATTGGTGTGGTGCATCCAGAATATGCAGAGGTTCAGAGGGGGTGGATGTCATAATGATTCCAATTTACGTTTTTTTTCAAATACCTTGGGAAAGTTCATAGTGCATTCAGTTGGACATAAAACCATATGTTAGAGTGTGTGGGTGAGAACTACTTTGCATCATTGATGCTTCATAATTTTAGAAACCATTGAGAAAATTGTTGTTCAATTGCCGAATTATCTCGAAGGAAAAAGATCTCCAGATATAAGAATAGAAAAAGGCATCATGGAGAAAAAGGGGGAATCACATATTTGAACGGGGGCAGTAATAGAGGGAGGCTATCTACGTCGCGGAATACAGAGAGGGGCATCCATTCAAAATCACATGCGAATCCGTGGAGGGCCCATGCTGACGTTCATTCAGATAGTATTCAAAGAAGATTTAGGAACAAAATGGAGGGCCTTCCTACGGTGAATAAGAACATGCAGGATACTAGGCAGGAGGCTTCTCTTCAAAGAAGAGGAGGGGCATGAGCACGCCATAGGGGACAGCAGTTGCTTATTTGAATTTTGCTGTTCGGGCAAGCAACGGTGCAATATCATACACTGGACGAGGGCAGACGTTGGCAGGGACGTGAAGATTCAGAAGCTCCTTGAAGGGTGAGAGAGGCAGGAGAAAAAAAAAAGAGGGAGGAAGCGCATATCAGAATGCTATATGCAGAGGAAGGAATGGGCAGTGGCTCGTAGCGTGGATGATCATAATCAAGATTATGGGGGAAATTAAAAAGCTGGGATGCCCTCACATGTTGGGGTTGTACGTGCTCCAAAAGAGAGGGAACAGATATACGAGAATGAGGGACCAACGAAGAGGCACGCAAACGATGACTCTCAATACAAACTTGATGGGAAATGAGTGATAACAAAGCGCTCTAGTTTTCTGATGAATTCATGTGAGGAGGAGAACAAATGATCTGGCAGAGAAATGAGGTTCTCTGATAGTGAGGACTCAAGAAGTGTATCGTGGACGCAAAAAGTCACTTTTGTTCCAGACTTTCAAGGATAATTTGTGCTGATATCAACAGCTTAGCTTGCAACAGGGGAGGATTCTGATGCGAGCTTTTGGCGTTGATCATCCACTTTGAACACTGCTGTGAAGTGAAAGGATTTCCCATACTTACAACTCAGTTATTATCATCAACGTCTTAGGCTATTGTTGGGCCTTGCCACCATGTGCCCACCTGATCATTGTAATTTACCATCTGAATATGCCGATTGAAAAGGGTCGTCATTCACTATGAGAAGAAAACAATCAGCGGCAAGAAAGTCGGACATGTCATATACTCTGTAAAATGATGGCCTGACTTGCTCTCCATGTCATATGCTATGAATGCTATTGTCTGCTCTATGACGTACATCACTAGAACTGCGCAGACAAACATCAAAGGAAGGGACTCTAAGATAACTTAACAGTCCAATGTCATGCTTTTCAATGCCTGACATGATAATAGGGTAAATTCACTTTTCACAGTCGACGCACAAGTAGTTGAACAAGATAATAAACCATGTATCGGACATGCATGTATTCTGTGGGCTACCCATCTCAGTCATCGCAATCAAACATGTGAATTCGAAAATTAGAGAGGGCTGAAAATCACTTCATGAACAGAGTATGCAGTTAATGAAGGTGGAAATCGTTGTCAAATCTTTACAACGAATGCGGGATCTGATAGCAAGTGCAATATCATCTCTTGATGCTTAAGATGTTGACGTTCCATCATCGAACTTCACATGCAGACTGGAAGCAGAACAAACAATAATCTTAATCAAGTTCATTTCCAAGGTGGATATTACTTATGTAGCGTTTAGCGGCCAAAAATGTTTTGAAGTTCGGAAGTATGCAGAAGCTCATGTGGCCCCATGCAATCGGTTGGATTTCCATGTGAGCCCTTACAACTATTCATGTGAAAAATGTGGATCGCAAAGGAAGATCGAAGATGTCCTTAGCTCTGAAAACAGATGCGCAACGTGTCTTGCAAATGGAATACCATCATCTCTCCCCTAATAACGCAGAAGTATCTTGTCTCTCTCTGGTGGTAGTAGTATTAATAGTAGTTGTAGTTATATAAATCGTACTTGTAGTAGTTTTAGGAAAAGCAATTTAAAGTGATTCAAAATTATAAATATTACCTTTCTGGAATCCGTTGGATTCTACCCATGCATCTCACTTCCTTGGCTTGTCTAATGTCTCTTGCAACTCTCTTGATGTGTAGTTATTTTTTATACACATAAGCATTATCTGAACTATTTCTCCCTCATTTGCAATACAACATTTAAGAGTTTGGATTGGTTTTCTTTATATGATACAATTGCATGTAAATGGAAATTATAGTTAATGGGCATGAAAATTCCGCTTTCCGTCTCTATTATGCCGTAGAATTTTAACGATGTGTAATTTGATGTTGTCTCTCTAAAAATAAAAGAAAAATGTTGATGAGGATTGGGAATTGAAACCTAATGAATAACCATGTAAATGACTAGGATCAAAGCATGAAACAAAACCCAAAGAAGCCTAAAGGTATATGTATATATACACTGATCGAAAGTACAGGCATTGATAATTGTGCTCTCTCTCATTTTTCTCGGATGACAACTCTAAAAGTTGCCAATGATATGATGATGTATAAGTAAACTTAACGAAAATAGCCTCCTAATCCGAGCTGATGGATTTGTGAATCTTGAGGTAGTAAGAGACACGAGCATGGGAATACTATAGCTCGAGTGTGAACTTCTCTAACAAACGAGTCATTTAGGAGTTGAAAGGAGAAAAGTTATCCTTTTTCTAGGGAATGATTAGGCTTCCTTCCTCCTTTCCATGAGCTTCTCGACACTGTGGCAAAGATCAGTACAACAGACCGGCCATATACCGAGGTTTTTACCAAGGGAAATAAACACGGCTATTTTTGCCGCGACGTTGGTTTAGCTGTCGATATGCACATCGGTACTATAGCACCGGTATGGGTGTCAGTATGAGCGTCGGTATGAGCATCGGTATAAGCGTCAGTAATACGGATGCTCTTACCGATGCCCATACTGAAGCCTCTGTTGGGTGAACCGTCGCGTATACCGGCACCCGCTGGGTGTATTGATGCTTATTCCAATGACATTACTGGGAGTAACATCGCTTATACCGACGACCATATCTGCAAAATTTTTTTTGGGCAGAGTGTGTTGTCTTTTGCTATAGCAACATTACCATGATGTTGCTTAACAAAATACAATACACTCTGCCCAAAAAAAACCGAGTACATGTGATGCGTACTCTAATGACAACCGAAATATGATTTCATAAAATAGAACATTACTGGACACAAAAGAGATAATCAGAATGAACCATGAGCCATGTACAAAGAAAGTGATATATTTCATAAATCAAGCATGTACAAGAGTGTGGCAAACCACTGTCATATATGACGCTTTTACAAATTGTGGGAAAGCAATGCATTGCCATATAAAAATCAAATACAAAATTTTGGTGTGCCACTGCCATACACATGCAAAGCACGTTCCATATCATCCGTCCTACAACAAAGAACATTAATGGAATGAGATAAATTCACATGAAATTACAAACAACAAGTAAAAACCAAGTTTATAAATTAATCACCTCATCTCAAATGCTCCCATGAAACGACCGCATCGCGTCCCTCCAAGTCCTCCAATAGTGCAGTCAATCCGTGCTTATATCGGTAAGACTCTTCCGTTCATGTTGGAGGATGACCCATTGCCAACTCCTGCAACAAATATACAAAACATTAGAGGAACATACATGAGAAACTTAACACAAATAAATTCAATAAATGAAATAGTACTTATAAACTCATGATGCATCATCTCATATCTGCCGCTCCCCAAATGTGACGGTCCAACCGTATCTAAGCGTGTGGCTACCGCATCTCGCTGCTGACAATATCGGTCAGGAGTCTGCTTCTACTCGTCGCAAATCAGATCCCACTCCTCAGCATCTAACCATACAGGCTTTGGTAAGCTTGCTCTGAAAGCATCACGAGCCTCTGATCGTCAATGGGACATAACCTCACGTGCGGTGTGCAGAATCCACTCTGAACTGACAAGAGACTGTCCATCGACTCGTCGAAACTCCTCATAAATCGTTTGTGTGATATAATTCTTCAGATCTTTATCCTGTTCACTCCATTTCAGCATGATGGAGTGTCCAAAGTGTATGGAGCAAAGCTATCTTATATGTGCACGCATTGCTTTGCCAACCGCATCCATCACTGAAGCTCCATCTCGGATACTATACACCTTGGAGTCATCATGGTCATGACCACCCCAAGGTGTACGTGGTGTTCCACGTGGTATACTGCATGGCGTACCTATATATGAGGTACTCATCCTAGGAGTAGAAGCGGGCAAGACAACGTCTATCACACTGCCTCTACGACAACCGCATCCTCCAGACCTACCTGTAGACCCACTCCTAGAACCTCCTGCTGTAGAGTGTGACCTTGATCTACGAGACGGGCCAAAATCTGTATCGCGCTGAGGCGTCGAACGCACATGTCTACTTCTAGACCCAGTAGGAGATGACTGAAAAGATGGTCGTGGTCAAGTCACAAAGCTATGAGACATACCTCCTGCGGGAGTAGCACCTACCGGTGACACTGGCGGGAGTGACACCGGCGGGAGTGAGGCCGGTAGGAATGGAATGAACAGTGACTGGAGGACTGTCTCCCATGGTTCTCTGTAACAGAAGAACTCAAATAATTAGTATGTGATAATAAAGGTAATATAGAGAATAAATAGAAAAAAAAAACAAAAATTAGTACGTACAAGTGTTTTATTAAAAAGTCCTCTAATCTAGCATCCTCTTGAAGATCCGATGCACCGAGAATATCTATCTCTATATTGATGGCTTCTAAATCGCTTGCTATGCTGGTTTCTTCCTGATCATCGTCTATTGCTTCGTCTTCTCGAACAATGACCTCTTCTTCAATGACCTCTTCTTCTCGAACAATGATCTCTTCCTCCTCGACTATCGAATGAATCTCTGAGTCCACTACAGATGGACTATCTTATACATTTGTATTCTCACAAATTTGTCTACTATGTGGGGCAACTTGTAAAACAAATAGCCACTCTACTTCTTTTGAATCTGGTATGAAAACAACTTGCTCACAATGTTCGGGAAGTACAAATGTATCCCTTTCATCCGTCCATAGTTTTGTGGAGTCGACTTGAAGCAAACCGCTTTTATCCCACCTTACTCTTAAGTTTCTTCCAGAGGTCACTACTTTGAACCATTTCACATGAAAAACAAAATAATCAAACTTCCTAAAAGATAGTTTCAAGATATCTTGAATCACACCACAATAATCTAGCTAGCCTTCTTGAGCATTATCATCTCTTACACTTGCTCTACTTTTTTGCAAAATGTTCATCATCATCCCACTATTAAAAATAGACCTATTTTTATCGATTTGTGCGATCCGAAAGTGTCGTCCATGAGACCATAATGCACCGTATTTAGTACACTCCCAATCACATCGCTTTGCGAGTTCTTCATCTTCTTCAAAGATATCTTCACCTGCTGCCTTTTCTTGGGAAACTGCTGTATCTAGCCATCTTCTCGTTGGAAAAGGTGGAAGAGGTCGAAGACTCTCTAGAAGAGGCAAAAATCGAGTGGAATGACACTTTCCAAACTAATCTCTTTCCTTTGCGTTGGTTTCCTTGAAAAGCTCATACCTTTCTAACCACTTCTGCATAGGCTCAGAGTTAACTATGCAAAACTTCATTGCCTTCTCTCTGAAAGCTGCATCCATTTTCCTTTGCAATCTTTTACCTTGTGGTCCATCGCCTACGAGACGAACATCTCCATCATTGCTCCATAGCTAGGCCTAGACGTATGGACCGAGGCTCACTAGCAAACTCTGGCCACTTACTATCTATGTGCTTTCAAGCATCAGAGTCAGCAAACACTCGCATTACACCATCTCTAGACCTGCTCTTTGTATGCCATGACATTAACTCAGCTATAGATTTGCATCTAAACGTGTTCTTAATTCGTGGAATGATAGGAAAGTGGCGAAGAACCTTTGCGGGGATTGCTTCACCTACAAGGTCTTCTCTAAATCTTTTTGCTCCACACTTTGGACATACGTGGAGATACTCATATTCATTCGGAAAGAGAATGCAATCATTTGGACAAGCATGAATTTTAGTATAATCCATTCCAATGGACTGTAAAAGCTTTTCTTGCATCTCCACGTGTTGGAGGCATGTCATTGCCCTCTGGCAAAAATTGATCTTTAAGAAGCCTGCAATAAGCAATTAAAAACTATATTAGTAAATAAAGTTATTTTGGTACAACAATGAAAGCCAATTTGTTCTCCACTTACCTGAACAATTCAGTGATACTACTATCTGACCATCCAAAAATGGATTGTAGATTGAGCATCGTGAGTGACACACGTAGTACAGATATCTTTGCTCCAGTTTAAAGTGGTAAACGAGCTAGTCTTCACATGTTTTCATATTCTTCATTGACTTCTGATCGTGGAAATTTTGTTGTGTCCATGAAACTCTCGACATCTTCTCCACCATCATAATCTTCGTCCATCTCATAAAAGGCTTCTAGTATCTCTTCCATATGTTCATTCTATATAATATTATTAGTAATTACTTGTACGTCTAAGTCCTTCTTTGTTCTCTTTTGTCCACGAGAGGTTACCTGTGCAATGTTGTTAGAGTCCATCTGCTCACCTAAGGGACCATGCGAATGATAGCGTAGGTTTTCGAGTCGACTCCTATCAAAGGATCCATAATCTCCAACATGTGCAGTACAAATCGCTCGTTTCCGATAAATTTGATGCTTGCACTGTGTGCAAGGACATGCCATTCTCTCGTCCAGATCCAAAGAAGCCATCTACTACAATATGGACATTTTAGATCATTTGTTTTATTAAACCGAAAAATCTTAGTCCTAAAGACTTAAGCCTGAAATACTAAAACCTAAATACTTGAACACCTACAAAAACCTAAAACCCTAATCTATAAATATTTAATCATATATATTTAATTAAATTATTCAAAACACAAGTACTTTCTATATTTATTTATCTATATAGTTATATATATATATATATATATATATATATATATATATATATATATATATATATATATATATATATATATATATATATATATATATATATATATATATATATATATATATATATATATATATTCAGATTTTCTCTTAAATCTTAAAACCCTAAAACTCTAATCCTAATCCTAAAAACCTAAAACCCTATTTTATATATATATTTATTTATTTATTCAGATTTTTTCCTTAAATCCTCAAATCCTAAAACCTTAATCCTAATCTTAAAAACCTAAAACCCTAATCCTAATCCTAAAGACCTAAAACCCTATTTTATATATATATATATATATATATATATATATATATATGTTTATATATTCAGATTTTTTCTTAATTAATCCTATTTTTATATATATAATTATATATATTTAATTATATATATATTTAATTAAATTATTTAAAACACTAATAATTTTTATATTTATTTATCTATATAATTATCTTTTATATATATATATATATATATATATATATATATATATATATATATATATATATATATATATATATATATATATATATATATATATATATATATATTTATTTATTTATTTATTTATTTATTTTTTTATTTATTTATTTATTCAGATTTTTTCCTTAAATCTTAAAACCCTAAAACCATAATCCTAATCCTAAAAACTTAAAACCCTATTTTATATATGTATTTAATTTTTTATTCAGATTTTATCCTTAAATCCTAAAACCCTAGAATCGTAATCCTAGTACTAAAAACCTAAAACCCTAATCCTAATCCTAAACACCTAAAACCCAATTTTTTATATATATTTTTATTTATATATTCAAATTTTTCTTAAGTAATCCTATTTTTACATATTTAATTATATCTATATTTAATTAAAGTATTTAAAACACTAATACTTTTTATATTTATTTATCTATATAATTATCCTATTTTAAATATATATTTATTTATTTATTCAGAGTTTTTCTTTAAATCTTAAAACCTTAAAACCCTAAGCCTAATCCTAAAAACCTAAAACCCTATTATATATATATATATATATATATATATATATATATATATATATATATATATATATATATATATATATATATATATATATATATATATATATATATATATATATATATATATATATATATATATTTATTTATTTATTCAATTTTTTTCCTTAAACCCTAAAACCCTTAAACCCTAATCCTAATCCTAAAAGCCTAAAACCCTAATCCTAATCCTAAGAACCTAAAACCCTATTATATAAATAAATAAATAAATATATATATATATATATATATATATATATATATATATATATATATATATATATATATATATATATATATATATATATATATATATATATATTTATATATTCATATTTTTTCTTAATTAATCCTATTTTTATATATTTAATATATATTTAATTAAATTTTTTAAAACACTAATACTTTTTATATTTATTTATCTATATAATTATCCTAGTTTATATATTTATTTATTTTTTTATTCAGATTTTTTTCCTTATATCTTAAAACCCTAAAACCCTAATCCTAATCCTAAAAACCTAAAATATATATTTATTTATTTATTCAGATTTTTTTCTTAAACCCTAAAACCCTAAAATCCTAATCCTAATCCTAAGAACCTAAAACCCTAATCCTAATCCTAAAATCCTAAAACCCTATTTTATATAGATCTTTATTTAGATATTCAGATCTTTCTTAATTAATCCTATTTTTATATATTTAATTATATAAATTTAATTAAATTATTTAAAACACTAGTAATTTTTATATTTATATGTATGCATGTGTGTACATGTGTGTGTGTGTGTGTATGCATGTGTGTATATGTGTATGTGTATGTATGCATGCATGTGTGTATATGTGTATGTATGTGAGTGTATGCATGTATGTGTGTATATGTGTGTGTATGTAAGCATGCATGTGTGTATGTAAGCATGCATGTGTGTACATGTATGTGTGTATGTATGCATGTGTAAACGTGTAGATGTGTGTGTATGTGTGTGTGTATGTATGCTCTATTTTTCTATGTGTATGTATGCATGTGTGTATATGTGTATGTGTGTGTATGTATGCATGCATGTGTGTATATGTGTATGTGTGTGTATGTATGTGTGTGCATGTATGTGTGTATGTGTGTGTGTATGTGTATGTATGCATATGTGTATATATGTGTGTGTATGTATGTGTGTATGCATGTGTGTGTATGTATGCATGTATGTATATTTGTATGCGTGTGTATGCATGCATGTTTGTATATGTCTGTATGTAAGCATGCATGTGTGTATATGTATGTGTATGTAAGCATGCATGTGTGTATGTATGCATGTGTAAATGTGTAGATGTGTGTGTGTGTATGTGTGTGTATATGTGTGTGTCTATGTATGCTCTATTTTCCTATGTGTAGGTATGCATGTGTGTATATGTGTATGTGTGTGTATGTATGCATGTGTAAATGTGTAGATGTGTGTGTGTGTATGTGTGTGTGTATGTATGCTCTATTTTCCTATGTGTATGTATGCATGTGTGTATATGTGTATGTGTGTGTATGTATGCATGTGTAAATCTGTAGATGTGTGTGTGTGTATGTATGTGTGTGTGTATGCTCTATTTTTACTATCTCTCTTTTCCTTTCTTTTCATCATTCTTTATCTCTCACTCTCTCTCTCTCTCTCTCTCTCTCTCTCTCTCTCCTCTTTATCTCTCTCTCTCTCTCTCTCTCTCTCTCTTCCTCTCTCTCTCATCTCTCTCTCTCTCTCTCTCTCTCTCTCTCTCTCTCTCTCTCCCGCTCTCTCTTTCTCCCTCTATCAATAGACAATAAAACAATCACTTACAAGTATGTCCCTCTTTTGGATCGTTGTCGTCAAAGCATAATGTATGTCATCTATCGTCGAATTCCAAAGAATCGACACCAAAGAGCTTCTGCAAAATCAAAGAGAAGAGAAATTATAAGACCTAAAGCATAGAGAAAGACAAAGGCTTACAGTACGTGCACTACTTACCAAGATCTCACATCTAAACCGAGGGAGAGTGTGTGTGTGTGTGTGTGTAGAGAGAGAGAGATCTCTATGTGTGTGTGTGTGCACAAGAGAATGCAGTTCGCAATTCGCTTCGCATGCAAGTTCGACAGAAGACAAACAGTACTCAAACACGCACAGAAAATTGAAGTTTTGCTCTCGGGTTCCCGGTATGTTTAAAAGTCGGTCTCGGTATGGGCGCCGGTATGGGCGTCGGTATGGGCATCAGTAACTTCGAGTAAATTACCGACGCTCATACGGACGCTTATACCGAAGCTTATATCGATGCTAATACCGACGGCTATGCAGCACACTGACAATCCCTTTAAAACGGTCATACCAATGGTCATTTGACCGTCGGTATCTTTAAGTAAAGTTTTCTGACGTTTATACTTGCGCCGCGAGTGACCGTCGGTATAAGTGGCATCGGTATGCCCTTCATATGTTGTAGTGGATGCCAACAATTAGGGTTTTGGTAAGTGAGGCTACTTCTAGAAATTGGAATCTATATCACTTAGATGTCAAGAATGCATTCTTAAATGGATGGATATTAGAAGAAGTGTATATAGTACAACCACTAGGCTTTGATGATGAAGAAAAAATAGTTTATGTATGCAAGTTAATGAAGGCACTCTATGGTCTCAAGCAAGCTCCTAAAGCTTCCAACCATAGGCTTGTTACTTATTTGCAGGATCAAGGCTTTAAGGGTAGCAAGGTATATTCTTCTTTAATCAGAAATTATATACTTATGTGTCTATGTAGATGACATCAGCATTTTAGGGAATGATGCTAATGGCATCAAGCAGGATAAGGGTCAACTAATGGAAGAATTTAAAATCACTAACCTTGGTTTCTTAACCTATTTTCTTGGATTAGGGCTTGTGCACACAGATTCTTGTATATTTATTACTCAAAGAAAGTACATACAAGATATATTGGTAAAGTTCAAGATGGAGAGCACTAAAATTGTAGGAACTCCTATGGAACTCAACCATAAGCTGAGTTCTCATAAAGGAGAATTACTTGATGATGTTACATGTTATCAAAAACTTCTTGAAAGACTAAATTATGCCACCCTTACAAGAGACAGAAGCAGAATACAGAGGTTTGGCAAATGCAACTCAAGAAGCTATGTGGCTTAAGCAACTATATGCAGATTTGGAGATACACTCTTAAACTCCAATAATCTTTGGAGACAACACTAGCTCACTTCATTTGGTTGCCAACCTTTTATATCATGCAAGTACTAAGCACATTGAAGTGCACTATCATTTTTGGAGGGAAAAATTGCATAGTAAGGAGATTCAACTATCTTATGTATCAACTCATTTACAATGAGCAGATATACTCACAAAGTTATTGGATAGAACAAAGATGAACATGTTCAAATTGATGATTGGTTTGCAGGAAATCAAGGAGGAAAGAAGACCAAGCATGTTAGGCTTGAGGGGGAGCTGTTGGTGCAATTAAAACCAAGGCAACATACTTGGTTAATTAGTTCATGCTTGATTTATTGACATAACTGATGCAAGGCTACATATGATCAATCTCTTGTAAAAATCCATCACATTTATCTTTGTGAAAGTGGCTAACATCCACGTGGACGTAGGAAGCTCTAAATAATGAATTATTTGGTTGGTGAATGATGATGGAACCTATTCTATGCTTTAGGATTCACCTTTTAGGTAGATCTTTGAATTTGAATTCAAACTTTGGCTCCAAGTACAACTATAAGAAGAGGATCAAAAAGACCCGCATGTATCTCGAGCCCAAGAGATCAGTTTGAAGGAGATTCATTGTGCAGTGAGAGCTTATCTCATAGCTCATTCAGCTCTCACTCATTGAGCAATGTATGATTGCCAATGAAATTGTATTTATATATGATTCAATACATATATGATCATTATATTCTCACTTTACTTCTCTGTTATAACTTCATCAGAACAATGATCTTCTCAAGGCTTGTTCTCAGTGCATGGTTGATCATTTGTCATGATCTAAAACCTTGTAGATTTTGCATATTGTCTAGTACATGCCTACAAAGTTTTATTAGTATTTCTTTTCTGGATCATGAGATATTAACTCATCTTTGCTCACTAGTATATTTACTGTTAAACCCCAAAATAGTCTGGATGATCTTATAACTTTCTAAGCATCTTTCTTTGTGTGTATTCCATGATTTTTGATGAAATCACTCATATTTGATAGCTTACTAAGATAATTACAGTTTCCGAAAAGGAATCAAGCCAATTGCTGCTGTGCTCAGACAACTATTCAAAACATTGAAGAGATATAGGAACAAAAATAGCAAGTTTTTTGTTCTTAGATCAACTCATATGTATCTTTTTTGATCCATTAATTAGTGGATCACGTTCCAAGCAACATATATGATTATTTATTGTCATTAGCTAGATGAAGAGGCCCACTACACTCTCTAGGAGTCATTCTTAGCAGGTGGGAAGCAAGATCAAGGAGCACCACTTCATCTCTTGTGACTATCCACCATCTAGTGTTTGTGTTTTTGTTTATGTGTGTATATACATGTTTGTACATGTTCATGTATGAATGTGTACATATGCATGTATGTATATATGTGTAGGTATGAATATGTTTATATGTTTGTGAGCATATATGCATGTATTTGTGCGTATGTAAGTGTATGTATGAATGTCTGTATGTAATTATGTATCTATGTATGTGTATGTTCTAATGTTTATATATGCATGTGTGTATTTCTTTGTCTTTATGGGTATGTATGTGTATATGTATGTAAGTATGTGTATGTAAGCATGTGTGTATCTATTTATTTATGTGTATGTAAGTGCGTATTTGTATATATTTGTATATATATACGTATGTGCTAATATTTATGCATGTGTGTGTCTTTATGTGTGTATGGGTATGTGTCTATGTGAGTTTATATGTGTGTATGTGTTTATGTGTATGTATCTATGTTTCTTTCATTTTTGTATGTACTCATTTGTGTATGCATGTGTGTCTATATATGCGTGTGTATTTTCATGTGCATATTGGCGCATGCTGATGTGTGTGTGTGTCTGTGTGTGTGTATGTCTGTTTAATATGTATGTATGTGCATATGTATCTATGTGTATATACATGTGTGTGACTGTGTGTTATGTATGTGTGTACGTTTATGTGTTCATGTGTTCACATAAATGTTTATTCTTTTATTATTCAAATATTTTCCTAGTTGTAATTGTTTTTACAAACTTTCAATTATGATTATTTTCTTTGTAACTAAATTGAATACATAAAACATTTCAATATAGTAAATTAAAAAAAATTTAAAATTACTTACTTGAAGATACTTAGTTTGAATTGTACAAATATGGACTGCATAATCCATTGATGTACTAAGAAACTACATAATAGAGCTAGTGAGAGTGAGTAAAATATTGAGGGAGAGTAAGAGCAATGAGAGAAATAGATGAGAAAATGTATCATTGCAAACATTTGAGTTTCTATTGTTATGCATGGTCTCGTGAAGTTGCTTTTGACAAATTCCATGCATAATTTGTAGGTTTTCTTTTATCTAGAAGTAAAAGTTGATATTGGAGTCAGCATGTTAGTGGGAAAATCACACCCGCATATCAATGGTACGATAAAAAAACGAGGCATATCAATACGCCGTCACTAAGGCCATTGCTAAACAAAAACAAAAAGTCATAAAGAAAATTTCATGATGGAGTCTTGTACCAACTTACATATCTATTGGCCAAACTAACGCTTCATGATAAAAAACTCTTTGCTCATTTTGCATCTGTCCATAATTCTTGTGTTTGTTGTAGTCTTTACTGGGACGAAAAATATGCATTGCCCATGAACTTTTTGCTTTTCTATTGTTTCTTCAATAAGAGATAATGTTTTCTTATGAAACATTACCTAAGACTTCTTTGGCTACTCATACCACATTATAAATACGATAAAATGAGGCTTCTATTGCTCAATTGAGAGCATATCAATAAATGTAATTACATGGAAAACTTTTGTACAAATACCAATGGTTTGAAGGAGCATATGAATATTATAAATGATTCTTTCCTAGAAAGTTCAATTATCTAGACATTTCTCTTTAGACTTCTAGATTCTTATCAAAGCTCTTCTTCCACTCCGTGCAAGATGAAAACAAAATGCAATTTATTTAACAACTTTAGAAGTTTTTTCTCGATTTCAAACAAGACGATGGACATCACAAAAATAGGAACATTATGTATAATGTATATCGAACCTATATTTCTAATTCGAATGTGAAAAGTAAAGAAAGTGAAAAGTAAACGTGCTTCTTCATCTAGTTAGAAAAACACTATAAATATTGCATACGAAAACACGCAAGATCAATTAAGAAACTCCACAAGAAGAAATAGACTTTGAGGTACCGTAACGTTCAATTTCATTTTCTAAAAAGCTATCATAATCTTTTGTTAAGGAGGCAATCTACGTATACACAAGATTAGTTGTTGCAATCACTTAGAGTTCTAAAGTTCAGTCTACTAATCTTATGCATACTAAAGAATAGGAATTTACATACTAATATGGTTAAGATCCAGCATTTCATTAACATTAAAAGTATTTTATGGATTAATATCGTTAATTCCTTTACAATGATTTTACAGAGAATATTACCCCTTAGCATAGTATTTTAAACTTAGTTTAGCCTTATGTGTGATGTAAATATAGTCATATTCATGAATAACGCCTCATAGCATGTCATGATTTTTTGAGATGTTCTTCTTATTGGTATTCCATACACATAGTTAGATTCTCTTCATGTTCGAGATTCCAACAAGAATTTGTTACGAATGTCAAATCTATCCAAGGTTGGCTTAGTAAAGTTTATTGCTGAGAGATTTGTAGTAATGATCTCTCTGACTACGATACAAAATATTGAATTGGATATATGCTATTTCAGGATCATAATAAGTTAATAAGATATGGGTAATAGATGGATTATTATACAGGATGATTAGAGCTTCAAGTGAAGTAGGAAATGGAGATTAGAAACTCAAGAAGCAACATGCATGAGATTTGATTCAAGTTGACTGAAAAACGCCTTACAACGTAGGGCTTTTGTCCTTTATACCTCTATAAGTGATCTTTTCACATGGTTTCTTTCTTTGGCCAAAAAAATCAAAATAAAGATCTAAGGGTTATTTTAGTATAGAGGAGTCTCAAAGAATCCAAAAAAGGTTTTCAAAAGCATCTAGAATCAAGGACTGTTTAGCTTTTACGAAAACGGAATGAAATTACAAGAAACCACTTCAAATATGTAGAAATAAGCATCTAATAGAAAAAATGAAGCATACGTGGTAAGTAATGCCTCTTTGTCCCAAAATTCTTTACAGTAAAGCTCCTTCATTGCTTTTCTTCTTTCCAAGGTACTTGACATGCTCTTCATGGCCCAACTTAAAAAAAAATGGTGGGCCCTTTTACCTTTGAAACTCTTTACTGTAGTTCTTTTCTTCATTATTTTGTAACTGCCAACAACTCCCCCCTTCTAGATGCTATCTTCCTCCACAAGCCTTTGATGGAGGACGAAAAGGTTAATATTCCATTTTTGATTTGTCACAAAGCTCCTAATCCCTCTTGTTTAACTCTTTTTCCAAGGACATGTAATATTTTTTCCATTCTATACTTTTGGGTCCTACGGAAGTAGGGTTCTTAGATGAGTGAGTTAAAGCTAACTAGAGTGCTTTGAGGCAAGAGGGCATCTAGTACTTCAAAGAAAATTTTGGAAATTTTCTTAAAAGGCATGTGTCAAATGCCTCTTTGAAGGTTTCCATGTGGTGACTATCTAGAAATTGGCATTTACTATAGTATGCAATTACGCACATTAAAGATGGGGTTGGATTTTAATATAAAATTAATGTACTAGGTCCATAGTGGAATTTTGGTAGGTTACTATCTGTGGAAGGTTCAAAATTAAACACACTTAGGCATATTTTCAAAGTTTCCAAAATCGTTAATAGCATCTGGCACACAACACTTTGTAGGTTGGTTGTCTATTGCTGCCAAAATGTTATAGTTCTATATATATATATATATTCTATTGTAATCTTGATCTCTTTTGAGGCTACCATAGATTGATAATTCAACAAATACCTAGTTGTCTATAGTTATACTCTCATAAGATCATAGATAGGCCATGATAGTCTCCTTCTGAAGGGTGCAAAAACAGGATTTTATTGTGTATATGTGGGTCCTTCCCATAGCTGTATGCTTCTTTATTTTGGATTTTCTTGAGCATTCTAGTTTCTTGTGAGACTCTCAACGCTATCTTTTTTGAGCATGCATGTGTCATTGGTATTGATATGGATTTTTTCTTTGGTATATGCCAACCTTTTAACTCAAAATGACAATACATAGGTAGGGTGAGCTCAAACCGATTGAAACTTTTGTATGTTACCAATTCTATTTGGTAGAAATGGATCGAAGCATTTCTTATAAAAAACATTGAAAATTTCACGGTTACGAAATATACCTTTTTCACAAGAGCTATAATTTGTTGATCACTTCCTCTCCTTGTGTATGTTAGGATTGTAGTCATGTGCATTGGAGTCCATCTTGGTGGCTTGCTCTTGTTATTCCCTTTTTCATTCTCCTACTGAAACTTCAACTTCATACTCGTGTTCTACTGATTGTTCATCATCTTGAGCTATGGAGTGATCTTCTTCTCTTCTTACGTTCATGGGTTTCTCTTTTTTATGGTAAATTGCCGATAATCTTGTAAGCTCCGCTTATTTCTCAGCTTTAAGTGCAACATTCTTACTATGAGCTTTGCACATATATCTGAGCTTTGAGTGCAACATTTTTACTCTCTAGCATCAACATTTTGTGGTAACTACTAGAAGGAAGACAAAGAAAGGATTTTTGTTTCAAAAATATATTTCTTAACGCTTCCCTTTCCTTTTTTACTCTCTTTGAGATTGCTTGTGACCTCAAAAAAGCTACGTGAGCTATCATGAGATGTTTCTCTTTTGAATTCAAGACTAACTTCAGTTCTTGCTTCGTGCTTCTCTTGAGGTCTCTGTTTTTAAAAAGGTATTCTAGCCATGAATGAGTTCCTTGATTCCTCGGCGCGAAATCGTCTTTGTGCTCTTTGGTTGAATTATGTTGACACCATGTTGAGAGTTGTGCCCTCAAGTATATTACTATGGCATTCGTCTTCATAATGCTCAAAACAGTATCTATCATTCATCTTCTAATCCCTCACCTTTGGAATGAGTCTCATGGAGTATCAATACTCCTAATTTTTTAGGTGTGGCTAATTATCTATAGGTTTATCTTTGAAAGATCTATTGTCTCTTTTATCATCTACATCTATCATAACCCGTCGACTCCTTGAGTAAACATGTCTACATTGGTGTTCAAAAGTGTTGTAAATATAGACGGTACTTTGTGAACGGATCTCAATAATACTTTGTTTCCCATAGATATGTTGATAATGGGGATTGTGTGATATGATAAAGATTAAGTGATGATTAAATAAATGAATGAATAGAAGAAAAGGAGAAAAATGATGATGATTTGAATGCTGAGGGTGGGAATGATGATGATTCTATTGGGCGAGGTGTGAGTGGTGAAGTAAAAAATGAAGACGAAGATGGTGTCTCATGTATTTGGGTGAACTAAGGGCACTGGGATGATGTAATGAGTGCATGTATCTTGATAAGTACATGGTGTAATGACACAAACTAAGCTAATAGAAACATTGAATTTTCCCCCCTTATTAATAAATGATGGAATGGATGGTATGGATGCAGATGGAGTGGGTGGAATTGGAATGCTATCCACTTCAAATGTGATGGGTGTGTTATCTATTGTGGTAATAAACATATTGGTTAATGGTATGGTGGTAATGTCAATAGTTTAAATGTATGTTTTGTTGTCTACAATATGAGTGTACGTGTGATTATCACTGCATGGATCATCATAAAATTGAATAGATGTTGATGGCAAGGGTTGTGGTGACATTGTGCATAATGGTCTGGTAAATCAACGTTTTTGTGTATCTTTTGCTAGAACTTCATTTTCTAATTCTCTTTCGTCTAATGTATGGATAACTATTATTACGTCTTAAGCTCTTCAATACTGCATGTACCTATCTGTAGCTAATTGTTGTGGTCATAGCACCTACCTAATCTACCTCTTCTTGTTTTCTGCTCTTTCTACTTCTTTAGATGCTCACCTAATGCAAAGTTATGCGGGCCAATAAAACTGAGAAATCACATTTGCATCTCAAAGTATTGCCTAAGCTTCTTGCATATAAAAATATTTCTTATGCACAAGCTTCAACTTCTTATTGACTATATTTTTTTCATTCTTTAATCATTGTCTTATGGACCCTTGCTTTCAAACTTGGTATCTTGAACTTTCCCTTTTCGATTCTTGGCCACTTGCCTACAAAATTTTCTTTTTGGCAACCTCGGTGTCTTGAGCACTAGTTCTAAACCTTAGTATCTTGAATCTTGATCTCACCCATGCTAGGTATGTTCGATTCTTAATATAATGCTTCCATTGGAGAGAACATTGTGATAACTTTTGAAGGGTAACTTGTACATCTAATTCTAATCTTTGTTGGGCCAATTTTGGAAAGCACTAGATGCGCTCTCCATCCATCTTGCCCAATTCTAGTTCCTAAGCTCTCATACCGTTTGTGGGAGTTGAGTTCATGGCCTAGTGGCTAGGATAATGATGGGATAACCACTTGCCCCGAAATCCATGGTTCACTATTGCTTCCTAATTCTCCCTATTAGGGTGTGGTTCAACTTTCTCCTACCAATCATTTGTTGAGTCTAACAAGAGAGAGAATGAGGAATAAGGGAAAGAAATGTCTTCAGAGAAAGGAGAATGCTAGGAAATATCTCAATGAGGATGTTCCATCACAATAAGAATAGCTTCAGTCAATACCAGATGAGGATAAGGAGAGGATGGGTTGGGGTGGAATGGCATGATGGTGGGTTCTTGAGACTAGTGGCCACATTGCAATAGAAGAGCTATCAAGGATTTTTCATTATTATGGAGTTCCACGTATGGTGGAGGGATGATCATGAACTCTTAGAATATGCCATCACTAGAGCACAAACCTTCATGTGGAATTCTGTAGGAAAAATGACGGAAAAAATATATATGGGAGAGGGATCCTAGGTTTTTAATTGATGAATAAGGTGTAAGATATCCTTTAATTGTTACAAGGTGTGAGTTATCCTATGAACTGGTAGGCAATCAAGAAAACAAAATAAACTCAAAAAATTGACTATGTTCATGAAGATAGTAGAGAGGAAAGAGTAAAACAAGTCACTAATTCTATAGTTCTTTTTCTGAAGATTCAAAACAATCACCATAATGGAGGAATGGGACATTCTCCCTCTACAAATTGCAAAATCAGGTCCTCATTAGATCTTTATTTGGAGAAGATGTGTTGCATGATGACCACCAAACCTAATTCTACTTCATCAACACCTTTCTGTGGGGAGATGGAATTGTTGATGAAAATCATTCATTCTTAGGAACCTTGCCAAGTGATGGGACTATAAAATCTCCCAAACACAATTGTAGGTGGTGCAATGCATGATTTGCATATACTATTGTGCGATAAAGAGTGAAAACATTCACAGCGTAGTCAAGTTATGAGGTTGAAATGACCTAAAAGGAGTATAGGTAGTGATGCACAACATCAAAGAAGTAGTGAGCTAAAAGGTATTGTAGGTAGAAGAATCATCTCAAGGAGCCATCAGAATGGCTACAAGGGAGAAGAAGAATCTAGACTAGTATAGAAATGCAAAATCAACATCACAAATCACTCAATTTACATAGCTCAAGACTTCAACCCTAAAGAGCCCTCATCTTCTAAGGAACCCAAATCACAATGGAAACATGATATGGAGGAAGAGATTGAAGCATTGGAGGAAAATAATACTTCGGACTTTTTCCCAACACACCATTCACGAAGTTCATTGGTAGAAAACAATTGCAATGGAACCATTAGCACGTACCATACTATGCTAGTGATGAAAGGATGATCGGACACAAGTCGTTTATAATGAGGAAACATTTTGTATTGTAGAAAAAATGATTACAATCGAAAGAGTGATGATGATTGCAACTACTAACTATTGGAAGATATATTAGATGGATGTAAAGCATTCCTTTCTAAATGGATATATCTCAAAGGAATTATACATGTCTAAATAAGTTGAAGACTCAAAATAAGTTGAATGTCTTTGCAAATTAAGAAGAACTTTATATGGGCTAAAGAACTCCCCAAGATCTCTAAATCATAGAACAATTATTTAGTTGCAAGATAAAGGAGTCTTCATGAGTAAGGAAGATCTCTCTCTATTTATGAAAAGATCACATGGAGAAATAAAATATCTATATGTATATGTGGATGGAATTGTAGTAAAACGAAACAATGGTAAAATTATAAGGATAAAACACCAAATGAAGGAAGATTCGAAGATGAGCAATCGAGGGAAACTCACATACTTCCTCGGACTGCAAATAGTAGCTCTTTGCATCTTGAAGAAAACTCTATTTACCATGCAATGAGAAATCACATTGAGTTTCATTATCACTATGTTAGGATGAATTTTGCAAGTAAGAATATTCAGTTCTCATACACCTCAACTCAACAACAATGTGTAGAAATGATGAATAAATCTTTGGATGGACTAAAGCTTAACAGGTTAAAATCAACATTTGGAATTCAAGGGATTACAAAGGAATGCAGAGTAAAGCATTTTATGCTTAAGGGGGAGCTTTTGGCACATGTGGCAAGCCTAAGTTCTTGACCATATTGTTTGGACTACATTGATCCATGACAAAGTACTAAATACGCACATCTATTCCTTGTTTACTTTTATGGATAAAATTCACTTCATTGTTTTCCTTCATAAGACACCCTTTGGGGATACATATTCAAGAGTAAAACTCACGACAAACATAGCCAAAAGTCACAAATCATATTTGAACTAAAACTTCAATGTACACCTAAAAGTGAGAGGACTATTAAGGTAGAGTCAATGAACATTCATCTTCTAAAGCAATGGAAATATTATACATCTACTTTAATAGGTTAGTTGCACGAATTGAAAGAGATTTCACTCACCTTTTGATTTCTTATTGTACTAATATATGAGTCTAAGGAGTCCTCCAACATCGTCGTGTATTTTACTTAACATTTCAATATAACGTACTTAAAATTTTCTCGTAAGTTCAATCTGTTATTCATTAGTATTGTGCATAGCTCAAGTCTCTCAGCTTCTCAGAGCCATTGAAATGAGGATGTGAGATCATTAGCTTTTGTAATGATTCTAAGTATGTGCATGAAGAATTTTAGGCACTATATCTTTGTGTGCAAAGATATGAATGTACCTCTATGACTACGTGTATGCATTCTCTACATTCTGAAAAGTCTATCAAACCTGTGACTTTTTAAATATAGTACTCTCTTCATAATAACTCTAAATTTGTGAAATAACTTGTGATAGATCACTTAACGTCCCATTTCAAGTTGTGCAAAATCATTTTACTCAACTCATAGCACCCTATGAGCAGTAGTCATTTCCTTGAGGCACTTCTTCCATAAATAAAAGGTTTTCTCAAGAAAAGCAAAGTTTGGAATAAGAGTTTCTTGAGTAAAATATTTGAAATCAATGCTTCACAATATTTATAGCTTATTTAGTCTATTAGGGAAGAGAATTAAGAAAGAGGATGATCTAGAGAAGGTTTTTGCAATGTCCTCCTGATATGTACAAACTACCATGACCTCCTCACAATACAATGACTAGTACCAATGACAATATGCACCCCATCAGATGGTATTTGATTAGCAACCACCACTTTACTACAATACATTTGACCAAAAAAAGTTTAAAACACCCATCATTTCTGGTCTGAAGGAAGATTTAGCTTGTGAGATTAGTTGCAAGAAGGGATTAAATATGTTTAAGTTCCACTCCAACTATTCAATTGCATCGATAATTTGATCCAATGTTTGTGTATAATCCAAATCATAGACGAAAACGTACTCCTTTATCATAGGGTCAAGACCATCCATGAAACAACCTTGCACCACATTGTTGAAAGGGTCTTCTGGTCCTAGTAGTTTTCATAGCATGCTTTGGAACAGCAAAGCATAGTCTACAAATGTCCATGTAGCTTATTGGACCATGTATTGAAATGTAAAAAATAGTTGTATCTTTGTCTTAATCATCTCAGATCTTCTTACAAAGGTTTCTTATAATGAATCTTATGTCGTAAAATGGTGCAAAGAAAACTTGGTCAACCATTTGAGTGTTTCACCACCAACTGAAGATTGGAATACCTAAAATATCAAAGCATCATCCTACCCATTAGGTCATATTGTGTATCAAAAAATTAGACATGCATTCACCACTCTTTAGCTAAATGTTTCTCATCGTTTACTCCTTCTGATTCCCTAGCCGCTTGCCTGCCTTCTAAAGTTTCTCCCTACAATAGGGAATAAGGTTTATTGATAAGAGTATCATATATTTCTACTTCCTTTACCACAATATACTATACTTGGTAGCCTATTGTTCCACACAAAACACCTTAAGTATGATAGAGAATCCTTAACCTCAAAAAAGATAGTACACAATAATTCTATAGACACTATAAATATAGAGGCAATGTGATTGAATTATGCAAAATGAGATTATATTTTCATTGAAAACATAGAGGTTCTACCATTATGTAGACATTATCCTTATCACAGAGAGAGTCTCTCTTCTTTAGTTCAAAGAAGAGTTGTTACACAAGATGGGAATGTAGAATGGTTCTCGCTTTCTAGATATCCTATTCCACTCTTCTAAATAAATGAATGACTACAAAAAGGTCTGCACCAATAGCATGCTAATAGAGGTACATAGGTGTAGATACATTGTAGATGTGTGGCCTCCATGCTCTTTGAAAGAACTATCAGGTAGCCAAAGATGTTATAGAACCTTAGTTTTAACTTTAAAATTAGAACCAATAAGGCTTATATAAAGAATCATTAGAAATGATCATGAGAGCATTCAAAAAATAGAGAAGACTGCCAAAAATAGGATGTAGTTTTGTGGATAAGATAAAGTATCCATTTGTATGGGAGTATGGAATTCAAACTCCATTCTAGAAACTTTCTCTAAGGGCTAGGGAGAAAAGAGATCATCATTCATAGAAAGCTTAACAAAAGTTATCCTTTTTGTGGGAAAGTGCATTGAGGTAATGTACTTAAACGACTAGAAGAAAGGATAAATGATGAAGAAAAGTTGAGCCCATATATAAAGAACCAGAATTCCAGTCTTTAAATCTTTATTAAGTGAAAGTTGGAAATCAAGTTTCAATTCAAGGTTAAAGATTATTCCAACCAAGGTTAGATAGAATAAATTAGTTTGAAAGAATGATGATCATAGTTTATCTCAATGCAATCAATTTTCTAACTCAAAGAAATGCATAAGAATTGCATTCCAAGAAAGAAAGTTTTAATATATTGTAAAAATGAAAAATATCTACTTGATCACAGTGAGGCATTGGTGTTTTTAGTATAGATCTCATTAATATAAGCTCAGTGGGTTCAAACACCAATGTTATAATACCAAAACAACAACTCGTGGTTGGATGATGTTTTAGTTTTACTCCAAGGACATCATTTTGAGAATCTTTATCACTTATCTTAAAGATATGAACTTTTATTTAGCACCTCATTGAAGTAGATCTTGAAAAACTGAAAGCCTTCAGTGACATATATTTTGACTCTTATTAGTTTCAAGTATCTTAGAAGTCTGAATTGGTTGCACAATTTTAGTTCTTTCTACTTTTCAAATCTTTTGGATTTGATTCAGATAGAATTTTTCATTCCTTTCAACAAAGAGTGTGGATGGTGAGTTGTAAAAAGGTAACTTAATAAGACATCCTATTGAGATATTTCGTACAAGAACCCATTCAATCTTTAAAATATGATAATTATAAGTTGACTTATTCATTTGAGTTTGCTTCAAGTTAAACAACATCAACCTAATGAGTTTCATAGATTTTACTAATCTCTATGAAGCTCATTTCATAGAGTTTACAGGAATCCATTCAATATTAAAAATATGCTAAGTATAAGTTGACTTATGCATTTGAGTTTGATTGAAATTGAATAGCATCAATCCAATGAATTTCATAGAGGTTAGAAGAGATAGGAGTTGACTATAATATTAGAAGAGATAGGAGTTGACTATAATATTAAACATTCTCAAGAACATGAAGCTAAATTCATTGAGAAATGTTTCCTAAGTTGGACAAAGCTCATTTTGAATTTGATTTATTCAAGTTAAAGTGAGGTTGAACAAAAACAAAAGGAAGAATTTCTCCTAGTACAAGCATCTAAGTTAGATTTTTCGGTTAAGCTAATTTCTAGTTTGAATTCCAAATAAGATTCATGTGAAACAAGAGTTCTCAAAGTATTGATTCGGATGGAAAACTCACCTTGATTACTAGTTCCATGCATTACTGATGTTGAGAAATGGACCAATAAATTGTATCCACCCATTTAATATGTTTGTGCCTAGATAGAACCTAGTGAAAAAGGTATCCTCATAGGTTATGACCTAAACCAAAAGGGTTTTATGCTATATAATCGTATTAGAAAGGGATTTTATGTAATTCAAGGTGTATCACTTGATGAAAATAACTCTTTTTTTGAAGACGATTTGAAGAGAATCGAGTTACCCTATGTCCTAGAGGATGATTTTCCAAAACTCTTAAGAAAAAGTCCACATACAATCGAATCATCTAGAGAATGAGATATGATGAGAAGGCACCTACAAGGGAGATCAATTCTTGGAACTCCATGTTAGATATGATCAATACTCCACCCTCATGTGACCACAAATGATCCATGGTGCTCTAAGTTGTAAGGCCTCCATTATGAGGAGAAGCCATTATAAGAGCCTGGATATTTGTGGAACCCTAACTTCCAAGTTAGATGAGGTCTATGTGTGACCGTTGATGGTTGTAGATGATCTTTATGATCCTAGCCATAAGGTTAGGTAGGGCATAAACTTCCAGGACATTGGGTTGCCATTTAAGGTTAAAATAAAGGCCCTGTGGCGTCACACGATTTCCCCATAGAACCTTAATGGGGGGAGTGCAGAGGAGGGCTTGCCTCCTTCTATGGGGTCCGGGGGGCTTCTGGTCATGGAGATATTGTCAGATTATATATTTTACCGACTATTTTATATCTCCACACTATGTTTATCTATACGGACCCGCCTTGTAAAAGCTATATAAGCACAGCCCAGGTTGAGCATTACATAGCATTGCGCACTAGTAAGCCCTTCATCTAAAGTCTGTCTAGATCACCATCTAAGCTCCATAGTGGGAGCGCACGGGTGGATAGCACCATCATTGTAACTGCACTACGCTCAGCAATCTGAGAATTTGAGTTCTCTATCTCTTAGTCTGCGTCTATCTTTGTCTGCGTTTTTCTCTCAACTCTGTCTACAGGTCTATTCTGCTGTGCTCTTATTTTCTTACACTCCATAGGTAAAGCAGAATTGCAATAGTTAATAGACGATAGGACTTCTCGTTGTGGAGATATTGTCCAATCGTATGTTTTACCAACTATTTTGTATCTCCCGACTACATTATACTGAACTGCCTTGTAAAAGCTATATAAGCACGAACTAGGTTGAGCTTTACATAGCATTGCACACTAGTAAGCCCTTCATCTAGAGTCTGTCTAGATCGCCATCTAAGCTCCATAGTGGGAGCACACGGGCGGATAGCACCATCATTGTAATTGCATTACGCTCTGCAATCTGAGAATTTGAGTTCTCTATCTCTCAGTCTGCATCTATCTTTGATTATGTTTTTCTCTCAACTCTGTCTACTGGTATATTCTGCTGTGCTGTTGTTTTCCTACATGGTATCAGAGCTCAGGAGGCTCTGAGTGGTACGAAAGCAGAAACGTAGAGGTTGTAGAGGTCAGAACAACAAAAGAGAGAAGATGTCAAGCAAGAGCAGCAATGATGTCGGTCATCCCAACGTTGCGGATACGGCCACCAGCCTTCACAGAAGGTAAACTTGATGGTACAAACTACACCTTGTGGAAGTTCAAAATCACTTCTATTCTTGATTCGTATGAGCTTTTGGAGACTGTTCTTGGGACTGATCATGAGCCCCAAGAAAGACGTGATCCAAATAATCCTGGTCGAATGATTCCTCCTGATGCTGATCTTCTACGTGCTTGGAAACGTAGAAATGCAGATGCATTCTATGCTCTTGTTACAAGTACTTCTAATAGTGTTTTGACTCTCATTCAGCATACTACGAAGGAATGTGAAGCATGGAACATATTGAGAAATCAATATGAAATTCGTACTCAAAAACAGATTCAGAACTTAGAGAATTAGCTTGCAGCAGAAGGATTTGCTGATGGGGAGACTGCAGAGGTGTTTATCACTGGCATAAAGAATCTACGAGATCAAATGGCAGGAGCAGGTGTTCAAAAGTCAAGTGAGGAGCTAGCTCGATGTTGTCTTCGAATCTGTCCAGCTAAGTTTGATGGTTTGGTAACTGCTCTTAACACTCAAATCAGACCTCAACCACTAACTTTTGAAGAATTCAGTGCCTTACTCATGGAGGAGGAGCTACATCTCAAAGCAAGGAGTGGTGGTAGCAAAGGAGGTGTTGCATTCACAACAAATGCCAAAGGAGGCAAAACAAACTCTTCAAAAGATGGAGACAAAAAGAAGAACGACAAAAACAAGTTCAAGGGAGATTGTTTCCACTGCAAGAAGAAGGGACACAGAATCCAAGACTGTCGCATCAAGAAGGCAGAAGAGAAGAGTGGCTCTTCAAAAGGTGGCAAGGGCAAGGAGTCTGCCAACACAGCAGAAACAAAGCTTGAGTTATCTGTTACGATAGAGGAGGTGTGCTCCTTGGCTGAAGATTCACGAATAGATGACTCATGGGTGTTGGACAGTGGTGCATCTCGTCACATGATGAGTAGAAAAGACCTTTACAGTTCCTTACAACCTCTAAAGGAACCCATCAGAGTAAAGGTAGGAAACAATGCAATATGTCCTACAGAGGGTGAAGGTACAGTTTCTTTCATATACTCTCATGGCGATATCAGAAAGCTTTCAAATGTGTTTTATCTTCCACAAATAAAATGAAATCTACTTTCAGTAGCTTCTATAATTGATCAAGGTCATCAAGTATCTTTCAGTAAGACAAGAGCTAAGATTACGGATGATAACAACAACATTGTTGGGAGTGGCATAAGGAGGAACAACTTGTATGAATCTTGTGCTCTTATAGCCACTACAAATGTGGGCAAAAGTAAGCTATGGCATGAGAGATTCGGCCACATTGGATACCTAGTACTGAAGGAGATGCATCGCAGGTGTTTGGTTGCACACCTACCATCGATTGCAGAAATGAAGGAACCATGTGAAGCTTTCATGATGGGCAAGCAACAGAGGAAGGTGTTTCCACGAGAAAGCAAGAATAGGGCAAGCTATCCTCTAGAGTTGGCGCATGCTGACTTATGCGGAAAAATGCCTACACAGGCCTTGGGAGGATCTTCCTACTTCATGTTACTTGTCGAGGACTATAGCAAGAAGATGTGGGTGTACTTCCTTCGCGATAAGGATCAAGCTTTTGGTAAGTTTAAAGAATGGCTTCTGCTTGTTGAAACTAGAACAAGGAAGAAGATGAAGAAATTCAGGATAGACGGTGGTGGTGAGTTCACATCAACAGAGTTTGAAGATTTTTGCAAGAGTAAGGGAATCAAGCATCAACTCACAGTGGCATATAGTCCTCAACAGAACGGTGTTGCAGAACGTAGGAATCGAACCATCATGGAGATGGCAAGGTGCATGTTGAAAGAAAAGGGTTTGCCTAATCAATTTTGGGTAGAGGCTGTCAACACTGCTGTCTACATCTTGAATTGAAGCTACACCCACACACTTGATGGAAAGACTCCACAAGAAGCCTACACTGGTAAAAAATTTATGTTTCCCATTTCAAAGTATTTGGAAGTGAATGTTATGTACATGTTCCAGATAGGGAGAGAAACAAGTTTCAACAAAAAAGCATCAAATGTATCTTCTTAGGGTACAACGAAGATAAGAAGGCTTTTAAGCTTTATGACCTTGAGGCTAAGAAGATCATGGCGAGTTGTGATGTGGTGTTTAAGGAGGAGCAACCACATGCAGTGGAGGAGGAAAAGAGAGCTTCCACTTTATCATCAGGCAAAGGGGCAGCCCACTATGAACCTAGCCCAAGAGCTATCCCTTCTACACAAGAGAAGGAAGCGTCATCTTCAGATGATGAGTATGAAAGTCGCCAACCTGCTGACACGAAGTGGAAAAGTCATTGCCACGTTGGGTAAGGCATCTCTATGATTCTCCAAACCCCATCCCACAGTCACTAGAACAGGTTGCCGATGGACCAAGGCGATCATAGAGAATAGAGGAACAGAGACGGGCAAGCGCCCATATTGTAAACACAACCTTGATAGCTAATCTCATTCAAGAAGAAGCAAAGGAACCAAACAATCTAGAAGAGGCACTCCATGATCTGAATTGGAGGGCTTCCATGCAAGCAGAATACAACAATATCATGAAGAATGGAACTTGGGAGCTAGTGGATCAACCCACTAAGCGTAAACTCATTGGCACCAAGTGGGTCTGGAAGCTTAAGTACAAGGCTGATGGTACTCTAGAAAAGTATAAAGCAAGACTTGTTGCACAGGGCTACTCACAAGTTGAAGGCATTGACTTTTGTGAATCGTTTGCCCTGACTGCAAGAATGACTACTATCCGAGTAGTACTAGCTGTGGCTGCACATAAGCATTGGCTAGTCTATCACATGGATGTCAAATAAGGGTTCCAGAATGGAGACCTCAAGGAGGAGGTATATGTGTCTCAGCCACCAGGGTTTGAAGCTCCTCATTCAGAGAACAAGGTATGCAAGCTGAAGAAGGCATTATATGGGTTAAAACAAGCCCCTAGAGCATGATACCAGCGGGTATAGATAAGTATCTCTTGGATCTAGGTTTCAAAAGATGTGCTTCTGATGCTAACTTGCATGTTCTAAAGAGAGGAGGGAAGACAATTGTGCTTGTACTCTATGTAGATGACCTTGTGATTATAGGAAATCATGATGCTCTTCTTCAATAAACAAAAGATGCCACGAGTTCAGAAATTTAAATGACAGACTTGGGCTTAATGCATTATTGCTTAGGTCTTGAAGTTTGGTAGGAACCAGGGAAGATTTTCATCTCTCAACAAAATATGCAAGGCAGATGTTGAAGGCATTCGACATGGAGGATTGCAAGGAAATTTCTACACCTATGGAGCTCAACACAAAATTATCTATTGAAGATACTTCATCTCCAGTGGATATTGAAAGATACAGGAAATTAGTTGGAAGTCTCATATACTTGTGCAATAGCAGACCAGACTTCTCTTATGGTGTTGGAGTAGTAAGCGGGTTCTCTAATAAGCGTTGCCAAACTCATTGGAAGGCAAGCATGCGAATACTTAGGTATGTGAAAGGATTTATTGATTATGGTATTCTTTATGAAGAAGGATCATCCGTGGTTGGATACTATGACTTAGATTGGGTAGGAGATATTGATACTAGCAAATCACTTTCTGGATATTGCTTTTCTTTAGGATCAGGGATTTTCCCTTGGATTAGTAAGAAGCAACCGACTGTAGCATTATCTTCTACTAAAGCTGAGTACAAAGCTGCATGTGTTGCAGCATGTGAACCAGTATGTTTGAGGAGGATCCTATGGCACATAGGAATACAACGACAGGAGGCTACAGAGTTGAAGTGTGACAACCAAAGTTGAATGGCCATCGCAAAAAATACCGTTTTCCATGCACATACCAAGCACATAGAAATTCAGTATCATTATGTACGTGAGTTGATTGAGGACGGGGTCATGGAGATAAGCTATTGTCCTACTGAAGCAAATGGAGCAGACATCTTCACCAACGCTCTTGGAAGAGAGCAACTTCTTCGACACTTTCCAAAGCTTGGGATTGGATCAAGGAGGTAGTTCACCGTAGGGTGGACATTGAGGGGGGGGGGGGGGGTGTTAGATATGCTCAATACTCCACCCTCATGTGACCACAAATGATCCATGGTGCTCTAAGTTGTAAGTCCCCCATTATGAGGAGAAGCCATTATGAGAGCCTGGATATTTGTGGAACCCTAACTTCCAAGTTAGATGAGGTCTATGTGTGACCGTTGATGGTTGTAGATGATCTTTGTGAGCCTAGCCATTAGGTTAGGTAGGGCATAAACTTTGAGGCCATTGGGTTGCCATTTAAGGTGAACAAAAAGGCCCTGCGGCATCACACGGTTTCCCCATAGAACCTTATAAATGGGGGGAGTGCAGAGGGGGGCTTGCCCCCTTCTGCGAGGTCCGGGGGGCTTCCGGTCATGGAGATATTGTCGGATCATATATTGTACCGACTATTTTGTATCTCCTGACTACGTTTATCTATACGAAACCGCCTTGTAAAAGCTATATAAGCACCGCCCAGGTTGAGCTTTACATAGCATTGCGCACTAGTAAGCCCTTCATCTAGAGTCTGTCTAGATCGCCATCTAAGCTCCATAGTGGGAGTGCACGTGTGGACAACACCATCATTGTAACTGCATTACGCTCGGCAATCTGAGAATTTGAGTTCTCTATCTCTCAGTCTGCGTCTATCTTTGTCTTTTCTCTCAACTCTGTCTACAGGTCTATTCCGCTGTGCTGTTATTTTCTTACACTCCATAGGTAAAGCAGAATGGCAATAGTGAAGAGATAACTTAAAATCATCTCAGCAAACCATCAAAAGATCTAAAAGGGAGAGGAAGAAGTCATACTGGTATGGATAAGTTGCCTCATAAGTCACCAAGCACTCAATTTATATAGCTCAGGACTTGAACTCTAAAGAGACCTCATCTTTTGAGGAACCCAAGAAGAAATTAGAATGGAGACATGCCACAGAGGAATGGAGTGAATCATTGCACAAAAAATAAGACTTTAGTCTTACTTCCCAAGAAACGACCTGTGAAGGTCATCGGATCCAAATGGATCTACAACATAAAAAAGAATCCGGATGGAGCCATTAACATGTACAAGGCTAGGCTAGTGATCAAAGGATATGCTCACACACAAGCCATTGATTATGAGGAGACATTTTCTATTGTAGCAAAGATGAATATAATCAAAAGAATGATGAGTATTGAAGCTCCTAAGAATTTGGAAGATATACTACATGGATGTAAAGAATTACTTTCTCAATTGATAGACCTCAAAAGAAGTATACATCTTTGACTCCCCTACTTTTGAAGACTCATTATATGATGAATATCGTTGCTCATTAATAAGATCCTTATATGGGCTAAAGCAATCCCCATGATCTTGGAATCTTAGACTAGTTATTTAGTTGTAAGACAATTGAGTTTGCTTCAAGTTAAGTAGCATCAATCGAATGAATTTCATAGAGTTTTAAATTGTTCAAAACAAAAGATAAGAGTTGCTCATAATATTGACGATTTCCAATAACTTAAAGCTAATCTCTTTGAGAAATGTGTCCTACGTTAGACAAAGTTCATTTTGGCTTTGATTTATTCAAGGTAAAGTGAGTTTGAAAAAAGAAAGTAAATAGCAGACTTGCTCCTAGTAGAAATGTCCTAGTTAGATTTTTGGGTCAAGCAAGTTTCTAAATTGAGTTCAAAATAAAATTCATGTGAAACAAGGGTTCTCAGAGTGTTGAAAGGGATAGAAATCTCTTCTGGATTACTAGCTCCATGCACTAGTGATGCGGAGAAATGGAATAATATATTGTATCTACCCATTTCACATGTTAGTGCCTAGATGGAACCTAGTGAAAAGAGTGAATCGGCGAGGGATTTTCTTGATCAAGCCTTAGTATTCAATCCCTAGTTTTCAATCAGATCTATTTACCAAGTGCATAAAGATGAGGTGGTAAGAGCGTATCGAGAGTGTTTGTATCAGTAGGAGACATCTTTGGCAGCCATTCAACAATTTTTCTAAGCTACTCTTTAATGGGAAAATTAAATATGGTTGTTAGTAAAACAATGATCAGCAAAAGGCCAAAGCCTCTTTGTGCTGTTTTTTGGTACCTTTAACGTTGTTATTATCATAAAGATTTGAATAGTATGAACAATGAAATGACAATTTGCAGTTCAAGTAATTTAATTCATGTGGTTCTATGCTTGAATGAAAGACTTAGATATCTGATTGATGGCTCGGTGTTTTGTTAAAAAAAATTGGGCTCCTAGGAAGAGAGGGATAAAGCATATGTTTGCTTAAAATTTGTACAAATTTTTGTTTTAATATGTTTTGTAAAAGTGTTCTCTTCCCTAATAAAAACTCTGTACTCACCTGTTAACGATGTGAACTTCAAGCAGCAGATCTCTTTTGGAAAACCCTTAGCATACATTTTTAGAAGAAATAAGATGTTACTGCCTCTCTTCTACGCCAGTAAAATCACTAGACAATGCGATATGGTATGTTATTGTGTTTGTAATTGCATAAAATGAAGTTTCTTTTGCACACGAAGAAAGATGTATGAAAGATTGCAAACATGGATCATACTGAACCAGACTTTGTATCTGTATTGGTACATTGTGGACGGAATGGTAGAGTACAGAAAATAACCTTGATTGATGATGTCGGATGAAAATTTTGAGAGTAGGCATTCAAGCTATGCTTCAAAGCATTATAACATGAGGAAAGGATTTTAGTGTAAGCTCTGCAGACCTATTAATTACTCTCAGAGAATGGTGTTGATGTATTCCGAATACTTATGTCTGTTGCACATCGGATCTATAATTATTTTCTTTTGTTGTGCCTAAAGTACATTGTCGTAAAAATTGTGTGTTGATAATTTCTTCTCAGGTATATTGATAATTTTTTTTGTGTCTGTAGTACATTGTTCTAAAAAATAAGATGAAAACTATTAAATGGGAACATAGAAAGAACACATCGAAAGGAGCACAAAGTGAAAACATTCTAGTAACCAGCAAGCTATGCAATTATGAATAAATATTTGCACATTGAAGAAAAAAGGACATAATAAGTACATTGCAATGTTCTTTCTGGACTTATGGGACGTACGAAATAAAATACATTCTTACATAACATGATTTATACATTGTTGCTTCTTCGTAATGAAAACTATATATAGTAATAAGAATGAGTTTTGTGCCAAGCAAATGGATGAAGTTCACTTAAAATGGATACTAATACGGAAGACAGACAAAAAAGAATTTCTGTACGGAAACTAAAGAGAGAGGAAAAAGGGTTGAGTAAATGAAGTAACTGAAAATTTGAAATGAGTCTTATGCTTACAATAGAAAATTCAATTGTGTGGATTTCCAGTAGTGTGAAAACCTAAAGTTTCAAATGTCCTGTACATTCGTTCAAGTCTGTGAATTATTGACGATGGAAATTGAGTTCCACATCTCTATGTATTCATTTGTGATCCAAATAAAACATATTTCCTCATGGATTTATGTTTGAATTTTCATGTGCATTCAAGGTATTATTAATTCAAGCCTAGATGTGAGAAAATAACTTCCACAACTCGATTTTTTAACTAATTCTATCAATTTTAGGAGTGATTGTAGTTGTGAAATTAATTACCTATCAGGAGAAATAATGAAAGAACTTGTGTGGTAACTGATAGTAGCACCCAGAGTTTGTAAGGAATACTCAAAACTCGCAATGTTAATGTTCAATATAATGATGTGATGAAATTCAATTTATCAGATAATAATCAGTCACGTTATCCTATAGTTTAATGGAGTTCTTTCATTCCACCATGTTTAGGTATAAAAGAAGTCCATACCAATTATTACTTCTACATTTACAAACTAATAACACATGAACTCTCAGTGATTACGTCAAGAAAATAATCGGAATTCCTTGCTCAATGATTTATCGTCGTTTTCCTACAATTATTTATCAATCGTATTTGTTTTTTCCTAAGTCAGAACTATGCAAAAACTTTCTTTCCATTAACCGATGCTTCTTCAGATCTTCAATTCCTCAATTTTTTTTCAAGAACTGTCAGTTAGTAAACAAAGAATAGATACAAGAAGATTAGGTCGAAATTGAAAGAGGGATGATGACCTTTTCATCACCCTCATGAGGGATCCGATTGCTCTTGAGCCTGTTGTTTTCTGCAATGAACGCCTTGTGATGGTTGAACGGGGGATGGATTTTATAATTTCAAATACCTACTCTAGAAAGAAAAGGGACTTCTCTTGAAAACATTCTCTAGGTAATTTGTCAACTCTAGTAAAGAATTTCAATTTCTATAGGGGATGGTTCAGTCGTAATAGCATTTGAAAGAGCATATGAGCAATGAAACCATCAGTAGCATTGAATTCGTTTTTTTTTTTTTTGATAACACACGATTAACCGTAATGGAAAAGATTTTTAAATCCTGAAGAAGTATAGTGTATATATATTGTACTTATGATTTGTGTTTATGAAACAACGTAAATAATTAGATCATAAAATATATTCTTCGAGATTAACTTTATGCTTATATATCAAAACCTTATAGATAATGGTTTCTTCCTTCCGTTTTCTCATATAACGTTAACTACTAGTTTTGGAATTGTAGCATGCTTTCCTCTTCCTCGTTTTCATGAATTCACATAATGTTCAAATCCATTATTTCAATACGTAAAGTTACTTCAATGATCATTGTCTTGTTTGTACCTTTCTTCTTTCTTTGGTCAAAAGTCTTTGAGAAATGATACGCATGATAACTTGTGTTCCGAAACATGAAAGATTTCTCTAGATCGCCGAATTGGAAGCAAACATATCGAAGAATTAATTTGTCCTCAAAGTTGGATGTCTAAATAAAGCATCCGAACTAGAATTAGATTTAGCATTGCTTGTACAGCTAATTGGACATCTCCATGGAATCCCACATCGTGCAAACATAAAATACAAATAGAATAGAAAAAAAGATGAAATCGATGAAGTTATAGAGAACTTAACATCAAAACCCATATATATGTGGAGTATCTTAGAGAAACAACATATTCACACATTTTAAGATGTGACTTAGCATTTAATTAATCACATTGAAGTTGAAATTATGAAATATATGTTTTCACATGGATCCGTAGAATGAAAAAGTGAAATCATTCAAAAAAAATTATAAATATATTTGAAACAAAAGTACTAAAGCGATTAGAGAAAATCTAGATCCTATAGATGCCAACTAGTGAGTTCTTGAAGTAGGAGAAGTTTTTGATCGGATGGGGTATGAAGTAATAAATTGGGTCCTAGATTCGAGTTTCAAGTAATTAATTCTAATACTTCTAGAGTTTTAAAACAACATAATATGATGTTTAAATCAACAAAAGGATAGAAAAAACGGGTTTATTTCGACTAGTTTTGGAGTATGACTACATATGTGCATGGCTGATGATGATGTACAGTTTCATGGAGATTTAGCTAACGAATACTTCTAGCTTAGGAAACAAATGAGAAAAAAGGTTTATGATGGAATAAATATCGGAGAAGATTTATAAGGGATTATTTTTTTTGACGTAATCTATTATGGAATTTTGAAATTATTATTGATTATAAAATAAAATCAATAGGAACAACGTTTGTGATATTGATGACATGCTATGAGAAGAATATTCATACTAACTAAAGGTAATGACATTCCAAGGGTCATCCTTGCTTGATATAAATTTTTAATTGAATAGCTTGAGAAAGTGTGCCGTTAATGTTTATTTGCACCAACGCATTTCCAAGAAATGTTCAAATCATCTTAAGGAACTTTTGGTGGCACCCCAGGTCTTTCATAGATTAGAGAATGAAGTCCAACTAGAGTCTCTCATAAGCTTTGTCTAAGTTGGTCTTAAGAAATAGGACATGTTGAGTGGACTCTTCAACAAAAATGAGACCTTCCCAAACATCAAGGATAGGCTCAAGGATGGGCCTCCCCTTGATAAAACCCTTTTGATCCTCGTTGACCTAGTTTTTTAAGTGCCAAACAATTCAATTAGAAATAACTTAGCAAGGATCTTCTAACCCATTTGTAACATCATAATTGGACACCCATTTTCAATCCTATTTTTGTTGCCTTTTTTCATGAATGAGCTTGATAATGCCTTCGTTGAGACATTTTGGTGGCACACCAAAGGAGACCACCTCTTGCCACATCAGACATAATAGATTATTCATCACATGCTTGAAGGTCTTGAAAAATGCATTGTTGAGGCCATGTAGCCTCAAGCTTCTAATATAAGGAAAAAAATCACTAACTTCAAGAATCTCATCATCTGATATTGGAGCTTACAGAAGTAGACTTCATAGTTTACGAAATTCATTTGGTTCTAATCCTAGAGATGTTCGTGATGCACTCAAACCTCTGAGGAGAAAGAGGCATTGGGACCCCCAAAAGCTAGGTAAATTGATTGAAAATCAACTTACTAATTTCTACATCCATCTTGCAATGAACTCGATCGATATCCATCATGAATAGGATCGCTTCCTTGAAGTGCTTCTTCTTGAGGAGGCAATACATCTCTTTAGTAGGTTTGTCCACCTTTCTTGCCCACCAATCTTTAAGTTACACATGTAGATTCTTTCTTTGAATTTCTTCTTTGTATTTGAGCATGGCTCTGATTTTCTAGAGCCTACTCTAGTATTGAGAGTAGCCCACATTAGCATCTTCCTCAAGATACCTAAGCCTCTGATAAAGATTTTCCCTTCTAGTTGGACAAATGTTTTGAAGATTATTTGAAGTCATTATAAATCTTTGTTGTGTCTTCTTGACCACCATCCTCCAGCACCTTGCCGATAGGGAAAGGGTGGCCAATTTTGATTTCTTGAATACAGATGAGGTCTTGGTTATGACATCTATCTCCAATCCATGGGCCAATAATAACCGTGCTTAAGGGATCAAACAACTCTGTAAAATCTATCCCAACTCTATGCGATTTGAGGGGTCTCGTGGGCACTAGTCCCCTTAACTTGTTCTTTTCTTTTAACCAATACAAGCTCGGGAGAGTAGGTTAAGGCCAAGCTTTCTTTATTAAAAAGAAACCACTTTAACATTCAAAGAACCGATTATCATTATTGGAGGTTAAGGGCTTTGTGGGGAGCGTCCTTGTTCCTCCTTACCTTATTTTTTCTCATAATCTTGTTTCTTTCAGGTGGAGGGGTCCTCACATAAGAGTTAACCCTTAAAGGGGTTTTCCCAAGGTATCTGGATTGGTTGTTTCCTTTGTGAGAATTCTTCCTTGAAAACAAGTTTAGTTTCCTTTTAAGAATTGTGGATCCAATGATTGTGCAATCAATATCTTGGTTATCTTCATTGTTGGTCGTGAATCCATCCTCTTTGCTAGTGGTGTGTCATTCTTGGTTTTCTTTCTTGAAAATGGAGTCCTTTGGAGTTTTCCCATCATTGTGATCGTGATAGTGGTTCATTCCCCCTCGGTAATCCAAATCATTGACCTCCTTCTCCAAGTTGCAAAAAATCTAGTTTTTGGAGCGGTGCAAGAGGGAGTCCTCTAAAACATTCCGTGAGGGACTCTTCTCCTTTTTTGTCTCACTTCCATGAAGTCTTTAAAGGTTTGTGTCCATGAATTATGTAACCTTTTCATTCTTAGCATCTAAAGGATGATCTTGTCACATGTTATGGGCCACTAAATCTTCTTTGTTCTCTGTTTCATTAGACTTTTATTGATTTTTCTTGTTCTTAATGGGGTTTTCCCTCAAAAGACAGTCTTTTACTCTATGGCTTTACAATCTTCAATGAAAACATGCATTGGGGAAGTTCTTGAATATCATTTCTAGCTCTATGGTTTTCTCTTCTCCAATGTTTATGGATGTTTTGGAGGGGAAATCTTTGTTGAGATTGGCTTCGACACTAATCTGTGGGTGCCATCCTGTGTTGAAAGAGTGTTTAGCACTTTCATGGATGAAAACCCCAACATGTTCTCTTGAGGCTAGAGGCTGGCCTTTGGGCAGTACAATTTCTGTAATGAGTCCATATAGGAAAAAGGGCAACTTTCGAAGCTCAATATGGAGCGGATATCATAACAGCCTTGATCTATTTGTAATGAATTCAAGAAACCATTTAAAGAGGCACAAGATAGTTCTGCAAACTTTCCATGTGCCAATTTGCAAAGCTTCGAACACCATATTTTCATTCTCAAAAACCAAGAGCATGTGATAAGCTCGCAAGAACTCGCACTTGTTGACTATCAAGCCATAAGGGAACCACACCTTATGGCACCATTGATCTAGGGAATCAAGAGGGGGCTTAGAAAAAAATAACTAAGATATGTTCTCTTTAGCTCTTCTTGCTTTTGTGAAAATATCCTCCCTTTGAAGTGAGATGACTTGAGGATTAATACCGAAAAGCTCTAGAGAAGCACCAAAGGTTTTGTCCTCTGATGGCAAGCACACATTACTCACCACTGAAGAGTGGGACATCCGCACCATGAAAAGAGGTAAGAGAGCCCAAGAAATCAAATACATTAGGGGGAAAAATGTGCCTTGTATGGATTCCTAATTCTAAAGGAATTAAAATGCTTAATCAAATAGATTAAGGTGGGATAGAAAACCACTAGTGGTGTTCTTGAATAAAATAATATTTTATAGATAATGGATTTTAATTATCAAATTGGGCATTTTATGAGGCTTTGGATGATTGAGATCAATGGCTATGATAAATCTACATAAGGCTGTAGAGAGAGAGAGAGAGAGAGAGAGAGAGAAAGTTATTTGAAATCGTGGGAATTGGACACACTTGCACAAGATTTTTAGAAACCTTTTTTGCAAATTTTTGCCCTTGGATTCACTCCATTCCAATCTAAGCCTGCATGTGGGGCAGATTTGATAGTGGGTTCAACGTGAGCCATTGTATATGGCATATATCTCACATTCTAGTGCAATTGGGATGGATTGTGATTCTGCTAGCATTATAAGCCATTGGATTGGGACTTGACCCGAGCATGAAGAATAAAAGGAGCCCTCACCTTGGGGTGCTTTAATCTTGAAATCTGTTCAAGATGATGGATCCAATGATCCATATTTAAGGCACATTTTATCTCCAAGATTGATCTACTACCATCCAATTTTTGGTGTGATTCAAAGGATCTTATTGAAAGGTGCCTTTTCCTAGCTTTCTTAGATCTAAGCCATTAACAAAATCCCCAATCCAAGGGTCCAAATGTAAAGATGACTTGACTTTTGCAATTCAACGACATCCTCTAGCTCTCTAAGAAAATCCAAGAGCTATAATTCATTTGCAAGGATTTCAAAACCATTCAAACAAGCAAAATGACAAGTTCTATCTGGTTCTTTTCTCCTTGACCAAATAGAAAAAAAGCAAGCGTACGCCTAGCCTATGTGATAAAGGGACTAGACGGTTTCCACCACCTTCTTCTCTTTGGTCTATCACTAATCCCTCCTTAACCTAGAAGGCCAATGCAGGGTTCATTTTTTTCTCCAATGGACCACTAAGTGTCAAAATTTTGAATCATCACCAAGCATCTCAACCATCTTCAAAAGCTGATGTGCATGGGTTTCAATGTGTGTGCTACCAAGAACGAGATCACCTTCAAGATCTTTTTTGATGATGTCACTATGAAAGAAGTGCACCTTGTCAATTGATCCTGTGAAACTACAAGATTTTAAGCAACAAGAAAAAGTCATAACAACCAAGGCTATTTCCTCTTGTTGTGTAATCGTATATGGAAAACTGATTCAAGCCCATTTCATTTTTCTAGAAGAGATGCATTAAAGTAAGAGTTGAGGCTTTGATTAAGTTCATTTCTCTCAATCTTCTTTTTTCTCTTTTCTCTAGAAAATCTTGCTAGCTAGACTGAATGGAGGCAATACTCACAATAATACCATCATTAGAAGTGCTTTACCTCTATGTTTGTGCTCTCCCTCCCCATCCACCAGATCTTAGGGAGGGGTGAAGCGGTAACTCGTTAGATTCTATGGATGATAGTCTCGGATCCTGTTGATGATACCTGGGTTGTTGTGTGATACTCAAGCTTGCCATTCCCCACTATATGCAATATCTAATGCATTGGATGGAATTTCATAATTACCATCCACATGATTGATGTTTCTTTATCATTTGAAGAGGGTTTCTTGGCTAAATTAATCTTCCAAGCTCTTGCAAGCCTCTTTTTGCTCAAGCCATTCTAGCTTTGTTGCTAGATGGCACACTTTGAACCTCTATAGACAACCTACTTCATGCTCTTTTTCCTTTCCTTTTCTTGTATGCTCCTCAATTTTCTTCATTTAAACTAAAATGAAGGAGAGCAAAAAGGAGAGAAAAAGAAAGAAAAGAAGATAAAAAAGTAAAGAAAAATAATTTCCCTTCTTCTTCTCTCCCTCTCTCTCTTTCTTTCTCTTGGTCTGTCTCCAGTTCCTTATCCATCTTTCTCTCTCTATCTTTTCTCACTCTCTCTCTCACATCCTTTTGTTCCCTTTATCTACTTATCTTTCACTTTCTCTCTCCCTCTCTCTCTCTGTACTCACTTTCTCCTTCCCCCTTTCTCTCTCCCTCTCTCTCTATCTCTATTGCTCTCTTTCTCTCCCCCTCTCTCTCTCTCTCTTTAAAAACCTCCACTACCCTTCCTCCTTCCCTCCTTATCTCTCTATCACTCTCTCTATCTCTCTCTTCTCTCTTTGTCTACCTCTCCCTCTCTCTCTCTCTCTCTTCTCTCTCTATCCTCTCTCTCTGTTCTCTTTCTCTCTCTCTCCCCTCTCTCTCTCTCTCTAAATCTCCCATCTCTCCTCTCCTCTCTCTCTCTCTCATGGTTCTCAATTTCGTTAGGCTTTCCATCATTGTAGAATTGGTGGCTTCCTCCTTGATGGTTACCCACATTATTACCATTGTAGGGAAAAAGGAATTGTTGATTGAATACCATTCTTTGGAAGCCTCACCTTGTTAACCAACTTTCTGATCCATGGTTGGAACTAGAATATGTTAGGTCCTTTCTTTGTAAGGAAGGATTCCCTTGCAAATCATCGTCACTAACTCCCAATTCATGTTAACAAACCATATCTTTCACATGATCGAAAATGAAGATATGGACCTTCGTATGTTTTTTGCATTACCCTTTGCATATAAACGCTTTCCTTCCATGAAGTTACCATGATGTTAAAGCATCCTAAGTATCCACTCTAGGTGGATCATCTGAGTCTACCTCTCTTTGTGTATAGAGTTATTGGTGAAATTGTGTCCCTTCTTGGGATTTTTCTTTCATCAAAGGAGGATGTTGGGGATTGATATTTGTTGTCTTTTCATACTCTTGTAATACAAATGGCACCCCCAAATTTTTGTCAAAGCTCATCTCAATAAAGATATCCCCTCCTCGAATGCAAGTTCAATGAGTTAAAGACAACCCTCTTAGAGAGAGATCCCAAAATGCAAAAGAAATACATGGGGTGAGAAAAAGGATTGAGCCACTTGTGATTTATAGTGCCCTCCATGATACAAGACAACGGAAACTCTATTTCAAAGAAATTCCTTGGAAAAAATTCAGAAGGTCAGAGAGACCTAGCATTATGATTATAGCTCGAACGACTTCATGGAGGTTCTTTATGGGCAAATGAGAAGTCTTAAAGGTCTCCAAGGTTATGAATCTTCTCACACCAATACTAATTTGGATGTCAAAGGAAATACCACACTAGTAGGTAATCTCTTGGACTATATAGGTAAAGACACTAGTGATAATAGAGCCACAAAATACTATGACATGGGTAAGGATGATAATAGAAAAGAATAGATCAATATCAAAGAAGATGATCATGATAGTTAGAGATCTATTATTGTGTCCATTTCTCCAAAGTAGCATGCAATGAAAACAACTACAAAAGGAAATCTCCTACTACGATTCCCATGAAAGATTATTATGAAAAGTAAATTCCTCTCATACTAAATTCCTATCTATTATCCAATAGAAAAATAAGGATAAACCTAGATCTAGAAAGACCAACCTGGTGGAAATGATGGTCCTCTCCTTCAACCTTCAAGCACTTATAGACCCCACCATAATAGCTACTATTCGGCATTAGATTTTGGAAGAAAAATTGTTCACTAAGTTTTATCTTTATTGAGGAAGTCAAAATTAATTGACAAAATCCTAGTAAAAGGATTTAGACTATTTTAACTATCCATTCCTAGCTCACCGTCGACCACCCTTGGGGTAGTGATGGCAATATGATTTGCTTCAAGGCCCTGTGGTCCTCTTTCTTAGTCTGGTTCATCAAGGACCACAAACTTAGATGGATTGATGCTTCTTTGGATGGCTTGCATACTTTTACCATTGCTTTGATGTATGGTTTGGAGACTCAATACATGGTATTCTTTTGATTCCTTGACCTTGGATGTCATCCTTTCTAGAGATTTAACCTGGTAGATGAACCTTCTAATACTTGCAAGAAGATACGTGGGATTATTCATGGCTTGGAGAAAGGTTGTTGGGCTTATTGAAGCTTCATCCTAATTTGGCTGAGGTTAAGGAACTCTTATGAGTTCTCTTGGCTAGACATCTAGTTCTAGTGTGAATCATTAGAGATCTCTATTTAATACAAGCTAGGTTCAAACTGTTGGATGTGATGGCTGGGTACAATCAGAAGATCAAGTTGGTGCTGCTAGACCTGCTTCACACCTGCCCTCTTTTCTCTTCAGATATGGTTAGGAGACTTCTTGAGCTTCCAAATAACACCAAGAAACTATATATGTGCTTTACAAATCAATTGTGTAATGACCAAATCAAAACAGATAAGTTTGAACCTTCACAAGTCCAAAAAACTTACTATTCCTGTAATGACACCTGCTCAGTCCTAAGCTCAGTGTGACCAGCACACTTACAATTGGTTTAATTCCTTCTGGGAGTATTAAATTAACTTAACAAGCTACCATTAGCAAGTTAAATCACTCCAAATAACAAACTGTACACTGAGCATGATCTTTAGCAAAATCAGAGACACCCCCGATTTTTTAGGAACAACACAGAAATATACCAGTGACTGCTTCGACAGTGATTTCTCCCAATTGGCTGAATAGAATGACTTGAAATTTTGTAGTGTTGTAGAATGCTTTGAGCTGGTTCCAATGAGCCCTGGATCATTCAATTTGGTTCAGTAGATCTTGAGATATGCCCTGTTGAAGTTGACAGACTTTGAGGTGAATGACTCAGAGAACACAGAGTTAAGAACTATGAGTATATGTATTGAAACTATCAAATGTACATTCCCATTGGCATGTAGAATGATGCTCAATGGTACTCAGAGGTGTAGGCTAAGTAGTAGCTCTCACACACTCTATGATCTGCTTGGATTAGCCTCGGGAAGTGAGCCACATCCCCGCGACTTTTACATTGTCTTTTATAGGAGTTTTTGAATGAATTTGAATTTTGAATTCAAATTAAAGTTCCCTTGATTCTCTCCACTAGACTTAGGGAGATATTCCCTCAACTAAATCATTTATCTTTTCCACGACTCTAGTCTAGTAGGTGTGATTACATTGTTGATAAAAGTCACATGGACTTTTTACATGAGATAAAAGTAAGAATCACTAAGACTAGGTTCATATGGTTATTGATTCTTGTGAATGTATCATCCAAGGGTCCAATCTTTTAATCTTCCAAGGTTCCAATAGTCCAAGCCTTATGTTGATTCTTTAAAGCACAAACATAAAGCCAAGTGTTAAGGCTTGTTTGCACCAACACAAACAACATCATTTATAACTTGGATCTCCCATCCAACTCTGATAACATGCAAATTATTGTGTTGGATCATTTCCCCATAGATTTGGTGTTTAAACCCTTTATTTAGAATGCAAAATCTCCGTGCTTCTATGTGAATCCCCACAAGACATTTTCCCTAGTTCAACATAGAATCAGACATTCCTCAAGACATTCCTTCACTACTTCAAGGAGCCAGACTAGTGCTACCAGTCAAACCCATGAAATCTTGCATAGAGCCTAGAAGGAAATCCAAATTATAGAAAGCATTAGAAGGGGGAATGTCTATAGAAGTTTCTTTTGGTTAGAGTGAATTCAAAAAAGACAAGCTTCAACTTCAAAAAGGGTTTCTTGAGATGAAGAGAATTCTTAAATACAGAGAGGAAATCATAGGAAGTGGGTTTAGAAGTGTGTTTACCCTCTCCTCATCTAAAATATTTACTCCCACATTGAGTAACTGATCTCATAAATCATTGAGCTTCAAAATATGTGACTAAACTCATTCACCAACTTTCATCCTTGTGTTAGCTAGCTCTCTCCTTAGATGAGCTTGCCTAACAGGGTTTCTACTGTGATAAATATTCTTTGACTTCAACCAAGCCTAATGAGAGGTTCTACATGAGCTGTTTTGGGCTATACTATGCCTCTTGATGCCCATGGCAATATATGAAAGTGCTAGTGCATCCCTCGAATCCCATGTGGATTGCTTTTCTATAGGAAACAATATGCTAGTAGTATAGACTCATGATGATGAATTAGTTCCTTCTTCTTCACTAACCTCCTATACAACAGAAATAGGAATAGCAAGTGCTCTAGAAGATGAAGCAACATCTTCTTTTACTTGTCTTGGCCTTCCATAACTGCCATTGATAATATTCCACAAGTCCTTTTATACTAACATATTCATCATCATAAAACTCTACATTGGATAATTAGACATTCCATCAAGCTTTTCTTCATTCACAAGTCTATAGTCAGTGATCTTGTTAAGGGTATATGTCAAGTATGCTTTGATACCAAATGCTCAAACTGGGGTGGGGCTTAATAACAATTAAGAACATGTTCACATGATCTTCCAACAAATGAACCTTAACATACACACCTTAAGAGTCAAAAAGATGATGAGTGAGATATAGAGAGAGGTATATGAGATTTTCAAAGTATATGGTAAGCTAAGATGCTCACCTACACTATCTATATTCCAATGTCCATTCCAATGTGTCAATATGATACAAACTAACAACATCGGAATCTAGGAAAAAATAGGAACTAGATACAAAAGATTGTGTGCGTAAGAGGTATGAAGAGTGTGTGTGTGAGAATATGGAGAATATGAACAATTTAGAAGTGTTTTCTAGCAAACCTGAATTCTAACTATCAAAAACTAGTGAATGAATAAGTGGGAACAAATGTAGACTTGTTACTCATAGTTTGTTGTTGATAATAACTCTTGGAAATGTCTCCAAATGAAGAGAAAACCTCCTCCAAGAGTGTAGAAACTCTCCCTCCAAGAGGGGCTCCGAAATCTCCTCCTTAAATCTATCAATGTCTAATTGGCCAATAGAAATGTGGGGTAGGAAGCTTAAGATGTACTTTAAAGACTCGCGGTGAGGCAAGTGACCACCAATATTTGCAGACTCCTAAAGAAGAAACAAAAAACATTGGTGTGGAATGGTCGTTGTTAATAATTTCAATCAACTCGTTAGGGTTTCTTCTTAACTCTTCTTGGATACATGATTGCATGGGCAGGATTTTGAATATCAAAAGAAAATTGACAGGAAACCATGTGCTTTCTCAGAACTCTTTTCATTAGGCAACAGATCCATCAAGCAATCGAAGCACTCCCGAGAGGTAAAGTCCTTCGGATTGATAGTCCCGCTAATGAGTTCTTCAAAATATTTATAGATGTCCTATTGGTCCCTCTCTGATTATTTTTGTGCTAACAAATTAATTTTCATGCAATGTTGAGGTTCTTCAATGAATATGTAACTAAGCTCATTCAAAAGAAAGATGCGTTTTTTTTTCTCACTAGCAGAAATAATAAAGTCTCTACCTCCATCGATGGGCGCAATTATTATATATGATTCTCGAATCTAATATATTCGAATGCTATATTTCATTAGCACTTAAAGGATAACCCATTGGATGAAAATTCCTTTCCATCCTTTACACGCGAAAACTCAATTGCAACTTAATAACTCACATATGAAGACTTCAAAGCTTTGGAAATTTCTTATGATATTCTACTCAAAAACTAATATCGCGAATCCTTAAGAATGTCTTCCTCATACTTTTTTGCACTTGAGTATGTTCTTTAGTCAAACTCACCAAGAGCTTAAACTTGTTTCGAGAAAACTATGTCTTGAAAGGATAAAAGAACCATCTTTCAGACATTGAATCTTAATAGAGTTTATTTTTTCTCATTTTAAACTATGAAATACCCTTGATCTTTCTATACCTAATGAAACAATCGTAGCATTAGGACAAATACTTGTATTTTCATTGAATTGTGTCAACATTGGGAAGATGAAGATGTTCATGGTATCCACCCAATCAAAATTTGTGCTTAATCTTGAAGTAGAGACTCCCATGCAAATCTTTCTAGTCATAGGAAACTGTGAGTAGCAAAATTGTGTGGATGGAAAACCCGAAAAAAGAAAAAAAATCATATGCATGGCCTTGAATTATGACTCTAGTCCATGCATACGTTCAATTGAAGGAAACCTTCATGGTGCATAGATGGGAAAATAGCTTTCGGTGTAGAGGCTTTTGCACTCATCTTACATACATCTCACTTTCAAATAGATTCATCCCCTTTTTCTCTTTCTGAATATAGACATATTCGTTAGAAACCTTCTTCATCCATTATGCATTAGACAAGTAATGTGTCCCTGTTATGAACACTTTGAATCATGCATACATTTCAATGTGGAAGGATTACTCATGGTAATGAAACGGAATTTTCGTTTCCAATATCAAATCATATATAATAAAATAATAATAATACATATATATACATTTTCAAATCGTAAATACAAGCTAGATAATTCATGCTTAAATATCTTGTTGCTTTCATCTACGTTGTTTCCAATCCTAATCATATATGACTATAAGCTTTCAAAAATTTTAAGTATTTTCTTTTCTAGCTGTTTTGTTTCTTTTTTATTCCATGTTAAGCTGATATTCACTTGGGGGCATGACACTATTTTTACAAATCAATAGATTATTTAATATCCTATGCCGATATTGTATTGATCCAATTTGGAGAGAGAACTTTGGAATGTCTCAAAGCATATGTTTTATCAGAAGTAACATGTTACAAAGACTTTGGAGAAAAGACATACCATAGGATGTAACTAAAAAGATACTTACCTTAGGAAGTAGTGAAACGTTTAAAGATAAGTGTATATCAAATAGTAAAACAAAATTTCAACAAAATTTCAAGATGAAGAGAAATACATGCTAAAGTTTGATATAGTGGATTGAGAGTTACCAAGAAAATAATTGTAGACATCGTAGTTTTTACACGAAGAGTTTTTACGAAATTTTCGGGAAAATCTATGAAAAGTTGGGATTCAAAACTGGATTTTTTTGTTAAATTTCATGCAGAAATATTTTAAAAACATTTTAGATAATAAGGTTTTTGATTGTATAAGTAGAGTATTTTTAGTGTCATAAACATGATTTAAAATGTTTCATATACAAATCATAGCTATAGTACACAACACAATACTCAACTACTTATTCTTATCATTCAAACTAATAATCTTCTTTTGGAGGACAAAATGCTTTATGTGCGACTCACCACTCATTTAGTTTACAGGCCTTTTCTAATCACGAACCAGAACCCTATCTAAGGTTGTAGCATTTCCTCAATCACAATCTATACCCAATCACAATCTTTCGATTACTCAGAAATAACAATGGAGAGAAGAACGCAGAGATTGCACAAGGTAAAAGAAAATCTGATGCGGAAGAGTAGAACAAATATGACGCAGAGAAGGAAGAATTGTGATATTATAGATGTGAATCAATGGTTACAATAGCTTCTTGACAATGCCTCTACCTCCCGACCACCCCCGAGCTATCACAATCGCATTCTCACTCGCACTCTCAATCACACTCTCACTCTCACTCTCACTCTCAATCACACTCTCAATCGCAAGGTAATTCTCAGATTTTTCTGTGTGTACTCCGTGTTGATGTGCAGGCCTTCTTATCTTTTTCCGTTTGATCGCAGCCGTGCCCCCCAAAGAAGTGTGCGATCCACCAAATTTAGAAAAAGTCGAGTTTCTCCAAAACTTTCGCGAAAAGCCATGCGATCGTAGTGTACTTCCGTTTTTTTTAGCATACCTGTCAAAAATAGCAGAAAAAAACCAAGAAGACATATCCGAAAACATACATAATTAGACATGGTGACACGTGAGCATGAGAATCACGGATTCGAATAGAATTAGACAAGCCCTGTAACTCAAAAACAATAAGGAGTTAGATTAAGCTTGTGAGAGACACTTTTATTCAATTTTTCGATCTGCATAATATTGAGAGAGACGTCGGAGGTCCAAATCCACCTCCAAATGCCACTTTTGAGCCCTGCAAGGTTTAAAATTCTAGAGAGAGAGTAAAATCAAGGCATTTTCTTACAATGAACTAAATGTAGGACCCTGAACGAGGTACTTAGAACATGATTCACAAAAATCTCACACAGGCACTTTTATTCTCTTATACTTGCTCTACCTTTCCCTCATACAGAGTTTTCCTTAATTCTTTCATCTTCACCTTCAAAATCCCACTGGAAAACATGATGCAATTAACGTCTGGAGAGAGAATATGAAACTTCTCAACCCAAAATTTTTCCTACATGCATAAAATGACCTAATTATTCGTTCTAAGCATTATCCCCACAATGAAATTCAAAACGTTCAAAATGAATTATTTCACTAGAAAAGAGGCCTATTACAATTCTTCCCCCAGTTAAGAACTCTGTCCTCGGAGTTGGAAAGAAGGATAATGTGTTAGAAAGTCATCTAAATTCACCCAACTCGAATCTTCTACTAGGTATGAATGCCATTTAACCAAAATTTCTACTATAGATCTATTTCTAAGAAATCTTTCCTTCCTATCTAATATTATTTCCGGTTGAAGCTCAAAAGAGCCATCATCTTTCAGCTTATAATTGTCTTGCAAAACATGAGCCACATTAGACACATATCTTTTAAGTAAGCTGACATGAAATACAAGATGCACATTTAGATATTTAGGTAATTCCAGCAAATAAGCAAGAGATCCGACCTTTTTCAAAACTTTAAAAGGGCCTACATATCAAGGAGAAAGTCTATGATCCTTCCCTAGCAACAAGTTAGATTGGTGAGGATTAACTTTAAGAAATACCATATCATTAACTTGGAATTCAAGTGGTCTTCTCTTTAAATCATAGAACTTCTTTTGTCTTTTCTGAGCTTCTCTTATATGTTTCTTAATTTTTCCAAGTTCTTCATCCATCTTATCAAGCATTTCTTTGGATACTTCTACTTTATTTGGAAAACCCAAAAACGAAGGTGGAGTCAAACAATTATAACCATACATAGCTTCAAATGGAGTCATTTTTATAGATGCATGCCATGCACTATTGTATGCAAACTCAACCAAGGGTAAATATTCACTCCAATTATCCTACTTTTCATTCACATACATACGCAACATATCCTCAACTACCCTGTTAACCCTCTTGGTTTCCCCATCAGTTTGTGGATGGAAAGTTGTACTCATACGAAGTTGAGTTCCAATGGATTCAAATGTCGCTTTCCAGAAGTTTGACGTAAATCTAGAATCTCTATCAGAAATTATGCTTTTAGGCATTCCATGCAATCAAAATATTTCTTTTACAAAGATTCTTGCAACATTCAAAGCAGTATCAGTCTTTTTCATAGGAAAGAAGTGTGCCATCTTGGTAAGCCGATCGACTACAACAAATATGGTATCATGCTTACTTCTGCTCATAGGTAGCTTAGTGATAAAGTCCATAGAAATAGACTCCCACTTCTGATTTGGAACATCCAAAGGTTGAAGCATTCTTGGCATGCTCTTAAACTCAGATTTCACCTGTTGGCACTTCAAACATTCATTTACATATTTTCTAATATCCCGCTTCATACACGGCCAAAAGTAAGAATACTTTGTTTTAACATATGTCCTTGAATAACCTGGATGTGCAGAAAAAGGTGCATCATGACAATCATGCAGTATTTTAACTTTTAGTGGAGATTCAGAAGATAAGCATGGCCGATTGTTACAATACAGTGTTCCATCCTGCAAATGAAATTTTTCCTCATACATCGATCCCCTGTTCGCATTCAAAGCATTCAAAATAGGTGCATAAAAAGGATCCTTTTTTATCTCTTCTTGAATTTGACTGAGAAAATCAGAAGAAACAAGATTACACAAAGGTCTCCGACTCAATGCACCAGCAACCTTATTTTCCTTACCAGCAAGATACTTAATGTCAAAATCATACTGGCTTAATAATTCAATCCAATGCTTCTGCCTGTTGTTAAGCAATGGTTGAGTGAAGATGTATTTTAGACTTTGATGATATGTTTTCAATTCAAACTTAACCCCTAACAATAGATGTCTCCAATGCTTAAGTGCATGCACAACAGTAAGCATTTCTAAATCATGAGTAGGATAGTTAAGTTCATGTTTTCTTAGTTTTCTGGACTCATATGCGACCACCCTGCCATCTTGTGAAATAACACATCCTATCTGACTACCACTTGCATCACATGCAACCACAAAAGGCTTTCCCATTTCTGGTATTTTCAAAACACAATTCTCAACGACTTTTTGTTTCAATGTTTCAAATGATTTTTGACAAGCATCACTCCACGCAAATCCTACATTCTTTTTAGTTGATTCGGTGAGGGGAGTAGCTATCCTAGAAAAATCCTTAATATGTACTCTTTCATATTGTGCCAACCCAAGAAAACTTCTAACATCCCTTATAGTCTTAGGAATCGACCAATCAACTATTGTTTTTACTTTATCTTCATCTATAAGGATTCCTTCTTTTGATATTACTCTTCCTAGATACACAAGTTTATCCTTAGCAAAGAAACACTTACTCTTTTTCCCATACAATTTGTGTTCTCTAAGAGTCTGCAAAGTCTTCTTGAGATGTACCGCATCCTCCAAATCATCTTTAGAGTACACAAATATATCATCAAGGAAGACTAAGATGAATTCATCTAGGCAATCGTGAAAAATATTATTCATCAAGCACATAAATGTGGCAGGAGCGTTTGTTAAAACAAAAGGTAGAACCGTAAACTCATAGTGACCATATCGTGTTCAAAAAGCCGTCTTAGGAATATCCTCTGTTTTGATCCTAATTTGGTGATATCCAGATCTTAAGTCAATCTTTGTGAATACGATCGCTCCACTTAATTGACCCAATAAGTCATCTATGTGAGGGAGTGGATACTTATTCTTAATTGTTCTTTTATTCAACCCCCTATAGTCAATGCATAATCTGTAAGAGCCGTCTTTCTTCTTCTGAAATAAAACAGGCGCACCCCAAGGTGAGACACTCGGTTTTATTAAGCCTTTCTTCAAAAGATCATCTAATTGAATCTTAAGCTCCTTTAGTTCATCAATGTTAAATCTATAGGGTGCTCTAGAATATGGTTCACTCCCTGGATATAGGTCAATGGCGTGGTCAATTTGCCTAGGTGGGGGTATACCAGGCAAGTCTTCTGGAAATACATCGGCATATTCTTTGAAGAGATTTCCTATGTAATCTGGAATATCTTCGTCATTATCTTCCTCATGCAGATTGTTCACATACACTACAAATGTTTTGCAGCCATCACGTATACCTCTAATTATCTGTATAGCAGAAATAAGAGTAGGCTTAGGATTAAAGACATCACCTAGAATATGAATAGATTCATCATTTAGCTTCACAGTGATCGTTCTTTGTTCACAATTAATTGTCGCAGAATTTTTAACTAATCAATCCATACCTATGATTACATCACTCTGTTTCATCTCAATTACATGGAAGCTTCCAGAAAAGCGTCTATTAGAAAGAGTAAATTCAAGGTTTTCAACATATCCTTTTGTGTAGTGAAATTGTCCATTGGCCATCTCTATAGGTCTGGTTATCTGCATATTTAGGGCTATCCCTAGATTCTGTACCAATTTGAAAGATAGAAAACAATGGGTACTACCTAAATCGATCAAAAATCTGGTTTTATGCGCAGAAATCATACCCAGAATCGTGATTACAGAATCCTTTGGGAAAGAACTAACCACCATGCAACGTAAAGTAGAGTTAGCGCACTTACCGCCATCATCTGCTTCCTCAATAATTGTACCCTCCTCGATGATGTTTATCGCTTTTGATTGTGCAGGTCGAAAGACTGCCTTGTTCGGGCATCATATGTCCGATGCCCTTGCTCCCCGCAACAAAAACACAGACCAAGTCTTTTTGCCCTCTCAATAAAATTAGGGTCTTGTTGCCACTCAATTGGTTGACGCCTCCTTTGATTTTCCACCGGCCGAGCAGGGTTCTTACCTTGGTCGTTAGAAGATGGAGTTTTCTTTTAATTATTCATGTTCATTGCAACAGTTCTTTGTGGCCTATGTCCCGTTGCAATGAATCTGCTTCTATTTGACTTCTGCAAATTGAACTTCTCCATCTTCTCAAAGATCTCAGCCATTGCAACAGCATCAAGAAAATCAATGCATCCAGATGCCTTGACTTGATAGCGAAGTTCCTCACGAAGCCCTTCAATAAATTTACTCTTTAGAGCATTACCACTAACCTCTAATGCATATTTATGAAGACGTAGGAACTTCTCTTTGTACTCATCAACAGATAAGCTATGCTTGTCAGTTTTGTGTTGTCGGAAATTGTAGAACTCCATCTTCTTCTCTATATGGTAGTGTGGAGAACAATAAAGTTTTTCAGCTTGTTCTCTAAATTCCTTCCATAGAACAGGACTAGAACGCGTTCGAGTCTGCATATATGACTTCCACCATAGCTTCGCGATCCCACGCAGATGCAAGATCCCAACTTTTGCCTTGGACTCTTCACTAAATTGTCGAAGATCAAAGAAATCCTCTAGTTCTTCAATCCATGCCTCAAGATCGCCACTCTTCTTCTTGCCATCAAAATCATTTAACTTTGCCTTCTTGAAGACTTGGTTAAGGGCAGACTCACGTGGTTCCATATCTTCGGAATTGCGTTTTTGTTTTTCGCGAGGTACGCTAGATGTTCCCGCACCTTCATCTATTTCATCGTTCAGCTCCACAAACAAATTTGTTGCTCCTTCTGGTTGCTTTCCCCCTCGTTCTTTGTGCAATTCACCAAGAAGCTTCTGAATAAGCTTCTCTTGTTCACGAACCTTTTGTGTTAGACCTTCCATCGTTCCCGCGGATTGATTCTGATCTAATACCACTTGTAGCGTTGCCTCAATCACAATCTATCCCCAATCACAATCTTTCGATTACTCAGAAATAACAGTGGAGAGAAGAACGCACAGATTGCACAAGGTAAAAGAAAATCTGATGCGGAAGAGTAGAACAAATATGACGCAGAGAAGGAAGAATTGTGATATTATAGATGTGAATCAATGGTTACAAAATAGCTTTGGACAATAGCTTCTTGACCTCTACCTCCCGACCACCCCCGAGCTATCACAATCGCATTCTCACTCGCACTCTCAATCACACTCTCACTCTCACTCTCACTCTCAATCACACTCTCAATCACAAGGTAATTCTGAGATTTCTCTGTGTACTCCGTGTTGATGCACAGGACTTCTTATCTTTTTCCGTTTGATCACAGCTGTGCCCCCCAAAGAAGTGTGCGATCCACCAAATTTAGAAAAAGTCGAGTTTCTCCAAAACTTTCGCAAAAAGCCATGTGATCGTAGTGTACTTCCCTTTTTTTAACATACCTGTCAAAAATAGCAGAAAGAAACCAAGAAGACATATCCGAAAACATACATAATTAGACATGGTGACACGTGAGCATGAGAATCACGGATTCGAATAGAATTAGACAAGCCCTGTAATTCAAAAAAAATGAGGAATTAGGTTAAGCTTGTGAGAGACACTTTTATTCAATTTTTCGATCTGCACAATATTGATAGAGACATCGGAGGTCCAAATCCACCTCCAAATGCCACTTTTGAGCCGTGCAAGGTTTAAAATTCTAGAGAGAGAGTAAAATCTCACACAGGCACTTAGAACATGATTCACAAAAATCTCACACAGGCACTTTTATTCTCTTATACTTGCTCTACCTTTCCCTCATATAGAGTTTTCCTTAATTCTTTCATCTTCACCTTCAAAATCCCACTGGAAAACATGATGCAATTAAGGTCTAGAGAGAGAATATGAAACTTCTCAACCCAAAATTTTTCCTACATGCATAAAATGACCTAATTATTTGTTCTAAGCATTATCCCCACAATGAAATTCAGAAAGTTAAAAATGAATTAATTCACTAGAAAAGAGGCCTATTACAAAGGTCTCTCTATTCATCTAGTTATAATCCATAGGTAGCCAACTATAGAGGCTTATTTTGGACCTCTATTATCCATTGAGCTAGGAATCTTGGCAACTTGTACTTGTTCCTCTAGGAACATGCTATCTAAAAAAATAAAACATTTTTTTCAAATAAAAGGAGTTCGGCCTTAGCTGACTCTCTCGGACTTGTATCAATTAAAAGAAAAGTACAAGTTCAAGTGAAGGGGACTAGTGCCCATGGGGCCCCCTGAACCCACAGAATAGGGGAAGATTTTTCGTAGTTTAGATGGCATTACAAAGAAGGTTAATCACCCTCTCATCACCCTCATGTGGGGCCCACTTGGGTTTAAGCTTGTTGTTGATCAGAAGGAGCACTTGATGATGCCTGAAGGGGGGGGGGGGTTTCTTGGAGTTAGCGATTGTTTTGCTGAGGAGGAACAATGATTTTTTAATCGACCACTCTTTGGGGGAGTCACCAAAATTGTATGCACATCTTTCTTGCCAGATCTTCCAAAGAACCTCCCCTTTGATGGCGTTCCAAAGAGTCACGGAGTAGCCGATCACTTCTCCCAGTAGAGCTTGTTTCTAGTAGATATGTTTTTGAAGTCTAGTTTTCTTCCTGACAATCTGCGAGAGCCTATTGGAGTTTGCACAAGAAAAGAAGATGTCCGCAACATCTTCAATGGACTGGTAGCAGTGCTTGCACCAGGGAGGCATCCCACAAATTTCGCTAGCCTTTTGGTTGGTCTAGATTCCACAATGAAGAATTTTCCATAAGAGAAGAGATTTTTTGATTTCAATGTGAGGGTGCCAAATAGCCATGAACATCATATCCCACCGAAGCCGCGTCCACGACAAACAACACTTCTTGTTGAGGTTGACCTGATAATCAGTGATTTCTTGGATGTTCAAGATTTTTGTTAGGCAATTACCATTGAGCCATCTAAGAGATGTTTCCATTTTTGAAGCCTTTGTTCCATAGCCTCTTGGCTTTTCGAATGTTCCAAGATTCCATGTTCCGGATGCCATGGATCGAAAACAAGATAGAGTCATTCTGTCTGATACCGGCTGCCCACCTCCAATCTTCACTGATTCTTATGAAGCTTTTGACTTTATTCCAACTTTTCCATAGGGAACACACAAGATTCGAGCCTTTTGGGAAAACTTGGATCGCAAAAACAAAAGGGTCAAGATGCTAAGATTCTTCCAATTCGGGAATCCGACGAGAGTCAATGAATTCTTTTTTCTCAAGATCAACTTGGCCCACGAGGCCTCCCTATTGCACCACGTAGTAATCAACCATTTTGCCACAAGTTTGTTAGCCATGCACCCAATGTTTTGAATGCCAAGGCCCCCACTAACCCTTTGGCTAGCGTAGATGAGCCACTTAATTTTAGGCACCCCCTCCTATTGTGGTCACCCGTCCAAAGGAAGTTTCTACAAATGCTTTCCAATTTGGACAACTCTTGCTCTTTCGGTCTCCAATAGGACAGGAAGTAAATGGTCGACGAAATGAGGAACGTGTCGATAACCATTGCGGGACCAGCGAGATTGATTTGCATCCGTCTCCAAAAGTTTAACTTGCTTTTGAGTCTCGCCAAGACCCAGTTCCACCGTTGATCCAAATAGATACCAAAGCCCAAGGGAATCCCAAGAAGCTAGAAAATATGGCCTGGAGGGATCTTTTGACAGCCATGATGAAAGAGAAATTCCAGTTGGAGAGGAAGTAAATGGCTGACGAAATGAGGAACATGTTGATAACCATTGCGGGACCAGCGAGATTGATATGCATCCCTCTCCAAAAGTTTAACTTGCTTTCGAGTCTAGCCAAGACCCAGTTCCACCGCTGCTCCAAATAGATACCAAAGCCCAAGGGAATCTGAAGAAGCTAGAAAATATGGCGTGGAGGGATGTTTTGACAACCATGATCAAAGAGAAATTCCGGTTGGATCCCAACAATAGCTCTAAAAGCACTCTTTCAGTGGTTGAATTTGGATCCAGAGGCTTTGCAAAAAGTATCCAAGCACCTCCAAAATGTCTCCAGGGTGGTACTATCGTTGTGGACAAACGCATTCATATCATGAGCAAAAAGTCTCATGGTGATCTAGCCACGGTCACGGGGCAAATGGAGGCCTTTGATATTACTTGATTTCACGTGTTGTTCCACAAGCCGTCTAAGCCCTTCCGTGGCAATGGCAAAGAGAAGGGGAGCCAATGGGCACCCTTGTCTAATCGAACTTTTTAGTTGGATCACCTTTGAAAGTTGGTCGTCAACATTGATTTGAGTCGACGCATTTCCGAGAAGGGTCGAGATCATCTTGGTGAACTTTTTACTACATCTGAGGTCTTTAAGTGACTACAGAATATAGTCCCATTCCAGCCTGTCGTAAGCTTTATCAAAGTCGATCTTGAGGAAAACCACATCTTGTCTAGATTCCTCTACGAAGTCGAGACCTTCCCAAATATCTAATGGCTTCCAAAATTGAACTACCTTTGATGAAACCTTTTTGGTCCTCGCTTAGCCATGCTCTCAGATGGCACGAAATTCTATTGGCTATGACTTTTGTAATAATCTTATATCCTATTTGAAGCATTGAATCAAACGCCAATTCTCAATTCTCTTCTTTTGCCCTTTTTTGTGGATTAACTTGATCATGCCATTATTGAGACAAGACGAGAGCACACAAAATTCGAGTGCCTCTTGCTAGACCAAACAAAGAGGGGTGGCGATCATCAACTTGAAAGCCTTAAAGAACTCATTAGTGAGCCCGTCAGGCCCGGGGCTTTTTGCTCTGAGAATTTGGGCATCAATGATTTCAACGATTTCTCCTTCCAAGAAAGTGGCATCAAGCAGCGAGCAAAGGTTTTGTGGGATCCTAGGAGAAGAAACCATAGAGATGGCCGCCATGCAGTCCCGTCTATAAGGGGAGATGGGAGTCGAGGTTCCCAGGAGTCTCATAAAATGTTCTTCAATGATTCTGAAGTTTTCTTCTTTTGTATTGCATACAAGCCGTTTGAATCTAGCAAAAGGGGGATCGATTCGCTATTTTTTTTTTCTTTTAAGGATGCTACGCATCTCTTTGGTGGGCTTGTCCGTTTTACCAACCCACCACTCCTTGAAGAAAATTTGAAGATTTTTCCTTTGAATTTCTTCCTCGTATCTGAGGAGCGCTCTGATTTTGTGAAGACCCTTTTGAGATTGAGCTTTTCCTTTGTTCATTTCCTCCTCAAGTCTCTAGATTCTATGATATAACGCTTCTCTACGAGCACACTGAGCAGTTTGGAGCATCTTCCTGGTTTTGATGAAGATCTGCTATGTCTTCACTACTGCACATCTCCAACCCTTGGCTGGGGACAAACAATTGGCAAAGGCCTCCTTCCACACTTCAACAATTTGATGATGGACGGAGAGGAGGGAGAAAGAGGTCAATCAGGCATGAAACCAAGGAGCCTTACGAGATCTAGAGGGAGTTTGGAATGAAAAAATGATCGGGTAGTGGTCAATGATTGTGAGGTCTATGCATTGCGAGAGGCAAGGATGACCCCACTGATGAATAATGCTCTGAGCAATGTAGGTTCTATCGATTCTAGCTTTCCTCAAGTCCACACCCGCTTAGAGATTTGACGATGAAAAGCCACTCATATCTTTGAATTCAACCAGATCTAGGTGCATTTTGATTTTGTCCCAAGTTTCTTTCTCATGACCATCGATGATCATTGACGGTCAAAAATTAAAATATTTGCTATTAAGAATTAAGACACATCAAATGTGCTTAATCGTCTGATTTCTCAACGCATAGATTAATCGTGTAGAGAAACACCTCTTAAACCAAAGAAAACTTCTATATTACGAACACTTGGGATTAGAAAACATTGACTGATAAATCAGCCTAATTAGAACAAGATAATATCGTATGGAGCAAGAGAACGCGTTCAAATCCTTTATCATTTCATATATATGTGATGTCATTTTACTTATGATGCTGTAAATAGAGACGTGATGATTTCATATGCCCTCTTATATAATCAAAACATGGTAGAATAATACAACTCGCTAAGACAATTGACTAACGTGAACCATTATTACAACAAAAATTGAATCATTCCACCTCTTTTTTTTTTAATAAAGATTTTGAGCTTTGGGTTTTCTATGCAACACTAGGTGCTCATCCTTCATATTCTTATGCCCACTCATCATCTATAAAACATACTCATTCTTTTTTTCTATTGCCATGTCATTAATCTCTAACGACGAATACTCTTCAAATATTACACAATAGGAAGACTCCGTAGAGGGCTTATTAAGACGTCATATGGAATGAGGTTGAGATAATTTAAAGAAAAGAAATCATTCTGGTGAAGAATTATCACATTTGGCCATAACAATTTATCCTTCCTTAAGATCTTCAACTATCTTTTGTTCCAATGGAAGAGTGAAGAAAGGCATCTGCGTATCAACTTTAAGGTGAATGGGAATTGTAGATTCTCTCTCTCTCTCTCTCTATCTCTCTCTCTCTTTCTATATACATACATACACATACACACACACACACACATATATATATATATATATATATATATATATATATATATATATATATATATATATATATATATATATATATATATATATACAGAGAGAGAGAGAGAGAAAGAGAGAGAGAGATGAAATTATGTTTCCCGTGTCAATAACTTTTGAATCGACTTCTGTGAGTCTTGTCAATAACTTCAAACTACTCTATCTCTTCTTATTTACAAGTTTTTTCTTACTTTGTATGATCGTAAATCTCTGTTTTAACTGTAGAGATTTTTTATTCTGGAATCAACAAATACGATTTTCTTTTGATATAATACAATAAAATTATTGATGGTTTACTAATCAGATTGCATACCTTCTCTACGAAGTGATATGGATTTGGACATTTAAGAAAGATAAATGCCGTTTTGTTCAATTTTATAAATAATGAGACGAGCAATGTGTTTCTTTACACTTGATTGTGCATGAGATATCACTTAGTATGTTTTAGAAACCTATTTCGCAGTCTTAGCTGGAAGTATATATTCGTCATACCGTACTATGCGGATATAAACCTGAAAGGAACATCAGCACAAAGGAATAACTAAAGAAGATTGCATCAAAGTAAAGAAGAATGCATAAAACGCAATTTAAAGCCACAATGATTATTCAGGTAGAGAGATAACACCTAACATATTAAAGAAAATAACTTCATTCTGCATATGAGGCATCATTTTCTCCTTCGTTGTTGAATTCCCTCCATCGTGGTCAAAGTTCTAAAGCAAGAATTATCAGGAAAACCCACTTGTTAAGTCTCGTGATATGAGGCGATGCCATATTATGCGCTCGAACATTCATTAACTCTTATATTCCAAGCTAGCTGAGTTCTTTGTGACGACATAGAGAGCTGGTAGTTCTTGGCCTGAGCTTTTGTTTAAGCAAAGTAATCATGCGGGTGGGCATTCAAAGTACATTGTATTGAGTTGCAAGCTAAGAGAGTTAGTAGGGTTCCCATCTCAAGCCTGAGAGGCCATAGATGTCGTCCAAGGATATGGTCTTCCGAGGGTGGAATACCGTTACAAGAGGTGCTTCATGGCGTCATCCCTAACTCTAAGATAAAATAAATATTCTCTGTATTATTACCTATCCCACAAAGGATCGTCGCTACATAATTGGCACTTATGAATGGCATCCATATATCATGAAAAGCTAAAACCTCTCGCAAACATGATCTTGTATCTCTCATCCATCTATATGTGTTCAAGTAGATTAGGTTTATAACCTACCTTTTGTCTGTATGGTTATCGGAGAATCATAATGACATCCCCATGACTGGAGAGAGAATCATTTTCGTCATTCTTGTATTCTGCAGGCTAAGTTGTTTACTGTATTCCTCCTCGCATGAAATTTATTCGGGCATCTCTAAAACTAATCAAGTTATGAGATTTGGTAGAAAAAGACAAGTGAGGAAGGATGCTGCTGCGGATGACGGAGGTTGCTGCTGCTGATAGTGGAATGACATGGATTAGGAAGGACATTGCTGCGTATGACGGAGGTTGCTACTGGATTTGGCGACCCCCTCATTTGTGAGAAGCAACCTGGCTCCTCCTCCGGGGGAGACCGGTAACGTGGCCTCTCTCTTGGAGGGGGGATCTTGTGTTGCCCTTGGGGCCTGCGAGAGTGCTGAACCCCCCCTGGTCTCCCTCAGTAGATTCGCAATTCTGTCAACTCAGGAGGAGCTCAAGAAAGTTTGCCTCATCGGCCAAATGTTTCCCCCTAGGCCCGCACTCGAAACCGTGGGACAGTGGCTTCACAACGAGTGGTTCCCCTGTGGGCTAATTGTTTGTAAGTGTCAGGTCTTACTGGCAAGCCACATGATGCTAGTCTTTAAAAATGAAGATATGGCGTTTCGAGCCCTAAGTGTCAGAACCTGGCAACTCGGTCGTGCGACTTTGTGCCTATTCAGATGGTCCCCTGATTTTACTCCCGACAAATCGAAATCGCTTCCTTACCCTCTCTGGGTTGAGCTCCCTCACCTGCCATACTTCTTGTACAACTTCGTGTGGGACATTGTTTCTCCTATCGGTAAGCCGTTGGCCTCATGCGAGGACATTGGTGGTCGCATTTATGAAGGTGCAAGACACTCATTCAACACTCGGTGGCACCCTCAAATTTGTTTCAAGGCTGACCTCAGCATGCCGCTTCCATTGAAGATCAAAGTGGACTTGGGCGAAGGGGATGTATGGGAGCAAGACATCAATTACAAAAACCTTCCCAACGTGTGCTTTCGTTGTGGCCAACAAGGTCACAGGATTAAAGATTGCCCTTTGAGACAGAAAAGCAAACGAAATCAAGAAGCCCCCAGAAACGCTCAAGAGAGCAAAGGGGCATTGACTCACTCGACGAAGGAAGAGGATGTCAAGGGCCCCCTTAATCCAGAAGCTGATGCAGATGGGTTCATCGAAGTCAGAAAAAGAAGGAAAAGAAGCCCTAGGACGACTTTTGAGCGAAACAACATGTCAGTTACCCCCTCCAGCAACTTGTATTACAATTTGGAAAAGGCGATCAATGAGTTTGATGTAAGGAATTGAACTCACAACCTCTTGGTTAGGAATGTGATGGGCTAACCACTTGCCCCAAAAGCCATGGTTGAGGATTACTTCCTAATCCTCTCTCTTAGGGTGTGGTTCAACCATCTCCTACCATGATTATGTTACATTCTTCCCCCCTTGGTCGATCATTGTCCTCAATGATCTACTCTTGTATCCCTCTAGCCTCGATGATCAGTCCCTTGAACCCCTAGGTGCCCTTGAATTGATGTCCCTCAACCTCGCATAGTTTCTTGAACCTTGTTCGCAACCATGGTCTCTTGAACCCTTGCTCTCAACCTCGGTGTCTTGAACCTTCTTGTTCGCAACCTCGGTGTCTCGAGCCCTTGTTCTCAACCTCAGTCTTGAGCCTTGTTCTCACCCATGCTTGGTATCTTGAACACTCAATCAAGTGCCACCCAAGGATTCCCAAGGAATTCACACTTCCAAGCTAGCTCATTGGAAAGTTCGTTCCGAGAGCTTTCCAACGGTATATTACACGCCTCAATCCGACCTACGGATTGAGAGATACACCCCAATCATTGTAAGGTCCATTCTTGAAACCGACGCGCGCGCCTTCCACAATTCCTACCCTTTCACATAGAGGATGCCCAAGCGCCTTTTTTAGAGGCCATTGGATCATTCCACCTTGCCCAAGCCTACTTCCTAGGCTCTGATACCAATGTAAGGAATTGAACTCACAACCTCTTGGTTAGGAATGTGATGGGCTAACCACTTGCCCCAAAAGCCATGGTTGAGGATTACTTCCTAATCCTCTCTCTTAGGGTGTGGTTCAACCATCTCCTACCATGATTATGTTACATTTGACTACCTAGGTGGGAACTAACTTGAGGTGGAGACCAACGACAAAGCCCTAGAGATCCCTGACAATAAAGAAACCTCCCAGGAGGGTTACACTACAAGCAAACAAGACGACTCTACTACTAGTAATGAAGATAACATGGATAGTGAAAGTTCCATCATCGGATCGACTATTCCGGAAACGGTGTCGAAAACGGTGCCCTGTTCTTCCGAGCAGGAGGCATCCCGCAAAGGAAAACAACCTATGGAGTTACCCTGGAAAAGCCCCCACAAGAACCTATTGCTAATTTGGGATCTGATCCCAGCAAAAAAGAAAGATGAATCCAGGAAAAGAAAGGACAAAGCTCCCTCCCGCAAAAAGGGCTCACTACGACAATGATCATCAACTTGTTAAATGCTAGAGGGCTAACCGACCCCTCAAGAGCGACCATCATTGGTCAATGGCTTCGCGACATTAGCCTAAACCCAAAATTTAGATGTATTCAAGAGATTAAAATTGACGGAGAAGACCTCTAGAAACGGCTTAGACATGTCTCCTCGACCCATGTTTGGATCTCAACGGCGCACCAGCGAGGGTCCGGTGGAAGAACGGTAATCGGTATTAATCAATTCTGGTTTGAAAAGCTTGAGAACTCCATTGAAGATGAATGCCATCGATGGATTGTTGTTTCTTTTGGTGCTCCTTTTTGTTTTACTTTAGTTTCTTTGTATGCCTCTAATGGGGAGTTAGAGAGACTCAACACTTGGGCCTCCTTGGACTCGCTCCCCGACAACGTGCTTATTTGTGGTGACTTCAACATGGTGGAGGACCCTATGGACATATGGATGGGCAAGGGCAGGGTCATCGATAGTCAGGAGAAAGAAACGTGGGAAAAAACCTAACTACACTTGGATTTGGTCGAATTCAAAGATTCGAATGGCTTTTCTTGGTCAAATCTCCAAGCGGGCGAGGACCTGAGGAAAGCTAAACTTGATAGATGCTACATTTCTTAGAGTTTTACTCATCAGTGGGGCCACCCTTCCCTCTTGCAATGCACCGACCTCACCATCTCTGATCACTACACGATTGTTATCACTTTCCAACCTTCCACCAAGATCTGTAAGGCTCCTTGGTTCCACGCCAGTGCGCCCTCCTTCTCTCTCCCCTGTGTCGATCAAGAGATTGCTGATGTGTGGAAGGAGGCGTTCACCTCCAGCTTGTCCCTAGCCAAGTGCAGGAGAAGTGCGGTCGATAAGTCACGACAGATCATGATTAGATCTACGATGATGCTCGAGACTGTGTGGCGGGCTCGTAGAGAAGCTCTATATCATAGACTCTGGAGGCTCGAGGAGAAAGTGAACAAAGGAAAATCTCAAGCCTAGAAAGGTCTTCCAAAAATCAGAGTTCTATTGAGATACGAGGAAGAAATACAAAGGAAAAATTTGTAAATTTTCTTCAAGGAATGGTGGGCTAGCAAAGCCGACAAACCCACCAAAGAGATGTGCCATATCCTTAAAAGGAAACATAATAGAGAATCGATCCCCTTATTGCTAGACTTAAATGGCAATGTATGCAATACAAAAGAAGATAATTTTGGGATCATTGAAGGACACTTCACGAGACTCCTGGGGACCTCGAACCCCCTCTCCCACCATAGAAGGGACTGTATGGCAGCCATATCTAGGGTTTCCCCCCACAGGATACCACTCAACCTTCGCTCCCTGCTACATGCCCCTATCTCTGAAGCAGAAAATCATTGAGGTCATTGATGCCCTCCCTTCTCGTAAAAGCCCGGGACCCGACGGGCTCACCATTGAGTTCTTTAAATCGTTGAAGTTGGTGGTTGCCACCCCTCTACGTTTGGTTTGGCAAGAGGTGCTCAAGTTTGGCGTGCTTCCTTCTTGTCTCAACAATGACATTATCAAGTTAATACACAAAAAAGGGGAAAAGAACAGAATAGAGAACTGGCGTCCTATTACGATGCTCCAAACATGATACAAGATCATTGCCAAAGTCATTGCCAACAGAATCTCTTGCAACTCGAGAGCGTGGTTAAGCGAGGACCAAAAAGGTTTCATCAAAAGCAGGTCAATTTTGGAAACCATTATAGATATCTGGGAAGGTCTTGAATTTGCAAATAAGTCTAAACAAGACGTGGTCTTCCTCAAGATCGACATTGATAAAGCCTACGACAGCTCGAATGGGACTATATTCTGTAGTCGCTCCAAGATCTTGGATGTAGTTTGAAATTCACCAAGATGATCACAACCCTTCTCGAAAACGCTTAGACCCAAGTTAACATTAATGGAAAACTTCCGAAGGTGATCAAACTTAGAAGATCTATCAGACAAGGGTGCCCATCGGCTCCCCTTCTCTTTGCCATTGCCACAGAATTGCTTAGCAGGCTGGTGGAGCATTAGGTGGAAGCTAGTAATATCAAAGGCCTCTGTTTGCCTCATGACCACAGTCAGATCACCATGAGACTTTTTGCCGATGATATGAACGCGTTTGTTCACAATGATAGTACCAACCTAGAGACGTTCTGGAGGTGTCTGGCTACCTTTTGTGAAGCCTTTGGATCCACAATCAACCACTCTAAGACCCCCTTTAGAGCTATTGTTGGGTCACAGTCCGACCTTCGCATTGCCCGCGGCTGTCAAATCATTTCGCAGGGCCAAATTTTTTGGCTCCTTGGGATTCCCTTGGGGTTTGGTGTCTCTATGGAACAGCGGTCGTGCTATGGTTATCAATCTTGCTTGTCATGCTATGGTTATCAACATGTTCCTCTTATCGTCTACCATTTATTTCCTTTCTTGTTGGAGAGCGAAAGAGCAAGATTTTTCCAAACTAGACAGTATTTGTAGAAACTTCCTTTCGACGGGCGACCACTATAGGAGGGGGGTGCCTAAAATCAAATGGTCCATCTGCACCAACCATAGAGATAGTGGGGAACTTGGTATCCTGGACATTGGGTGCATGGCTAAAAAATTGGCGGCCAAATGGATGATTAAGGCTTGGTGCAACGGGGAGGCCTCGTGGGGCAAGTTGATCTTCAGAAACAAGAATGAGTTGGCTCTCATGGGTTTCCCAAATTGGAAGAATCTTGACATCTTGACCTTGCTGTTTTCCCCGATCCCCGTCTTCCCGAAAGGCTCTAATCTCGTGTGCTCCCTATGGAGGATTTGGAATAAAGTCAAAAGCTACACAAGAATAAGTGAAGACTAGAAGTGGGCAGCCGATATCAGACAAAATGGCTCTATCTAGTTTCTGATCCATGGCATCCGGAGTGTGGAATCTTGCAACATTCCAAATGCCAAGAAGTTATGGAACAAAGGCTTCAAAAAATGGTCTCTTTTAATCGTATGAAGAAATGATTTTTTTAAAAATATGCTTAAAATTAGTGCTGCTTAAGTGACAGATTTATTTGAATTCAATGTATAATTTTTTTATTTCATACGAAAAAAGATATTTTTGCACACCCCACAATGCAAATCCTTAAATTTCCAATAGAGAAATGATTTTTGAAGATACGAAATATTTTTGTGTTCCAAAAATTCAATGATGTCTCGATCACAGTTGATACAAAAAATCAAAAGATTGCATTTTGCTTACATGTGTACAAAGTTTTTGTGTTTATAAATACTCCCAAAATTTGTGAAACTCGGTTTTGCACTTTGAACATTCTCCTTTCTTTCTTTGTGTGTTTGAACGGCTTCTACTTCTCGTCGTCCTTCCAATTGTGTAACCTCATGTGAGATTTACAATAGGAGAGAGGAATATTTATGGAAACCTCTTTCTGTGAAGCTTAATGATTGGATGACTATGCGTACTAGTTGTAGAGGTGCTCATAAAGTCAAGCGTATGCAAAGAGATGACACAAAAAACCATTGGAAAGGTCGTATTTTAAGTTTCAAATTGAAGAGAGATAGTTGGTTTGCAAAATTCCAACATGTGTACAACGCTAAGGATCTCATGCTAGACGATCATCTGCAATTCCTCTCGTACTGCTAGTGAGGTTTAACAATGCTCTTTTATCAATTTCATTTGTTTTTATATTTCAAGATATATGTTTTTTGTATTGTAGACATTTTCCTTCCAATATTCTCGAGTGGCAAACTATTGAATGTTTGAGAGGAACATTCAAAGTCCTTCATAAGGATTATGCAAAACTTTTGTATGCAAACAAATCCATTCAAGTTTTCAATAGGATTCAATTATTTGTCTACTTTGCAGATTATGAGGTGCCATGAGGGAGGAGCGCTTATGGAAATCTTGTACATTTGCCTACCCCTTGCATCTCTCGATTAGATTGGGATGCTCATGATCATTAAATAGTTTCAAGTTTTTATGCAAAATGAAAGACGATGTCTAAAAGGCAATGTCAGCAAGCCGAATTTCTCGAAGGATAAAGATTCAATGGTTTCTTCCTCTTTACATTTTTGCAGCATGTTTCAAAAACATGTTATTAGAGAAAACAAAAACAATGTGGTTGAATAGGAGAGTTCCAATTTATGAGATTGATGATGTTTTGGTAGGAAATGGGATAGCAAAGAAGATCAAAATCTAAGAGAGATCATTTTATGTAGAGTTAGCCCAAATTCTCTTTCAATTTCATATTAGATATCTCGGAAATCACTTGTTTTAGGATATGATAATAAAAGGTGGAAGAAAAAGCTTGGAATCTCGATACCCTTGGATTTAGAAGAGAGCTATCCAGAATTTCAATTAGAAGTATTTATTTATCTAGATTTTCAACCTAGGAAAATAATTGTCACTACAAATTGGAAACTCAACAATGTAAGGGAGCTATTAGAGTTCCTTGATGAGGTTTTACCACAATTCGGATTCTTAATTGATGGTGCCATGGTAAACATTAGATCAAAGAAAACACTATCTTGCATAACTTGTCTGCCACCCAAGGTGATCAGGTTCCAACCATTAAGAATGTAACCAAGCTTGCACTTTTCTTCTACTGAATACATCTTTCTTTGTTAAACTCACCATATTCATATTTGCATTGTTTTGGTTTGTGTCATTAGTCTTTTAAGGTTTATATTCTGCAAAAGCTTTTATCATTGTCTCAAACATGCAATTGTTTATCAGTGTCTCAAACATGCAAAATTGTAGTTCCTTTTAATGTAAATCCTGATATTGATATTGGTTTGACAAAATCAATAATTATAAGGCTCCTATGACCCCTGAAAATGTGACATATGCTCATTAATAAAACCACCAAGAAAGGAATAACTTTATAAGAGAAATAGATATAAAAATGATCTCTATATAGACAGTATCTCCTGACTAAAATTCTTGAGAAAATGATCAATATCTCCATGCGTGAATAATATACACTGAGTCACAAGAGGATTCAAAATAAAGGCCTTCCTCGAGGCTGAATCCTCACATTGCTAGAGTAAGACTCTACAAATATATAAGCATTAGGAAATGCATCAAGGAGATCAAGTATTGATAAAATGTAGCATATTATGGACTGAAAAATACCTGAGTGCTATATTAACAATGTTGTCAGAGATTTGAACATTGAAGTCTCTCAACATTTGATTGTCTTAGGCCTAATGTCAAGCACGAATTTATCCTCCCATGACATTGAAGCATTGATAATTACTTGGCCATCTCGTTTCTTTAAAACCTTTGAATTAGCCTTCTTCAGCCTTTGAATGTCCTCAAGGATAATAGATTCTTCTGTCAAAAGATTCATCCTTTCTTTTCCTCCTCACTCTTTGCTGTATTTCTTGTTGAATGGTCATGAGAAGGGATCTCTTCAATTTTGATTGTGGATGACTTAGGCTTTGTTGTTCGAGGTATATTAAGAATATCAAAAAAAATTTGATCATGCTTGGCAAGAGGTACAATGGCTTTATGAAACTTGTATCTTAGGCTGGACACAACAATATAGTCCTTGGCCATAAGTGTCACCCTATGACAATGTGTTGCACAAAGATAAGCATCATTTATGAATCAATTGCAATATCTTTTGTTGCTTCTTGCAAGCATAGAAGAGCCTCGGTCTGCCATCTGACATTCACAAATGAAGTAGTCTTCATCAAAGAGCAAAGATTGGCAGAGATCTCCTTAACTACTCTCATAAAAGGAAGGCTCGAGATGAGAAGTCCCACAGTTGCCTGAGATCTTTTGATTTCCCTAAGTGATTTGATGTGATAGTTAACTTTCTTTTTGGCATATGTTTTCTATGGATCAACCTTATCTTGGTATCTATGGTCTTTGGAGTAGTGTCGTGCTCCTCTGGAACAGGTCTCCCATGGGCATGGTTTTGAGGGTACAACTTCCTAGCTATCTTCTTTACCCTAGCCATGATCTGTAAAAAAGAATTGAAGTGGATCAAACACATTGAAAAACAATAAACCATAAGCCGACCAATTCAAGCGATAAGGGTCATCCAAAAATCTTTGATTCATCTAATCGCTTGAATCCGTTGTATCAAGGTGTTCGCTTTCTTTTAATGTATTCCATGATGATTCCCCTAATCGCTTGAATTGGTCGTCCCAAAAGCAAGTGGACAAAATGAAATCCTCTTATCTTACGTACTAATCCTATTGATCCTAAAAGAATAAATAATCAAAAAAATCCTTTGAATCAGAGACGACCAGTTCAAGCAATTGGGCAAGTCCAGTGATCTCAAATTTGACTAATTGCTTGAATTGGTCGTCTTCCACAAAACATGATTTTTCACTATACATGACCGATTCAAGCGAATAGGTCAATCCAAAAATCCCTGGTTTCACTAATCGCTTGAATCTCTCTAGAAGATGGCAAGCTCATGGATAATACCTTGTACACCAAGCAAGCTCAAGGATAATATGAATTAATGATATTCGCAGAAGAGGGTTGGAGCATGAAAACTAGTGGAAGTCAGGAGAGCGGGTATGTTACAAAAAAATGGCAAAATTAAAGGCAGGAGCTTAAATAGGTCTCATGTCGAGTTGATCGTACATGCCACATGGCGACACCTGATTGCTCTAGATCATCGAGTTGTTGGGAATCCCAATGCAAATTTCCACGTCTCAACATCTAAGTGGTCCACATCATTTGACCATTCAAATTTCAAATTGAAATTTCACACATGGCACACGCTCATTCCTTCACATCATATATCGTTACCTTTTCTCCTCGCCTATAAATACCAGTTGGCTCACTCATTTCACATTTTCAAATTTTTGTCTTCATAGCCAAGCACTCCGGGCTCTAGTTCTTTAGGCCACCGACTCAAATGATCACACGTGTTTTACTCCCTTTGATTGTGCCTATTTGCTTGTATCGATCGCCGTTTGGGATGGAAGAGAAGGATGTAATTATTAGTGTTTATCCATCCAAAAAACTGCTAGATTTTATGGTTCAAGAGGGGTTGAGGGTGAATCATTTTCCAGATGCAATGAAGATCTTCAATCTCATCTTTGATTTTGAAGCACTTGTGGAGAAAAGCAAAAGGAAAAATAAAGATTGACCAGAAAAAACTGATTGAGGTGCAAGATGAGGTCAAGGTATGTCTGGATAGGCAAATTCTAAGAGATGACCGACTCAAGCAATTAGGCCCATCAAGGAATTTGTAATGAGCCTATTTGCTTGAATTGTTCATGTCTAGATTTCTTCCTTTTTATTCTTTCTCTGAATTTCCCTTATGTGAAAAAGCCAAAATAACATCTTTTTGCTATCATTTAGAAGAGAGAAACGATTCAAGCGATTAGGCTTATTGAACAATTTTTAATGAGCCTATTTGCTTGAATTGGTCATGCTAGTTTTGTTCCTTTTTATCCCTATTTTACATCTATTTGCTATCATTTGGAACACATGACCGATTCAAGCGATTAGGCCCATCCGAGACTTTTGGATGAGCCTATTCGCTTGAATCTGTCATCTCTAGAATTTCTTTGCAAAATAAGATCTATTCTCTATCATTTAGAACACACGACTGATTCAAGCGATTAGGCCCATCTGAGACTTTTGGATGAGCTTATTCGCTTGAAACGTTTGCTCTTGGATTTCTCTATTTTTTATTTGATTTTCTCTATTGATGCATGATTATCTTCATTTGTAATCTAGTTCAGGGTTTTATCTCACAATACTTATAAATGATGGTAGGAGATCGTATTTTTTTCATGATTGTCAGTGACACTCGATTCAAGCGATTAAGCCGATCCAAGATTTCCTGATGATCCTGATTTCTTGAATTGGTCATCTTCTTTAATTGTTTCATATTAGTTCATTTTTATCCCGATGCTTTCTTTGATCTTGCTTTCTTATGATTTCCACATTTATCTATATTGGATGAGGGCAATTATCTTGGCAGTGGCAAGTGTTAAAAGTCAAGATTCAAGCTACAAATTCGTGGGGAATCTTTTATGGACATGTGGAGCAATCCAAGGAAGCCAAAAGCCACGAGATTCCATCAAGAAAAGTCACTCAACCACTCCCCAAGTCATCTCAACTAAGTCCTCCACGTTAGGAGGTTGATTTGGAAAGGTAGTTCCTAGATTTTAGGGGCACACTTCTCACTATAAAAGGAGCATGTATCTCGACTTCTTTCGGGCCATCTTCTTGGAGTTTTAGCTCATGTAAAGTGAGCACTAAGTGCTGGAGTTGTGATAAGAAATGCCCTTGCTTAAGCTAGCCCCTTGCTTGCTTGTTTGTTTTCTTTTAGTAGGCATATCTATATGTGTGCGCAGGCAGTGTTGCAACTCTCTACCCCTGAGTTGTTAGCATTGGTTCTCCCTCATATTGTATCCATTGGATGTAACTCCTGTCTCATTGGATAGCTATTAGATTCTATTTTATGCTCACAAATTCTCTGGAGCATTCTCTGAGTAATCTAGGAGCAACAATCATTTTAGTGAAGTTGTGTGATTGATATCTCTCTCTGTGTGTAGGCTCTGTTGGAAATATTTTGCTCTCTGTTGTAAGGGCTGGTTCTCCTTCTCTATTTATCCATTTGCTATGCTTTTGGTGTCATTGGGTAGCTATTACAGTGTTCTAAATTTGACCCGAGGTTGAGATTCATTCTTTATATAATCTCTGAGAAAACCTTGCCGGAGTGAAGTGAGGTCTCTGCTTGACTAGCAGTTATGAGCATTCAACTAGCTCATGTTGTAGACAATGTTTCTCTTTGTGTAAGCATCCATTTGAAGTAAAATTTGTTTTTTTGGAAAGCTCTTGGTGTCTACTATAGGTCTACAAAATCTCACTGGAGTTCTCTGCATAAGCTCTAAGTAAGAGCACTTTTGGTGTGCAGAGGTCAAAGAAGGATACCTGTGGAGGTCATTCGCACTTCATCGTTGCTTAGGGGTTGAGATACTTCCCCCCTCAGTGGTATCAGAGCATTTGGGCATCTTGGAGGCATCACATACAAGCAAGAAGACATCTTGGAGTTGGTGGTTGAAGATTTGCATCAACAAAAGCTTCTTGGAGGTAGCTCACATCAAGGGGGAGCTATTCTACTCAAAGTTTCAAGAGCACAAGGTGTCTGTCTAAGGAAAGCTTTGGATTGAGGTAACCTCAGAGCCTCATTTTCAATTTACACACATTGGAGCATTAGCCAAGGGCTAGTTCAATTATCAAATACTAGATATGGGAGACGTCAACACTCAAATGGAAAAGCTAGACAAAGGGAACTATCAACCATGGAGATTTAGGGTCTCCAACTATCTTATGGGCAAGGGCCTTTGGGGGTTGATTAGTGGAAGTGAACCAAGACCAAGATGACCAGAGAAGGGCCTTTAGGGAATGGAATGAAAGAGACAAGAGGGTTATCTTTATCCCACATTAGCAATAGCATGATTGGCCATATCCAAGACTTGGATTTAAGCATGAAGGTATGGGAGACACTTGAAAGGCTTTATTCAACAAGCACCAAAACAAGGAAGATCCAACTCAAGAATGAGCTCAACAACCTTAGGAAGAGCTCAGGGAGTAGCATAAATGACTACATACTTAAGGTCAAGGAGTTATCAGATGCATTGGGATCCATTGGAAGCCACGTAGATGATGACGATCTTGTGGCTTATACACTCAATGGTTTGAGAGATGATGAGAAGTGGAAACCCTTTACCACTTCAGTATATGTAAGGGATAATCTTCCCGACTTTGAGCAATTGGTTGCTCTCATGGTCACCAAAGAAATGAACATAGGTGGAAGTTCAACTAAAAGCAAGGATGCACAAGTTTTCTATGCAGGTAATCAAAGGGGCAAAGGAAGACGAGGACAAGGAAGGGGCAAAGGAAGGTTTGGAGGAAGGCAAGGCCACTCAAGCAATCAAGGACATGACCAAGGCACCTCATCACAAAGAGGGAGAGGAAGAACAAGAGGAAGAGGAGGACGACATCAACAAAACAGGAATCAAGATGGCGAAGGATGTTACATATGTGGCAAGTTTGGCCACTATGCTAGAGATTGCTACCAAGGAGGAAACCAAAGGAGCTATAATCAAGGTTCTTCATACAAAGGCCAAGGTAATTATGCTTCTACAAGTTCAAAAAATGAAAATCTCTTGATGATGCACATGAATGGGAATTCAAGCAAAGTAGATAACACTTGGTATATTGATAGTCGATGTAGCAACCATATGAGTTGCAATTCTTCTTGGTTTACTAATCTACATGTTCCCAAAGGTAAAGGACATGTAGAAACAGGTGATGATACAGCCCATGAGATCTCCCATGTTGGAGATGTAGCTTTGGATGACAAGGAGGAAGGAAGATGTCTCAAGGATGTCTTGTGTGTACCTACCATCACAAAGAACTTGGTGTCTGTTGGGCAAATGGTTGAAAGAGGCTATCAAGTAAGGTTCAACAAAGGTGGATGCTTTGTGGAGAGCCCTAAGCAAGGTTACAAGGTCATAGCAAGAGGAAAGAAGCAAGGGAGACTCTTCACTTTGGAGGTAAATTCTCATTCCACTCAACATGTCTACTTCACATATGGAAACAAGAGGATTTCGGAGTTGGACTTGTGGCACAAGAGGATAGGTCACATCAACATACAAAGAATGAAGGAAATGCAATTCAAGAGGCTGGTTGAAGGTCTTCCCAACTTCCAAGGACAAGGTATGAAGCATTTATGTGAATCTTGTCAACTAGGGAAGCAAGCCAGACTTCCATTCCAGAAGAGTGGCTACATAATCCAACATCCATTGGAGTTGATACATACAGATGTGTGGGGGCCAATCAAAGAGCAATCCATTGGAGGTAAAAAGTACTTTGTCACTTTTATAGATGATTGCACAAGGATGGTTTGGGTTTATTTCATAAAAAACAAATCAGATGTGTTTACATGTTTCAAAGCATTCAAGGCAATGGTAGAAAAGGAAAGAGGTACATATATCAAGAAGCTAAGGTCCGATGGAGGGGGAGAATATTTCTCCAATGAGTTTTCTAATTTTTTAATGGATCAAGGCATCAACAGGCAAGTAACATGCAAGTACACACCCCAACAAAATGGAGTAGCAGAGAGAAAGAATAGATACATTGCCGAGATCGCTAGAGCAATGCTTAATGAGATGAATGTACCTAACATTTTTTGGAGTGATGCAGCAAATACTGCAGTGTATCTTATGAATAGGGCTCCTACCTCAGGGATCCATGGCTTGACACCATATCAAGCCTATTATGGTAAGAAACTTGATCTTTCCCACTTGAAGATATTTGGATGTACTTGTTATGTACATGTGCCAAGTGAATTGAGGCACAAGCTAAAACCAAAGGCAGAAAAGTGTGTGTTTCTAGGATATTCAAATGATCATACAGGTTATAAGTGCTTCACCCAAACACAAGGGACTTGAGGATATCAAGGAATGTAGCATTTGATGAGCTACTCCCTTGGTATAAGAAGTATGATTGTATGCAGGACGATGAAGAAGAAAAGCATGGACATGATGAAGAACAAATTGACCTAGAGCTAAGTGGCCCAAGGTGTTCCATCAATGAAGATAGTTCAAGCATGAACTCACCATGGAGGGGGAGATCTTCATCAAGCTATGAAGCACAATCAATCAACAAAGGCAAAGCAACATTGGTGGAGTTGGATGAAGAAGGTAATGAAGTTGAAGATGATGAAGGACACATGATGGAGAAAGAAGCCACGTCAAAGAAAGAGATCAAGTTCCCAAGGCAAAGGAGGTTTATTCCTCCAAAAGGTGAAGAAAGAAAGTCTTCTAGAGTTAAGTATCCAACTCAAAAGTTTACTTATGATTCATACATGGCAACACATTATGCATATATGAACAAAGTAGTAGAAGATCATGAGCCCGATTGCTATGAAGATGCAAGCAGGTACACCGAATGGAAAGAGGCAATGCAAGAAGAGATCGACACACTTGAGGAAAATCAAACATGGAATCTAGTGCCCAAGAAGGAGAACATGAAGGTAATAGGCAATAAGTGGGTGTATAAAGTAAAGAGGAATTCAGATGGATCTATTTCTAGGTTCAAAGCAAGATTGGTGGCCAAGGGTTCTGCACAAACCTATGGAGTGGACTTTGAAGAGACATTCAGCCCCGTGGCAAAGATAAGCACCATTAGGACACTCATTGCAGTGGCTGCTAGAAAAGGATGGAAGCTTTTCCAATTGGATATCAAGAATGCCTTTCTCAGTGGAGACTTGGAAGAAGAGGTATACATGGAGCAACCACTAGGTTTTGTTCATAAAGAGTTTCCACATCATGTTTGTAGGTTTAAGAAGGCACTTTATGGCCTAGAGCAAGCTCCAAGGGCTTGGAACCAAAGATTGGTGGACTATTTGATCAAATGTGGTTACAATCAATGCAAGGCGGATCCATCTCTCTTCATCAAACAAAGAGGAGAACTTGTAGTCTACATGTGTGTGTATGTAGATGATCTTATCATTACAGGTAATGATACAAAGGTCATTGAGGAGATCAAGGAAAAGCTTGGAAAGGAGTTTAGGATATCTCATCTTGGAGATCTTAGGTATTTTCTTGGCATTGAAGTTGTATACAAAGAAGAAGGTATTATGCTCATACAAAGGAAGTATAATCTAGACCTACTTGAGAGGTTTGGGATGCTACATTGCAAGCCTATTTCAAATCCCATGGAAGTTAATGTAAAGCTAAGCTCCATTGATGGAGAGCCATTAGAGGATGTAACTTTTTATCACTCTATTGTAGGCTCTTTCAATTATGCCCCAATAACTAGGCTTGACATAGCATATGGAGTTGGAGTGTTATCACAATTTATGCATAGTCCAAGGACTACACACTTGCAAGCTGCAAGAAGAATGTTACGATATCTCAAGGCCACTATAAATGAAGGATTGTTCTATTCATTTGATGATGATATGCAGGTCAAAGCTTATTCTGATGCGGATTGGGCTGGTTCCAAGGAGGATAGAAGAAGTACAAGCGCTTACCTAGTCATGCTAGGTAGCAAGATCATCTCCTGGATTTCAAAGAAGCAACCCACGGTGGCATTATCTTCCACCGAGACTGAGTATAGAGCTTTGGCTCAAGTCACATGTGAGCTAATGTGGATTAAGAAGTTATTTATGGAGCTTAATTTGTAGGTTGACACCTATCCAATTTTTTGTGACAATATGAGTAGCATTCATCTAGCATCGAATCCTGTCTATCATGCTAGAACCAAGCATATTGAAGTGCACTATCACTTCATAAGGGAAAAGGTGATATCGAAGGAAGTTTCAGTACATCATATTGGTACCAAGGACCAAGTTGCCGACATGTTTACAAAGGCTTTGGATGGAATTAGTAGGCATATCTATGTGTGTGCGCAGGCAGTGTTGCAACTCTCTACCCCTGAGTTGTAAGCATTGGTTCTCCCTTATATTGTATCCAGTTGATGTAATTCTTGTCTCATTGGATAGCTATTAGAGTCTATTTTATGCTCACAAATTCTCTGGAGCATTCTCTGAGTAATCTGGGAGCAAGAGTCATTTTACTGAGGTTGTGTGATTGATATCTCTCTCTGTGTGTAGGCTCTATTGGAAATATTTTGCTCTCTGTTGTAAGGGCTGGTTCTCCTTCTCTATTTATCCATTTGCTATGATTTTTTCTGTCATTGGGTAGCTGTTAGAGTGCTCTAAATTTGACTTAAGTTTGAAATTCATTCTTTGTATTATCTCTGAGAAAAGCTTGCTGGAGTGAAGTGAGGTCTCTACTTGACTAGCAGTTGTGAGCATTCAACTAGCTCATGTTGTAGACATTGTTTCTCTTTGTGTAGGCATCCATTTGAAGTAAAATTTGTTTTGTTGGAAAGCTCTTGGTGTCTACTATAGGTCTACAAAAGGTCACTGGAGTTCTCTGCATAAGCTCTGAGTAAGAGCACTTTTGGTGTGCAGAGGTCAAAGAAGGATACTTGTGGAGGTCATTCGCGCTTCATCGTTGCTTAGGGGTTGAGATACTTCCCCCCTCAGCAAGGGCACAAGTAAAGCTATAGAGAGTAAAGGAAAATCAAAACTGGATATACATCTAGTTATTCATTATCTTCCAAAGTTAAGTCCAGATTTATTTTGTGTTGTACATAAGCAGTATAGTGAGGACCCTGATTTTGCATTATTCTCTTTGAAGAATCTTTCAAAGTACATGGGCTTTTCCTCACTACCATTTAATGCATATAGGATTTTGCTTCTTGAGAGAAACGCAGCATTTAAGATTTTTTTCCATGCCCTAGGGCTCAATGCTTCTAAAGTTGGATATTTCCTATGTTATTCAAGCTATGCAATGGCTACAAAGTTGTCAAATGTACAAAGTATTTCTAGCTATAGGAGAAAGGATTTCCTTAGATACAGACGGGATTTGCCAGATTCAAGCTCATTCAAAAGATTGGAAGAAAAGTAAACATTTCATTTCAAAAACTCATGAGTTTCATACACTATATATACATCCATATGATTTTTTCGCCAGAAGAATTATTTAAGATATTCTAGATATTATTGCTTCAAACTGGAATGAAATCTCATTCTTTTTTGTAAATCCATTCCTAGAAGACATATAAAGTCCTCATTGCCATGATCTATATAGATTATCTCATGATGATATCTGGCATGTGCTCCTTCGTAATGGTCTTCTAAAGAACCAATCAAAAAGCTCTTTGAGAGAATTATTTTTTGTGACTCCTCCTCCTCCTTTTCTTGTGCATCTGAAGAAGCTTGTTCTTGATTGATAATGAGATTTCTCCATGCCCTTGATGTTCCATGTGACAAGTGTTTCTTTTTTTGTAAAGAATGGACCATGTAGAAGAAGAATATGCTATAAAAACATAAAGCTAAATATCAACACACACCTAGTATATTGCTCGAGTAAATTTCTTTGATGAAACTCACCAAGTAGTAAGTTATGTCTTTGACACTCCAAGCCCGTGTGATGGTTTCTATAAGCTCTATGATTGCGCTTCTGAATTCAAGCACATAGGTATCAAATGTAACTTGTTGCCTCATGATCTTCAAAACTTTATCTAGTCTGACCCAAACCTCTATTCTTTTTCTTTTTTTGGTTTTTTTGGATTACTTTTTACATGTGTCATAAACTCACAAAATTGTTTCCAGTGATTCCACATTGCATTTAGTTGTTTTCCATCTGTGTTGTTGAAGAATCTTCTTGCTTTTGCACCTCCATTGACACATCCTGTAATACATCACCTATATTTTGTGAAAGCTTTGGATCTTTTCTTAGATGAACATCACCGCCATGAAATCCCATTTCAGAAAGTACAAATTCACACTTTTTAATGCATTCATCTGCAAGAGTTGTAGGTTTAATGGAATACGCATAATCCAAGTGAAGACAGAACAACTTATAAATGATTCTTAACTCTGCATGCAGCATATATATGTGTACATTAATGAATTCTATTGGACATATGGGATCCCAAATCATGGTAGAAGATGAGTTATTATGTAGATTAACATTTTGTCTCGAGGGAGCTTCCTTAGCCTCACTTTTAGCAATCCATCCTCTTGTACCTAGACTTTGCATGTAGTACAAGCAAGGGTACTTAGAATTAGCACCACCACTTATACCAAACATGCATTTAAGGTTCTTCAAGTCTCCACTCAAATGCCACTCAATTTTAAAGCTTCTGTAGTTGTTCACATTCAGCAATTCTCATTAGTGATGCCTTTGGATAACATTTAGAATTTCTATCTATAAGAATAACCACTTAAGTGTTTTATGATTGTTAGATGGAACTTGAGCAAACCCAACCCACCATAACTCCATTTCTGACTGTACGTTGAGAGATGGAGTACCTAGTTTCCCAAGGCTATAGTCCAAAGCTCTATTCATTAGCGCAATACTTAATTCTTTCGAGCTTTTGATGTTTCTTAATTTCAGCTTCATCAAGTTTTATTACAAATTTCAAAAGGCCAGAACATTCATGTTCTTTTATATTATAGAATTGAACCATGTGTGTCTGAAGTTTGATTATATCTATTCATATATTGTTAAATGCATTTCAAGTGAAGTGTAAAGTTGGTTTTCCTACCTCATAAGGCATGTTACCGTGAATGTGTTTATAGTCACTAGATATAGATGTGACACTCTTATTAAAGTAGAGCGGATACTTTCCTACATGATGAGGTCTAGGCAATCCAAAGTGTTTTACTTGATTAAAGTTAAGAAATTCACACCAAACTTTAAAAATTGCTCTATAACCTTTTCTACTCACTCCAACTCCATCACAAACCTCTTGAATTTGAGATAGTTCTAGCAATAAATTCATTTCTTTCATGAGTTTTTCAGAAATAAATTGTTTCAAGGATACATTTTCATTCAATTTCAATAGTTTCAAAAAGTCATTCTGACTCATAATTTCATTACAAAAATGAACACGCTCAAAACTGCTCAACATGTTTAAAACTTGCACATTTGATACATGATCTCTTACAATTTTCATTCTCTTTTTCTTTTGGATAGATTCTTCATTCAAATCTAAAAGTGGTTTTACCCATTTAGACCGCATTCTCAATCCTATATGAGTTTCTTTCATTTGTTTGAAATTTTCTAATTGAGAAGACAAATTTGAAATTTTTTTTTTCTAGATCCCTCTTATGTAATTCTCTCTAATGAGGTACATTTTGCAGATAGTTTATGTATTGCAAATAGTTCTTTCAAATCTCAAAGAGCTTTGAACAATAGCCACATAAACCGTCATCACCATCTCCTACAAATGTAATCACATCATGAAGTTTATGAAAAGGTAGATACCTTCCAATTTGTGGATCAATCCGATAAACACCTCCATGTGCCCATATGTCGATATGTTTTTTTGCCTTGTTTGTGCAATCCATCAACTTCACAAGGTTGAAGAGCTCTTCGCAATACCTTTCTTACTGTTGCATACTCTTGATTGATTGCAATGTTGATATGGAATTTCTCCCACAAACTTCCGCTGGATGAAAGGTTAGTGAGAGTGTTTGGATTAAGGTTCTCCATGGGAAAATTGTTCAAGTTCACGAGGAAAACAGAAGCAAGTTTGCTATGAAGAGGCAAGTAAAAAAGTGAACAACATCCTAAACACACATTATATAGGTGGAATAACAAGAGGGAAACTTGAAATTTGGTGAATGCCCGATAAGCATAAACTTTGAGGCAGATCACTTTTCATGATGATCACACGAACTTTCTCTCTCTTACAAAACTAATATATCTTCATAAGGTACATTTTGAATGCACCTGCATGGAATTTTTTAAAACAATTTGACAACATTAATCCAGATAAGGAAAACTAATTGAAATCCTTATACGGCCCTTTCTTGCCATCTTTTGCCCTAATCTCCTTGGCACAAAATTAACATTCTCCATTATCAGAATTACACATCTTAGCCTTCTTGTGTGTCTAGACCCCCTTTATGTATGATGAGCCACTATAGGGTACAATGCTTCTAAGCAATGGGAAGGACCCAGGTGGTTTGAAACTTGTATCTCCATACTTGGTAGACTAGCTTAGCATCCACCGTTGCTTCAACTTATTGACTAAAGCAGAGATCTCCCCAACTTGATTTTTCAACTTCTTATAGATATCCTCAGCTACTTCATCAAGGCCAATGAGTTTGTTTCTGGAGCAGTCTTTGAACCTCTCAGCTAGCTTGTCTTTCACTCTCATGAAAGCCTATTTACATGCGACACACAAAAAAAAAATCAGATTTAACATCCATTGATTATTGCCATCAGGATGCAGATCCACATATTTATTGAAGCCTTTTCTTTTTGCATTTCGTTTTAATTATGCACAGTGTTCATTGTCTTCATTAGCAATCCAACCTGTCCAAGGACAATCTTGTAGATAGAAAAAACTATTAGTGGAGAAGTTAGGACAACGACTCTAGTCTTTTTTGATGTGCATCCAAGAGTTCCACATGCTGCATGTCAGACTGCTACCTTTAGGAACAAAACCTTGAGGTGAGCAAATGATATTCCAGAAATCATAGTTAGACCATGCTTTACAACCTTTCACATAAAATTTATTAATATTCCTCTTTATGACACATGACCAAAAATCATTAGAGCTGATGGATCCAAGAATCCACTTTGCAAACAAATCTTTAGCCATTTTAATAGGGCAAAGAATTCCTAGACCACCTTCATCATTTTCAAACAACACACTTTCTAAGCAACCTTCGGGACACATGACTTATGACAATAACTATTCTATAAGAATCTTCTGGATAGAGCAGTAATTTTTTTTAATCACTCTTATTGGGCATCCAATAGGAAAGAAAGTAGATTATAGAAGTCAATATATAGTGGTAAAGAAAAAAAAAGTATGTGGGACAAACTATTCTGCAGAGAAATCCATTTGTGGATTTTACTTCTAAACTTAGCTACAACCCACTCCCATCTTTGGTAAAACGAAACTTGAAAACCCATCCAAATACCCAATAGTCTAAAGATGACACCATCTTCAATAATATCATAGCCAAGCTCAGAGATGCATTGGCGAACAATTTTGTTAGAAGATCTAAAAGACATCTTTTCATGAATAATATAAGATCCACTAGCAATATAGAAAATATCAAGGCACTTTAAGCAGTTAACAGCGTACAAATCTTTAGCTTTAATAATCAGATTACTATCATCACCAAACATCAACAAACAAAGTTGGGTGGGGGCAGTAGGGATATCTATACCACGAATTTCTTCAGATTCCAAACAATCCTTGATAAGCCGACCCAGAGCATCACTAGTTATAGCAAAAAGCAAAAGAGCGAGAGGAAAACCCTGCCTAATGGACCATGAAGTTTGAAGGAAAAATAAACAAACCCATTCATAGCAACTTTAGAGCAAGCAGTATCAAGTAGAGTGTTCACAAACCTGATGAACCCTCTTTCAAGACCAACATCATGCAAATATTGAAAAATAAAGTGCTAGTCCATTTTATCATAAGCCTTATGAAAGACAATCTTGAAGAAGTAGAAGTATTGTTTACTTTCAGTTGCATGGTCCATACCCTCCCACAAGGAAATAAAAGCATCCAAAATGTACCTCCCTGTTATAAAACCTTTTTGCTCAGGCAAGATAAGAATTCGTAATGGGGCTAAGTCTTCTCGCCAAGGCAGAGGAGAAGATTTTGTATATGGAAGTCAGACAAGAGATAGGTCTCCAGTTTTTCAGGTCATCCTTGGATCCCTTTTTTTGAATGAGTTTGATGACATGAGTATTTTTATAAGCCAAAAGAGAACCTGTTTCCACAGCTTCTTGCCACACCAAGAGAATCAGGGGGGTTGAAAAATCTTTCAAAACAATAAAGAATCCATTAGGAATCCCATCAACATTGGGAGACTTGCAGGGTTTCAGTTTACTAGTGGTTTCTTTGACCTCACTAGGAGTGAGGGGCAAGTCCAAAACATAGGCCAGGATAGTAGGAATCTATTTTTTACTTTTAGAGGCAATAAGGGCTCTAGCTCTCTGAGTATCCTTCCTCCCACTTGGGAGGCACAAAGAAAGCATTGGCAACGAGGCTAACAGCCTCCTCTAAGTTCTCCTCAATGTTGATAGCGAATCCTCTTGATTTCTACTTCAGCATTGGAATGAAGTCCTTATTTTGTTCCTTTTTTAACAAATCGAACATGTTCTTGTTTGGTCTATCCACTTTAAATGCCCAAAATTCCCTTAAGGCAACAAGAGAGCCATGAGCCAAGATATAATCTTTATGTCTCAATATATCTTCAAGCTCTCTGAGTCTGTGACAACAACTGGAGTTATTAGGAAAGTCATTGTTAATCTTCTCAATCTCTTTAAGTATCATCATTCTTATCTCAGCCCTAATGTTCTTGGATAGCTTCTTGTAGTGAGTGGAAAGTTTGTGAGTTTCTCTCATAGATTTCTCCCAAGCTAGCATGGGGAGGTAGCGGAATTAGAAAAGTGGGAGAAGATTTCCTCAGTCTTGGAGACGTGAGTTGTGATGCTAAGGAGTGAGGCATCTAGGTGAGGCCAACCTCCTCTAGAACTATGTTCATTCTTGTACAAATGAGTGATCGAATGGGCGTGGTGATAGAGGTTAAGGGAGATTTCACAATCACACTTAATCTACCAAAATTCATGCATTGTGTTAGCATTAAGATAACGTCTATCTAACCTAGTAGCTCGAAATTGGTATTTACTTTTGTTGGTCAAAGTCATGTTAGTGTTGCTGGTAAAATCCATGGGATTTTTTCTATTGACCATAATACCACTCACAATTGTCTCTATAATTGATGACATTATTCTTATAACCAACTGTGTCCTTGGCTTCAATAACCATATTAAAACCGTCCATAAGAAGCAAGTTCCCCTCTAAGTTAGAAAGCTCTTCCCAGCACTTAGTTCTATCAATAAAGTTATTAGCAGCATAAAGACAGAGAAAGGACATGTTTAAAGGATTCCCACATTTAACCCCAGTCCAATGATGAGTGGGGCTGGAAAAAACTTTTTCTATACGGTGAGAGAAACTAAGATGGACCCTAGTCACAACACCACCTTCACCATGAAAATGATGTGTGCAAAACCAAGAATGAGAGGAAGAAAGGATAACCAATTTTTTGTTGAGGTTGAGACCTAAAGGTTTAACTTCCTACAAAAAGAAAAAATCAGGAAAAAAACTCAACTCCTTCATCCACATGTTGAGAGCTTTTCCCGTGGTGGGATCAGTCAAACCCTTAATGTTAAGGGATAGCAGCTTAAGTTGATTCATTAGAAAGGAAGACCAGGGAAAAAAACATACTCTCGGACACTTTTGATATGTAAACAAGAAGCATGGGTAGGGGGTTTCAATAAAACCTTAAAAAAAGTGTTGAAATCAAAACCACCCAAAGACAAACATTAGGGCTATATTCTAGAATTAGTCATATTATCCTTCATATAAAGGACCTAGATCTTTATGCTTTTTTTTTCGAGCTCATTATTGGAGTAGACCATATAATTGACTAGCATAATTGCTCGAACATAATTCTACCTTGTCATCAAAGTATTAGAGTAAAGAATAAAAATCACTTCCAACTGGGGCTTGCAGGAGGTACCAATATTTAAAAAGCTCCCCACATGAGTAGAAGTACCCAAAAACGTTAGCAAGAACCTTTCTTGCATCATAACATGCTCAAAGGAAGAAAACAAAACCACTAAGACTTCAGATTTATCAGTAAGAACTTTTGCAACCATTACTTTATGTAGTTTTTGGAGGGTTTAGACATAGAGGTTGACACCTTCAAGGGGTCTTTTCTTTTAGTTTTGATGTTACTAGGAATTAATGAATTGTTCTCCTTAGTGTTATCCATTTCAATGTCCTACTGTGGGCCACCTTTCTGAGAGAGATCATTGATCAGATTTTGATCATGTTTGTTTAACTCATGCACAAAAACACTATTAGATCCTTTCAAATGTGAATAGAGTCCTACAAAAGAAAGCAATTGGGTTTAAGGTAGAAGTAGAATTCTTATCTTTTTTCTTTTGAACCTACACCGACTCCCCTTCATCCTTACTATTGTCACTTGCATGGCGTTTAGCATAGCTTACTCCATTTTAAGCATGTATATTTGGGTTCAAATTTTCCTTTTCCTTAGTGGTCCTACTATCCCCAGAATTGAAGGTGTTAGAAACCTCTTCCAGAAGAAGATAATAAAAGTTGGTATGCTTAACGAGGTTTTTTTGGTTGTTTACTTTGGGTTTTAGGGTTGCTTGGGGTATGAATCATAGCTCGATATTTAGGGTGAGCTTCCTTGACCAATTCTAACTCATCAGTCTTTTTGGTGAGCATGGGACAGTTTTTAATCAAGTGGCCTTGCTTAAAACAATCAAAGCAAGCATTAGGTGGGTTCTTATAGACCACTTTTTGTTCATGAAGGCATTTTCCATCAGAGTCCTTGATAATCAAAGAGGTCTTTACAGGCTTGGAGGTGTCAACCTCAATCATCACCTAGGGATCCCACTTGGGATTGATAGTTCCTCTATTCCTTTGACCTAGCACATTGCTTATCAAATTGCTAAGTTTATCCGTCCAAGAGTAAAACTGTATAGACAAGTCAGGGTATTCAACCCAAATAGGGACTTTGGTAGGCTTAGGGCCCCTAGGGTTGAGGCTAATAAACCACTTGAAGTATGAGATGGGTGTGTTCCTTATGAGCCATTGTCCCTCACTTATAACCTTCAAAGCATTAAGGGCTTTATCAAAATAAGAGGAAATAATTATTATGCAAGAATTGGATATGCCTAACATATAGGCATTTGGATTCCTAGTTGAGTTTCATCCATATTCTTAAAGATTCTAGAGCGGGTCAGGGCCCATGGAACAGAACAATCACTGCTTTTTCACCCAAGTGAGCATGGCAAAGATCTAGTACATTTCTTTCTATTATTAACATATCATCATCTTGATCAACGTACTAGTCATCTAGACATATGTTATAACCACTTTTTGTTAACCTTTATTCGAGAGGATGGTATTGTTGAAAAAAATGCATAGCTAACATCCCAACTTGATTGAATAGGCGATAAGAATGTTGCTTGACAGCTTTAGTAAAAGACTTAACTAGAGAAGAAGGTTGACCTATTGGTGCACTGTTCCCTCCATTCGAATAGTGACCATCCTCCTTGCCTTCAATCGATGTATCCTTACTCTACGTATTGACGCCAAACCCTTATGGGGACACAAGATGATGCCTAGCTAGCAAGTTGTTTGAGACCAACAATTGTTGGAGTGTTGACAAAACATGATTCTATTCTTCTCCAGTTCGAGAGCCCGAGGCCTTTGAGTATCCATTTCTTAATGCATCTTGAAGGAGCATGTTCATAGGGCTACATGCCTTGGTCTGAGGGCTGCTTTCAAGCACTAGAGGGCACTTGAACCTACACAGGGAGCACACAGAGCTACCACACCAATGCTAGGGTAATCTAGACCACAGAGAGCTAGCAGGCTGTCATCGTGATTTTCTCTCCTCTCTCACTCATGAAGGCCTACACAAAACACATTCGATGAAGGTAGCCGAAATTCCTTGAGATTTCCAAGATGCATCAAAGATGTCAAAGGTAGTTCACGTGCAAACTTTGGAAGTAATCATGCAAATCCACGGTACTAGTCAAAGCTGGTCAAATTTTGGAAATTAGGGAAAAATTTCAATGTCTCCAAACCACATGAAACTTCATATACATGTAAAGCCTATCAAAGGCAATCTATAGCCTCAATTTCACATCTAAATGGAATTTCTAGCACATTCATATGCCATGTGCATTTTGTAATAAAATAAATTTTTCTACTTAGATCCTACAAAATCTTGTATAGGAATTTTTGCTAGCCATATGGTTTGACATGTATAAAGATCATATGTGGCTTCATATTTGTAAAAATTTTCAAAGCTATGAGAGCTTCCTAGCCACCTTAATGCCACCTTACAAGCTTCCAAATGTAGTCAAACTTGTATAAGGGAGATTCAGATGGGAGTTTTTCTGCATATTCCTAAAGGAGATCTTTCAAAACATAGCCCTACAAATTTTCATTCTTCATCAAAGTATATTTAAAGGTTCAAAGAGCATAAAATCTAGTTTTCAAGGTCACAACAGTTTCCTAGAATAAGAAAATTCAAGGCTTGAAGGGCTAGCACATGGCAAACAATGATTGAACCATGTTGTACGGTCACGATGAGCTCAAATTCAAGGTTGGAGATGCACTAAAGCATAAAGAAAGGAGGATCTACGAGTTTTTTCCCTGGATCCTCTGTGTAATGCAAAGTTTGTCCAAAAAATAGTAGCTTATCTTATCTAAATTGATGTGAGCGCTGATCCAATGGTCTAGAATAGCCCCATATCCAATGGCGGAGAATGAAGGCAGCTATTTCTCCCCCGGATTTTTTTGATGATAAAAAATCAATAATGAAGAGTTTGTCCAAAAATAGTAGCTTATCTTATCCAAATTGATGTCAGCACTCATCTAATGGTCCACAGCCCTAGATCCAATGGTGATGAATGAAGGCTTTGATAGATCCAATGGTTGTAATCAAAAGCAGGTGATCTTAGGGTTGAGAGTTGATTTCTCTAGATCCAAGGGCCCCCAAAAAACTATATAAACCCCTCTCGAAACTCGTAGAACATCATTGTTAGGCATCCATAGGGCCCTTCCTAGCACATGATTTCCTTGGGATGATCACCCTCAATTGAGCATGTGAGGATCCAAGGTGGGCTATTAAGAGCATAGTTCCTAGAATCAATTTTTTAACTTCCTCTCTAGGACAAGCTCATAAACCCAATTTCTCTTTCTTTGCTCACCCTCAGTGGAGTGTGCAAGTGAGTTAGAGTTGGTTTTATGAGTCTTAGACTTCTTTAGAAACACATTATTAACCTAGAAAGACATAGGGTCAATGAAGCAAAACCTATCCTTTTACGTGTGACATTTGATTGAGCTTTCATGGTGAGAGGGTCGTGCGGACCACCTTTGACTAGTAGAATGCTTAGCTTAATGTTTCCCAACATTCATGTATATGTATGTCATACAATATCTTCTAATTCATGTCTCTTGTCTCTTGTCTCCTAGTCTCTTATATGTTTTTACATGTCATCTTCTATCTCTTTCTATGTGTGAGAAGGCTCCGTAGTATTGCATTGAACCAGTGAGGATGATCCATAAAGGTTGAGAGAATAATTTTCTATTCATTCATAAATCATGATCCAAATGCACTCATACCACCCACAAACACCCATGCATATGTTTTAGTTTCGAAAGTGTATAAGAAGCTCCATTCTTGGACCATTCTTCCTTTCGAAATTGATTCATGTGTGTGGTCTTATTTTTTTCTCATCATGCATTCATTCCATCCAAAAGAACCTATGAATATGAATTAAATTTAAAACATGTTTAAGAAGCTCTGTATTTTTGGACCGTTCTTCCTTTTCGAATTGATTCATGTGAATGGTTTCCTTTGTCCTCCTCATTCATGTCATGCGTTTATCTTGCATTCATATGTTCCCCTTTCTATAATCAAATCATGGTCTCTCTTACCCCCATACCCAACTTCATCTTCACCTTCACATTTTTTATTACATAAACCTTCCAACACTCACTAACTTCATACACTCTGCATATGCCATGATCGGACCCAATCCACGCGGATTGCAATCACCTCCACATTTGAACCCCACGTGAAATGCTCCGTGACATTTGGTCTAATCTTGTTGGGAGGTTGTGATCCATATCCTTTGTTTCATATTTTGCATCCTCATCATATCATCATCATCATTCTTGAGTGTTGCACTGGATTTCTCACAGTATCGTGCACATCTTTGTTGTGAAGTAAATGCATTTGTGAGAGATCTAGAACATCCTGCATCACTTGCTTATTCACATAAGATGGAGGAACAATTAAAATCCCTTATTGTTGAGAAACAAGGCCAAAGAATATTCTCTTCTATGTTGAGAGAGAAGGGAAAGTTCAATGGCATCAACATTACAAGCTCCTTACATTTGTTTGAAGAGGAAGCTATGATTTTTGGTCTTCTCAAAGATCTCTTAATATCATTCTTTGAACGAATTGTTGATAGCTCTTTAATAAACCGTGTCACTCAATATGATACTCTTCCTGTGCATGATTTCGAAAAGGAGATGCTCAAAGAACTCTATCTTGAGGATTATAGCCCAAATAATCGGGATGGATTCTTACAATGGGTGGATTCCCCAAAGCCTAGTAGCTTTATTACTAACGTACAAAATGAGTATATTAGATGCTATGAACAACTTCTTGATGAGGATAAGATCACTTTGGAACATGATCATGTGATCAATTTTCTTAAGCTTCTCATCCTAAAACCCGTAGGGAAGTTGAATGGCGATCAGAAGAGCCAAATAATCGCTATGGTCTTACTGACAATTGGCAAAAAGTGCATAAAGTAGTAGAGTCTGTAGCCCATAGAAATCAAAGACAATCCATGCTTTATGAGCAAACTAGTCTTCCTCAATCTAGCCTTCCACAAACTAAACTGCAAGTTAGAGAATAATCCCATGCTATGCTTTTTGAATCTACTCCTATTCATAAAATGATGGAGCTTAGTCAAGGTTTAAAGTATAGCAAAAGAAAAGTGTAGTTGAACAATCTCAAGTGGAAATTCTCACTAAGCAAATGGAAAGTATTATTGCTACATAATCAAATTTGGCCAAGACTATAGATGCTTTACAATCAAATTACATCAAAACTTTCCAAAATCAAATGAACCCACAGTCTTCTTAAGATCCTAATCAACATGTTATAGCTCCCGATCAAAATCCTCAAGTAGCTCCTACTCAAGCATATCAAGTTCCTCAAATGCATAATCCTTCAGTGCAAAATCGTCAAATGTATCAAAACATGTATCCTCAAGCTTCTCAAGCAGCTTTTCAAAATCCTCAAAATCAAAATTTTCAAAATCATCAACAATACACTATGCAAGCTCCTCTTGCACCTCAAGTACCACATGTTGCTCCCCAAGCTCCTCAAATACATCAGTTACCTTATCAAAATCGGAATTATCTTGTTCAAGCAATACCTTATCAACAAAATCCAGAAATTCAAAATTTCCCACCACAAGTTAATCAAAATCCTCAAAATCAAAATGGTTTTGTACGTGGCCCTCGTAGGTGTCCTTGGTGTGATTCCTTAGAGCACTTTTTGAGAGATTGTGAACTATTGAAGGCTGCTAAAGAGCAATGACTAGTAATAGACATAGACAAGAAAATCTGTGACTATCAATCTAAGCTACCTTTGGAAGGAAATTATAGCAAGGGAGGAATAAAAAAGAACTATGAAAATATAACCATAATGGATGCAGGAACTAGAGGGGTGAAACTAGAAGCTATTGATGAACAAGAAGTAGAATCAAGTAAACCCATAGAAGAGGTTGACTTTCTGTAGAGGCTTTAGTAGGAGCACGAGATGAGATTAGGAGAATAACGACTTGGGAGTCACCAATAGAAGATCAATCTCTTATTTCTCACATATCCAATGTAGAAGAAAAACAAAAAAAAAAAGATGAAGCTTAGCCTAGTGTTGGGAATCCAACTCACAACCTCCCAGTTAGGAGTGTGATGGGCTAACCACTTGCCCCAAAAGCCATGGTTGAGGATTACTTCCTAATCCTCTTTCTTAAGGCGTGGTTCAACCATCTCCTACTAGGGTTATGTGACATTCCACATAACCCTAGTAGGAGATGGTTGAACCATGCCTTAAGAGAGAGGATTAGGAAGTAATCCTCAACCATGGCTTTTGGGGCAAGTGGTTAGCCCATCTCCTACTAGGGTTATGTGACACCTAGTGAAAAACGAGTGACTCGAAAACAAACCTTAGAGGGAATGGAAACCATCATAGAGCAAGGGGAAACATCACAACCCAAAGATAAGAAACAAGCACCACAACCCAATGAACCAAAACAAGAGGAGAAACAAAAAGGTAAGAAGACAAAGCAAAAAAAAAACGGAACCAAAGCCTTTAGAGAAACAAGAACAATCAAAACAAACTCAGGATGAAACACAAGAACATGAAAAAAAAAACAAGATCATGAGCAAAAACAAAAGAAACCAAAGAGAAAACCTTAAGCTCTCTTGATTTCAGAAATTGAGAGAAAAATAGATCCTATGGAGATTTTATATGACATTTTGCTTAAGAGTCAAGTGATTATGTGTTTAGAACAAGTTTTCTCTATTGCAAAGCCTATTTTTAAAGATAACTTTATCGGCCTAATTAAAAGAAATAAGTTTCCGCTTAACCTACATACTGAGATGCAAAATTCTCTAGATCAAGATCAAGCTATGCATGAAGCCTTAAACTTTGATGAATCTGATGAAGAGGACCTTGATGATGATGAAGTAAATGTTCATAAAAAATGTCTTGGGACCTATTCAACCTGACCATGAAAATGATGAGAACAATCCTGAAAGTCACTTTAAAAGAAAATTTTGGTCTTAAGGTACATGAGAGATGCATGTTAAAATAGGAAATGATAAGAACACTATCAGTATAAATGCATTAGTAGATTCCCGCTCCATAATCAATGTGATTTGAAGAGAAGTCTGATAAATTTATGTGACCCATAGATAAAGATGGTGGATGGTGTATGAGAATTGCAGATAATGGTGTAGGTATCTATATGCAGCTTGTGCTAGTGGGCCCATATTCATAGGAGGAATCACAGAAGAATTTCACTTTTTTGTTCAAGATGATTGCTCCTATGAAGTTCTCTTTGGTTAGCCCTTTATTTGTGAGATTATTATGAAAACTAAGGCCATGGATGATGGGTCCACCTATGCTAGAATTAAGTCTAAGGATGGAATGCAATCACTTCAAGTCATGACGGGAGGAGTGAATCATTTTAGCAATTGATTGTCAATTAGAAAGAAACCTATTGTTTCTCAGGGTCATGAGCATGATTGTAGTGATTGTGCACCTCAATTCATGTTTCGAGCTACATATGATCAAAATTTCATTTAGAATCCATTGTTGAGGAGGACAACAGTGGACATTGGTTTGACATCTCGAACCAACCAACCTATACCATAGTTTCTCTATTTGTTTTCCACATTCTAGATTAGAGTTTCTTCATAAGAGTCGATTGTCCAAGTTTTTTATCCAAAAAACCCAAACAAAAATAAAACCAAAAAAATGATGGAACATGATGAGAACATTGAGCATGTGATTGAGACATCTGATTCTTTCTCTACTCTCAAGGAGTTAGAGTTATGTCTTCAGCAAAATTCTAATTCCCATATTGTTCTTCTTTCTTCCCTTGATGAGTATGCTCTAATCCAAGAGTATGCTCTCAATGTTGACAAGTGCTCAAACAGATGATGCATTAATTGAAACAAAGTACAAAGCTATAGACCAAAAAAACAAACCCATAACGCAACCATTACCCCAAGGAAGTTATGAAAAAATTATTGATGTGAAAAATGATCTAATTCTTCGGCATAAGGAAAACATAGGACATACATTCATGGATGGATAGTTAAAATTGGTAGAGATGATGACTTTATTTTGCTAGTAGAGAGAGATAAATTTAAGAGAGTCATACGTAGCCATGGAAAAGCCTTTACTATGTATCTTGATGAGTCAATTGCATAGATCATAAGCTAGTTACACCCATGATAATCTTTACTATTCTGCATATTCCATGGAATCTTTGCCCTATACCAGTTCCAAAGGCTCACTTACCTGAGTTGATGAAACTACTCAAGGAGAAGATAAACATGAGAATTTTAGAGCCATCTTTTGCACCTTACTCAAATAGATGGTTCATTGTGCCTAAAAAGAATGGGAAAATACGTTTTATTCAAGATATCCAACCTCTCGATAAAGTCACCATAAGGAACGTAGGAACACGATCCATTATAGATGAGTTTGTTGAATCATTTTGAGGACATTCTATCTCTTCAATTATGAGTGATTTATATTTTGGGTATGACCAATTTCAATTAGCAATTGATAGTCGTGACATAACCACAATGAAAACTCCTTTAGGCTTATTGGGAATGTGTACTTACCTCAAGGAGCAACTAATTCTCTAGCTCATATGATGAGTGCTATGAATATGGTCTTACATGATGTTATTCCTCATATAACCATTCCATTCATTGATGATATTCCAATTAAAGGTAGTGAGGAACGTGTAAAGGATATTACTTTAGATTCATTTGGATATTGTAAATTTGTTCTTGACCATATCTTTGATTGTGAATGAATATTTCAACTGTGAATGAATATTTCAACGATTTGAAGAGGTACGTCTCACATTTTCCATAGAAAAATCTGTTTTTGGTGTCAACGAGGTTCTTATTGTTGGACATTTATGTGGCCATTATGGTCGAAAGCCATACCCACAAAATGTTGATGCCATTAACAAGACTTTTGAAACATGTAACAACGTGAATGAGATACATAGATTTCTTGGTGCTTACATCATTTATGTTGTTTGGATCCCACACTTTGCTCATGTTGCTTATTGTCTCTATGACTTGTTGAGGAAGAAACAAAAATTTATTTGGACTGACAAACATACACAAGCTATGCATAAATTGAAAAAATTATTGCTTGAAGCTCTCATCCTTAAGCGTGTAGGCTATTTTGCCAACAAATCTATTATATGGACAATTGATACTAGTCCTATTGGTATAGGCAGGGTCATAAGTCAAGATGATAGTGAAGGGAATAAATATGCAATTAGGTTTGGGGCTAAAATTTTACATGAAACATAACAAAAGTATCCACAAATCAAATGAGAACTATGGGGTATGGTAACTGCTTTGAAAACAGACAAAGAATATTTCATTGGTGCAAACTTCAAAGTTGAGAGTGATTGTTTGCCTCTCATTGGAATGATAGCCAATTATTCATCTCTTGATATAGCCATGCTTTGATGGATCTCATATGTTAGGCTCATAAACCTTGAGTTAGTTCATGTATCAGGTAAGTCACATTCAGTTGCTGATATATTATCCAGAGCTAGATTTGATGCTAATAAAGAATATGAACTTAATTGACTATGTTCCACATATATACGAGTATGATCAATTTCATGAGTCTGAGTACGAAGATGAATGCAGAGATATAGGAAAGTATCTGAGTACAGAGCAATCATTACCTAGCTGGACTACGAATAGATTCGGTAACATTAGGAAACAAGCTTATAATTTTTTTTCTACATAACAGTTATCTTTGGAGACATGCTAAGGGTAAGGTTAAGAATCCACAACGAGTCTTAGGAAAACGAGGTCTTCAGTTGCAAGTAATGAGGGAAATGCATGAGACATTATGGGTGGGTCATAAAGGATTTTTTGGTACATATAAAAAAATTAGAAGTACCTATTATTGGCCTAGGATGTATGTTGACATAAGTAGATATGTTTTTACATGCTCTACTCGTCAACTTCATTCGTGAGTGAAACATAGAGATCCGTTGCATCCTACTTATCCACCCTATATTCACTACAAGTGGGTAATCGATCTTGTAACTATGCCTAAATGTATTGACAAAATGTGTTTCATTGTACTTGCAACAGAAGAATTAACTAATCATGTAGAGGGACGTGCACTACGATCTAAGACCACTTACAATGTTTGCAAATTCTTGCTTGAAGATTTCATAAGTCGCTTTGGGTACATAGAGAAAGTGGTTTCTGATCGTGGAGAGTTAAATGCGAGAGAAGCTAAAGAGTTCTTTGAACATCACAGTATTCGTTTGTCTCTCACTACTGCATATAATCCAAAGGCGAATGGTAAAATAATAAATAGAGGGCATCCACCTATTGTGAAAGCCATTTCTAAAGCATGTAAGGGTGGCATCAAACAATCGCCAAGATTCTTACCTTTTGCACTTTGGGCAAATGGAATGATGTACACACGTACTACTGGGTATATGCCTACTGAACTCATGTGCTCTCAAAAACATTGTTTCCAATTCAATCTCATATTTTTGCATGGTCAAATTTTTCTTAGTCTGAAAACATGTCTACTAATGATTTTTTGAGTTTGCGCATTAAATAGATAAAACAAGGTAAATTAAGACTTGATGATACCGTTGGAAAATTAGAATAATCTAGGATGAAGAACAAGCATTATTTTGATAAAACTCATCGATTGCATCCTAAGATGATTGAAGTAGGAGATTGGATGCTCATTAATGATAGTACATTTGACTCTCAATATGATGCACGCAAAAAACTCACTCATTGATGATTTGGTTCATACATTGTATCAAAAGTCAACAACAATGGTACATATGCTCTTTGTGAATTAAATATTGTTGCACTAAAAACTTTGATTGCAAGTAAAAGGATAAAGCTATTCAAGAAACGTGATAATGACGAGTACATTTTGGATGAGAACATTAAAGAAGATGACAACAATGAGGCCCATTCATAAATAGGAGTATCCATGATTAGAAAATAAAATAAAATAAATATAATAAAAAGTAAAATAGAATAAAATATATATATATATATGTATATGTTGGTTTTCTCAAGTTCATTCCACTTGTTTTTTGCATTCTTGCTTGTTTGCAATTTCACTTCATGCATGTTGCTTTGGTTTTCTCAAGTTCATTCCACTTGTTTTTTGCATTCTTGCTTGTTTGCAATTTCACTTCATGCATGTTTCTTTTCAAGCTCTGCATTCCATTGCATATCCACATCACTTGAGTCTAAAGGGCGAATGATGATTTCTCTACTTGTGTAAAATTTTATCTTAAGTAGTAACTTATCTACTAAGAAATTGATTGTAATCTAGGATTAGGAAAAGATAGGGTATCTAGACTTGGAGTTTTATTTTGGTGACATGAGTCTCATATCTCTATATCCTATATCAAAAGAATAATTGTTGAAGTCCTAGCTCCTACTATTGCATGTTTCTACATCCTTAATCCACCTCACAACACTTGTATCATAGTTTAAATGATTGTTCTCCATCATAAAAAATGGTTGTACCTTGTATCGGGGTTTAATTTTTCCCCGTCATAAAAAAAAAGGGAAATAAGCTGCTACATGTTATCGAGAAGTTTACACTTTCTTCCACCCCAAAAATGTAATGGTAAGCATAAAGTCACCGAATTATCATCATCAAAAAAAGAGAAGAAAGGGAGAGAGAGAGACAAAGAGAGAGTAAGCCAAAAGAAGCTAAGGAGGCATAGAAGAATAAATCACGGGCTATATAGGCAGATTTATGCATTAGTGGAGTTTAGTTAGTATTCCCTGCATTTTATTAGAGAAAGAGCATATTCATATTTTTGTAGGAAAGAGGTTGATCTAAAATAAGCTAAAGATAAAATATGCATCTTGAAAATCGTAAATCTTTGTTTATAATCATATTTAAGGTAGATTGCTTTATAAAAAAGGTATAAATTTTTCTTCAAAGTGAGAGGAAGTGATGCTCAAAACAACTCAATACATCAACTTCCACTTCATATTGATGCTTGTTTGTTTCCTTTCTTAATTGTCAATGCTGCTTGTTCATTTGTATATATGTTGCCTATTTGTTCATGCATATTCATGTTGCCTATTTCAAATCTTTCTTTCATGCAAATTTGGCTTCATGTCATACTGCCTACTCATTTATGCATATGATCAATTTTTTCTTCCATATGTTGCCTATAAAGGAATTTGAAGCCTGGTACTTTTTGTTTTTCAGAAATACTAGAGTGGTGCATCCGGAGGAATCGCAGGTTTAGTGGGAGCGAATGTCATCAAGATTTTCTCTCCTCTCTCACTCATGAAGACCTATAGGAAACACATTCTGTGAAGGTAGCCAGAATTCCCTAAGAAGTCCAAGATGCATCAAAGATGTCAAAGTTAGTTCACATGCAAACTTTGGAAGAAATCAGGCAAATTCAGGGTAGCGGTCAAAGCTGGTCAAATTTTGGAAATTAGGAAAAAATTTTAATGTCTCCAAATCACATGAAAATTCATATACTTTAAACCTTATCAAAGGCAGTCTATAGCCTCAATTTCACATGTAAATGGATTTTCTAGCACATTGATATGCCATGTATATTTTGTTAAAAAAGTAATTTTTCTACTTAGATCCTACAAAATCTTGTATAGGAATTTTTGTTAGCCATATGGTTTGGCATGTATAAAGATCATATGTGGCTACATATTTGGAAAAATTTTCAAGGCTATTAGAGCTTCCTAACCACCTTAATGCCACCTTACAAGCTTCCAAATGTAGTCAAACTTATATAAGGGAGATTCAGATAGCAATTTTTTCTGCATATTTCTAAAGGAGATCATCCAAACATAGCCCTACAGATTTTCATCTTCATCAAAGGATATTTGAAGGTTGAAAGAGCACAAAATTCAGTTTTCAAGGTCACAACAGTTTACTAGAAAAAGAAAATTGAAGGCTTGAAGGGCTCCCACATTGCAAACATTGATTTAACCATGTTGTACGGTCAGGATGAGCTCACATTCAAGGATGGAGATGCACTAAAGCATAAAGGAAGGAGTATCCATGAGTTTTTCATTGGATAAGCCTTTTTTATGATCAAAGATCAATAATGTAGAGTTTTTCCAAAAATAGTAGCTTATCTTATCCACATTGATGTCAGCACTGATTCAATGGTCTAGAACAATCCCATATCCAATGAGGGAGTATGAAGGCACCTATTTCTTTTCCCTTTTGTCCTACATATTATATAAAGAACCAATCCTAGCCATCCATTTGATAAATCCAATGGTTCTAATCAAAAGCAGCTGATCTTAGGATTGAGAGTTGATTTCTCTATATCTAAGGGCCCAAATTCATTCAAAAAACTATATAAACCCCTCTCCAAACTCCTAGAACATCAATTTTAGGCATCCATAGGGCCCTTGCTAGCACATGGTTTCCTTGAGACGATCACCCTCAGTTGAGTGTGTGAGGATCCAAGGTGGGCTAGTAAGAGAATAGTTCCTAGAGTCAATTTTTAGACTTTCTCTCTAGGATAGGCTGATAAACCCAATTTCTCTTTCTTTGCTCAATCTCAGTGGAGCATTGTGGGCGCGATTCGTGAAGACTGATGGATCAATTTAATCGTCTCGCTAATGGCGCACACAGGGTGCTTGGAGCAAACTCAAGCAAAGTGGGAGCTCAGGTTCACCAAGTAGATGTAGAATTAAAGCAATAGTATTTGCTTAATTCAAACTCAATGGATAAAGTTTGATTGCAAGGAAATACTTATGATATAAGTTGTTTTCATGATTGCATTATTGTTCACTTTTCGATGCAAGATTTTTGAAACAAATTTAGATCTTAATCACAGCCAAAAAACACATGGCACAAAGACATAAGGAATTAAATTCTTTTAGTCTTTCGCCGAACTAATTTTAGCCAACATTATGTGGAATTCTCAATGTTTCATAAAATTCTAAGGTTTTTGATGCTATATCTAACAGACTTTAAATCTTAAGAGTATGAAAACTTTAAAGTATATTTAAACAAATCATAGACTGTTAAACTTTTATGGATAGTCATTCATTTCTCCAACATTCAAATCGAAGAAATTCAAATTATAGTCACGTTTATGCAAACGGAATTATGCAAAAACTTTTAATCGTTCTCAAAACTATTCCAGCTAAAGTTCAATTAAGTCAAAACTTAATAAGTGAAAAGATTGCAGTGCATTTCAATCTTTCAGTCCTTTACGCATACGTTTTTTATTGTCGAAGAATTCGTTCACGAATCTGAATTCTGATCTAATTCATATGTTTTTCTAACACATCATAATGCTAAGATTGAACCATTTGAAGCTGACGGTTGATGCGCAACCATAAAATAAAATATACACTACATATTAGTAAACGCATCAATCATAAATAAAACGTCAGAATAGGTGCACAATTGTTTAAGAATTTAGAATAAATAAAGAATTTCTGACATCCAATGCAGAATGTCTGACAACTGTGAAATACTCGATGTCTGAATAAAGAGGATTTCTTTCAAACCAACTCCACAGGTCTTTGCAGCAGGCAGCAGGTGTCTCTCATAGTTGAATTATTTTGAGAGAAAAACACCAAACAGATTACTTGCGCAAATTCCTCTTTCCGATCTAAATGTATAAGCAAGATGTCGCTGGAAATTAATCAGAGTAAATATCGATTTTACTCCTTTTTTAGTCTTCTCCAACCTAAGAGTAAGCACACGATGGCAGAGTATGCACAAAATGTCGATTAAACAGATAGGTTCATAAAATCAATAACTTATCGCGGTTGAAGAAGGTTCATATATGATCATAAATTACCGGATACAGCTAGAACATAACAACAAATATCAACTAAGATTAATTCAAACAGAAAGAAATAAGTAAACACACATAAAGGACGGAATGTAACACAGTAATGTTAAAACCTGACGAAAAATCTCGAGTCGTACAAGCATTGTCATCACATGTATTGCGCTTGTGTATCGAGATATTACTCAATCTCATTCAGGTGAAGGTGAAAGTTTAAAACTAAATTAATTCAATGGGAAAAATTCAACTTAGCATAACATCATGAAGTAGGAAACGATTAAAGCATACAAGTTCTAAAAAAAAATCAACATATGATTGACCTCATCATCGGCTTCAAAATTAAATTAGAATAATAATGATCACTAATATATGAAATCGAGCAAGGGCGTTGAATCATTTCTCTTTCTTAAAGAAAGACAGAGTATATATTAAATACTGTAAGCAAATAGGAAAGTATTCGTCATCGAAGAGACGCACTCTCTTTTAAGCCAACATCTTGTTAATCATGTATTCAAAAGCTAATCCAACAGTCATCTTCAGCACAAAACTTTTTCTGCAAATTCAACAAAAATCAGAGTAGCGTTGACAACTTTCAGCATTGATGTATCGCTCCTCTCCTTTTCAATCATCTGAGCAGTCTTCGCAGCCAGCCTTCTCTTGCATAATCTTCGATGATAGAACTTGCCTCTGTCTGAACACCCGTATGCTAGCTCCCTTATCTCAGCGATGTCAGCGCCAACAAAAATATGTTAAGCTCCACAAGAGAACATTCCTTCCCCCCCCTATTGATGTAAATGCCTCCTCCATCTGCTGAATATATACATGCGCCTTCGTGACCTCCCTTATCAGAGCGAATCGTCCTTTTTTCCCCATTTGTCGCTGAAGTCCTCCCCGTTTTCTTGAGCAGCAGCCGCCTTTCTCATGCAACCTATTCCAAAGATGGCCCGAATTATCCCCTTTCCATGAGTGGACTAGAAGACTACCCGTTTCCATGTAGAGTTGATCGTCGCCTTCTATCTCCTAATAGCTCCACTAGCCACTCACATAACATGAGTTAGCTGTCCACCTTGGATTCCTGTTTCTTGGCCATTGCCCTCCTCATCCCCTTTTTGTCCTTTTTCAACCGTACGCACCTGTTTCCTCTCTTTTGCATGTTAGCCAACACCCATCGACTCTCGTACAAGACTTTCTATTCACTTTCCGATTTTGATCCACCAACTTGAGTTGCTCGAATGGTAATCAATTTTTAGAATTGTAACATATGTACTATAAATCCTCCACAAATGTGTGCCATGTCACCTATGGTTCAGCATATAGCTTTTTACACATTCGAAAGAAATTCACACTTTTTAAATGTTGCTCCTCTATACAACCTCGGAATACGTATTGCACCTTTGTCAAATAAGTAGCTTAGTGCTATCTTTATTTGCATCCGAAACCTCCATGAATGCCTCGGTGATTTCTTCGAATAATGTTTTGTTTTGGTGCAAGTAAAGGTATGAGTAGAGATGAGAATCTCTACGATATTCACCCTCATCAAACCTGTGCTTTCTTCGGATGCACCAACGAAGAACTATTTTCTGCTTCCAAAATCAATAATAAAGTTCTTAGCATATTGCATGTGCATAGGTTTAAAAACAAAGTACCTGTGCAAGGCCGTGTAGATAGTCCAATGAAATGCATACTTTTAACATCCATGTATAAATAATTATGATGCAATTTATTTAGGGTGTAAGGCTTCTGATGATGAGGCTTGTGTACTCCCTCGCATACGAACAATGTGAGAATACACAAAAACCTTACAAAATATCTCATATGAGCATGGGTAAACTCAATCGTGCCTCAATGAACGGTCGTGTAATATGACCCTATCATGCAAATTTGAAAATGCATGCAAACTCAATATGGTGCTTTGAAAAGGAAATAGGCTTTTGATGGCAAGGTTTCTCCTCTTCCATTGAATCCTGTTACAAAAAATATTTCATGCATTTACATTTTTGCTTTGTGCCATCGGATGTGCCTCGGGGGGTATAAACTCAACTGCACATTACATTCTCAATGCATACTCAGAAATGCACGTTAGCAAAATAGTGCGAGAAAGATTAATGCATTTGGTTAAGGATTTCTAAACTCAATATATAGAGGATTTTCTCTTGTAAAGAAGGCTTTTCCAATGCACCTGTTGCATGGAAAACATAAATATAAGTAGCATGAAAACATCTTTTTACATATATCCTGACTACATAGCCACTCAAAATCCTAAAAGATCTAAGTTCTTCATCTTTAATTGTTCTTCTTGCATAGATGTTCTTCATACCCGCCGACCTGCATTCATCTCAAGTGCAAGAATTAGGCAACTTTTAATTACAAAGATAACACATTTATAACTTCCGTATCTTTACAAGTTTCTAAAGATCGATCCATAACTGCAATTACATAAAACATCAAAACCTTCATATATATTTGAACAGATAATCTATGTTCTCATAGCTGCATAGTTGTATCATCACATTCATACCTTTCTTATCATTTATAACCATCATACTTCATTTACATGCATGCTTTAGTGCACGCACATACTCATACTCAGCAAGCCAAGTTTATGCTTTTCATTCATGATTACATGTACTCTCTCATGAAACCTGCACATTACTAAACTCATGCTCATATATATGCACATATATTCATTCAATCCTAATCATCATGCTTTGCACATGCATTTGCATAAATGCAATCATGCATTCATGCATTCAATCAATTTATCTCATAGTTAACTCAAAAATTCATCTCATACTTTCAAATATATCTAAAAACTTATTTCAAAAAATTTATTCCAAAATCATAACATTTATCCTTGCTTCTTCATTTATTCAAAACACATTAGTAGGTATTTATAATTTTAATTCAAGACATCAAAAATTTCTTGCATAGATAAGTTACTTTTTCTTTTAAGGATTTTTTATGATTTCTTCTTATTTTGTGTAATTTGATTGATAATATTTTCTAAAACTTCTTGTTCTTTTTTATTAAGACTTTTCTCATTATTTACATACTTATTTGCATCAATTACTTGTTTACTTTTCTCAATTCCACCTTGATCATTAGTTTGATTGCTAGTTTCATGGTTCACTTGTTCTTTCATCTTTTCACTTTTCTCATCTGGATCAATTGAAATAATATGAAAATTAAATTTTCATATTTTTCTATTTTCTCATAAGTTCTTTCTTCATATTTTAATTGCATATTATCTTGTTTATCATTTGGCTGACTATCTTGCACCATCTCCTCAACTTGTGGGTTATCCATTTTTGCCTCATTATTTCTCCTATCTTTAAATGAATGAAGAATAATGTCTTGTTTAGCTCTCCACTGTGTTCTAACTTGTTTGTTTGACCTTGGTCGGACGTTTTTTTGCTCAAAATATTTTATCATTCCTCCTCTATCTAGGTTCAGGTGTAATGGGTCCTTAGTATGACAATCACAAATTTTCTTTCCTATCTGACATACTGATTGATGTTGGCATGCACGTTCGAATGCAATACAAGCATCATAGGTATGGCCGATCTGGTAACACCAAAAATATCGAACAATGTGCTTTTGATAGCTAGGTTTTTTTAGTATTGGTCGAAAAGGGCTCTGCCTATGATCAATTAAAGGGGCTTCTAGTGACTCTATAGACATGCAATGAACTTGATTCTCATATCCATTTCTCTCGACATCTTCTTGTTTATGCGATTCTTGAAAGTATCTAATTTTCATGTACTCGTGCCAATTTAGATCTCCTCGTATCTCCTAATGATGCTAACTCTTTAACAACTCCCATATGCAAAGTTGTAATTGGATGAGTAAATTTCATCATTGCTTGAGTTATTTTTTATGTCAAGGAATCAAATTCTGAAGAAAACTGTTCATTAATGGATGCAACAATGCGTGATTCAATGTCATACATGACTTCTGCAAAAAAAGCCATCTTTCTATGAATGAAACCAAAATACATGTATGGATCAGAAGTAATACCTCATAGTCCTTCGTCTCCGAGCATTCACTTGAGTCGCTCAAGGCCGTATAAGAGTTTCACGTCGGGTTCAAATGTGGGCGTGATTCATGGTGACTGGTGGATCCATTCAATCGTCTCGCTAAGGGCGCACACAGGGTGCTTGGAGCAAACTGAAGCAAAGTGGGAGCTCAGGTTCACCAAGTACATGTAGAATTAAAGCATTAGTATTTGCTTTATTCAAACTCATATGGATAAAGTTTGATTGCAAGGAAATACTTATGACATCAGTAGTTTTCATGATTGCATTATTATTCACTTTTTAATGCAAGATTTTTTAAACAAATTTAGATCTTAATCGCAGCCAGAAAACACGTGACACAAAGACATAAGAAATTAAATTCTTTTAGTCTTTCGCCGAACTAATTTTAGCCAACATTATGTGGAATTCTCAATGTCGCATAAAATTGTAAGGTTTTTGATGCTATATTTCATAGACTTAAAATCTTAAGAGTATCAAAACTTTAAAGTATATTTAAACAAATCATAGACTGTTAAACTTTTATGGATACTCATTCATTTCTCCAACATTCAAATCGAAGAGATTCAAATTATAGTCACGTTTATGCAAACGCCGGAATTATGCAAAAACTTTTAATCGTTCTCAAAACTGTTCCAGCTAAAGTTCAATTAAGTCAAAACTTAATAAGTGAAATCATTGCAGTGCATTTCAATCTTTAAGTCCTTTACGCATACGTTTTTTATTGTCAAAGAATTCGTTAACGGATCTGAATTCTGATCTAATTGATATGTTTGTCTAACACATCATAATGCTAAGATTGAACCATTTGAAGCTGACGGTTGATGCGCAACCATAAAATAAAATATACACTACATATTAGTAAACGTATGAATCATAAAGAAAACGTCAAAATAGGTGCACAATTGTTTAAGAATTTAGAATAAATAAAGAATTTCTGACATCCAATGCAGAATGTCTGACAACTGTGAAATACACTTCGATGTCTGAATAAACAGGATTTCTTTCAAACAAACTCCACAGGTCTTTGCAGCAGGCAGCAGGTGTCTCTCATAGTTGAATTATTCTGAGAGAAAAACACCAAACAGATTACTTGCGCAAATTCCTCTTTCCGATCTAAATGTATAATCAAGATGTAGCTAGAAATTAATTAGAGTAAATATCGATTTTACTCCTTTTTTAGTCTTCTCCAGCCTAAGAGTAAGCACACGATGGCAGAGTATGCACAAAACATCGGCCAAACAGATAGGTTCATAAAATCAATACCTTATTGCGGTTGAAGAAGGTTCATATATGATCATAAATTAACGGATACAGCTAGAACATATTAACAAATATCAACTAAGATTAATTCAAACAGAAAGAAATTAGTAAACACACATAAAGGACAGAATGTAACACAGTAATGTTAAAACGTGACGAAAAATCTCGAGTCGTACAAGCATTGTCTCACATGTATTGCACTTGTATCGAGATATTAGTCAATCTCATTCAGGTGAAGGTAAAAGTTTGAAACTAAATTCATTCAATCGAAAAAATTCAACTTAGCATGACACGAAGTAGGAAACGATTAAAGCATACAAGTTCTCAAAAAAAAATCAACATATAATTGACCTCATCATCGGCTTCAAAATTCAATTAGAATAATAATGATCACTAATATATGAAATCGAGCAAGGGCGTTGAATCATTTCTTTTTCATTAAAGAAAGACAGAGTATATATTAAATACTATAAGCAAATACGAAAGTATTCATCATCGAAGAGACTCACTCACTTTTAAGCTAACATCTTGTTAATCATGTATTCAAAAGCTTATCTGTAATCCAGCAGTCATCTTCAGCACAAAACTTTTCTGCAAATTCAACAAAATTCAGAGTAGCGTTGACAACTTTCAGCATTGATGTATCGCTCCTTTCCTTTTCAATCATCTGAGCAGTCTTCGCAGCCAGCCTTCTCTTGCATAATCTTCGATGATAGAAGTTGCCTCTCTCTGAACACTCGTATGGTAGCTCACTTATCTCAACGATGTCAGCGCCAACAAAAATATGTTACGATCCGCAAGAGAACATTACCCCCCTGTTGATGTAAATGCCCCCTCCATGTGCTGAATATATACATGCGCCTTCGTGACCTCCCTTATCAGAGCGAATCATCCTTTTTTTCCCCATTTTTCACTGAAGTCCTCCCCCTTTTTTGGAGCAGCAGCCACCTTTTTCATGCAACCTATTCCAAAGATGGCCCGAATTATCTCCTTTCCATGCGTGGACTAGAAGACTACTCGTTTCCATGTTGAGTTGATCGTCGCCTTCTATCTCCCAATAGCTCCACTAGCCACTGAGATAACATGAGTTAGCTGTCCACCTTGGATTCCTGTTTCTCGGCCATTGCTCTCCTCATCCCCTATTCTTCCTTTTTCAACTGTACGCATTCACTTTTCGATTCTGATTCACTAACTTGAGTTGCTCTAATGGTAATCATTTTTTAGAATTATAACATATGTACTATAAATCCTCCACAAATGTGTGCCATGTCACCTATAGTTCAACATATAGCTTTTCACACATTCGAAAGAAATTCACACTTCTAAAATGTTGCTCCTCTATACAACCTCCTAATAGGTATTGCACCCTTGTCAATTAAGTAGCTTAGTGCTATCTTTCTTTGCATCGGAAACCTCCATGAATGCCTCGGTGATTGCTTCGAATAATGTTTTGTTTTGGTGCAAGTAAAGGTATGAGTAGAGATGAGAATCTCTACGATAGCGTGTTAGTGAGTTAGAGTTGGTTTTATAAGTCTTAGACTTCTTTAGAAACACATTATGATCCTATAAAGACATATTAGGGTCAATGAAGCGGATTCTATCCTCTTACGTGTGACATTCGATTGAACTGTCAAGGTGAGAGGGTCGTGTGGACCACCTTTGACCAGTAGAATGCTTATCCTAATATTTCACAACATTCATGTATATATATATATCATAACAATATCTTCTAATTCATATATCTTGTCTCTTGTCTCTTAGTCTCTTATATGCTTTTACATGTCACCTTCTATCTCTTTCTATATGTGAAAAGGCTCCGGAGTATTGCGTTGAGCCAGTGAGGATGATCCATTAAGGTTGAGAGAATAATTTTCTATTCATTCATAAATCATGACCCATGTGCATTCATACCAGTCACAAACACCCATGCATTCATTTTAGTTTCGAAAGTGTATAAGAAGCTCCATTCTTGGACCATTCTGCCTTTCGAGGCTGATTCATGTGTGTAGTTTTAGTTTTTTTTTCATCATGCATTCATTCCATCAAAAAGAACCTATGAATATGGATTAAATTTGGAAAGTATTTAAGAAGATTCATATTTTGGACCATTCTTCCTTTCTGAATTGATTAATGTGAATGGTTTCTTTTGTCTTCGTCATTCATGTTCATGCATTTATCTTGTGTTCATATGTTCTCCTTTTTATAATGAAATCATTTTATCTCTTCCCCCCATACCCAACTTCATCTTCACCTTCACATTTTTGATTACATAAACCTTCCAACACTCAATAGCTTCATACATTCTGCATATGCCACGACCGGACCTGATCCACCTTGATTGCGATCAACTCCACAACGCCAATGCTAGGGTTTAGATCTCACTTCAAAAAGGAATTTGTGAAAGTTTTTTTTTTCTTTTTTTTGGGAGACGATCTGCATCGGCTGTCGATCAGGAAACATGCCTCTAGTTATTAGAATGCCTAGAGTTTTAAGATGCGTGCATGATCTGGAATAAAAATATCGTGTCTCATAATCTGATCATGAATAAACAATGCACCTATTTCTCGATACATAAGGAACAGAATGGCGACGAGGAAAGTGCTGCCTCTTCCACAATTAAATAAAAAACAGTTATTCTTTCTCTCTCTCTCTCTCACACACACACACACGCAGTCAGTAATAGATGTATTCACAGACCTGCACTGAAGTCTGCGATATCGTACCCAAATTCAAATGAGATCCTGGGAAGGTGGTTAGCCGCCATGCGCACTTACTACATTGCAAGCTGCTTAGGGGCCATGTGCACTCACGATCTCCAGTTCAAAATCTCTGTTTGTCTCTCACATTCTCGACCTCAGACTGCGCACAATTATGGAAGACGTATTTTTTATCCTCTCTCTCTTTCCCTCTCTTGCTGATACAGATTGAGTATGGAAATCATCTGTATTGAAGACACTATCTGATTATCGCTTCGCTCTCGTGGAAAAACTGAATAGGGACTTCAGTTCATATACATAATGGAGCTTCTTCGAGTGTATTCTTCAATATAGCGACTATTCTGTTTATAGCTCTGTCACAAGCGTCTCGATATAGTTCTAAATCAAACAGACCCTCGTTTCCCACGAAAGTCGCCTTATACTATATAAATGTTTCTCCACGTTTCATAGAATTTGTCTTTCTTTATACGGTTCTCAGCGATTGTTCCTTCATTCCAACGCAGAATGGAGACTCGACGATAGTCAAAGGTCGCGGTATCTGCCTCGTGGTACGCGTACCTCGTTCATGAGTTTGAATTCCGTTAAACGAATGCATACCTTGCATACGTACTTGGTACGACGTCCTTGATTTCTTTTATGGATTTATTGCCGTAATGAGGTATCTTCCCTGGATATACAAGGTAGTGTATCTCACATATAATTATCAGCCAATGTGGATTAGAATCATTAAGAAATCGTTCTTAAACAATATTCTACGTGGGAAAGTAGGACTAGTTGCCTCTTTAATATAGATTCTCTCCTTGCAAATTTACCTGAATGTGTTTAGTGATATCATGGAACACTAAGTTTCTTGCAACTTCCTTGTGTATTCATTATTAATAAATATGATGGCGGAGGAAGTCTCGTCAATACTACAAATATCCAATAAGTGTCTCGCCATACAAACGCAAGTATACTTTTGAAAGCTAGGCTCTAGTAAAACTCATCACGAGGGGTGGCTTGAACAAGGTGATTTTTGCTCACCCAAGATATGGATAAGCTACAAAGCGTAAAGAGAAAGGCAAATTTGGCCGGCTAAGTATCCTAGAAACCAGCTCAATTCGAGTAGGAAACAACATGTAATTTTTAGCATTGCTCCTAATCGCTTAGGATAAGTAGTTACAGCTACACTAAGTCATATGTAGATAAGTAGTTAGATTTGAATATATGCCCAATAATATATAGATTAATAGGTCATATCAAGAGCTTCCTAGTAGAAACTAGCATCCACGGATTGGCTAAAACAAATAAGAAGACGAACCGCTTCAAATATGTCAGGAGATTCATGTAGGTCAACATTAAGTAAAAAATACACATCATTGCGAGCAATGAGAATCATTTGCTGATTGTAAAAAGCCAATAACTAGAAGCACCTCACATAAGTTGGATAACTTTTGAGATCAATGTGCTAGTAAATAGCATGTTTGCTTCTTCTCATATTAAACATCTGACGTTTTCTTTAGTCATGCATCCCCTTTCCAACATACACACTTCATCACTTCATTTTGAACCATCTTTGGTGAAAAAAAATGAGGGTTCAGAAACGCAAATTCCATCATGCCAATCTACATCTAAAGATATTGTATTTATTTCCAGACGATATATATTTAGGCAATCTAATCTATAAGTGCACAAGAGCTCTTACCAATTGTAATAGAAAACAGAGGAGAAAAAGTCACCTCAAAATAAATGCCTTCTTTTTGTGCTCTCGAAGTTCATTTTATGGACCCATTTGGAGAAATGAAGTATCCATTTTTAGCTCATGGTCCAGTCATTGACTTTTACTTGTTTTGAAGAGACAACTTAAATAAAGAAAAAAGTATAGCTCTTCATAATACAATCCAAACTTGATAATATGGAAGCCACTAAATTCTTTTTTTTTTTTGCTATATTAAAAGAAGTGGTCTCAATCTCATTGTAAATAATAGAGGCATCCATTACATAGGAATCTATTGCAAAAGAAGCAAGATGAGATCCTTGGCGAACATGAAAATAAAATTATATCATTCATTAAAAATATCTGAATTTCTACACGAACAACTATGGCTAAGGATTTTCATCATAAATACTTTTTCTCTCAAAAGCGACTACGTGATGAGAATTTCATGAGAAATTGAATGATCTATGCCCTCAATCCAAACCTCTATAGAATAACATCTCATCTCAATACTCAATAAGTTTGACTATGCACCAACGAATAGAGAAATAAAAGGTGCATTACACATCCTATCAGCCCTTTGAATTCTTGTTGATGGATAAGAGACCATTTTGAGTCATATCCTCCAATAAAATAAATTTCAGTTAAGCAATATACATTTAATTTGTGGCTGATGTAGATCATCGCTTTTGTTCTTACAACAATACTTAGCAAGAGTAGGATTTATAGCATTTTCATGTGCTTTTGTACATTTTTTCCCATGCACTAATGCATATGAGGAATTCCTTAAATAATTCATGTAGGAAAGGGATGGATTACAGCTATTGGAAGACCAAGAAGGAGTGATACTATTAAGAGAACTCTAAGAATCTACCCTCCATGCACCTATGAAATGACCTATGAATCTTCAATCACCCTATACTATTTAGATTTGGCACTAATTTTGACCACTAGAGTAATTGGGGATACTTTTAGAGATACAATTACCCAAACCATTCTTTTTAACTAAAATGGTTCACCCGCGTTTTACATGTGCTATGTCCATCATTACTTTAGGACTTCTAACTAGACTTCACTAGTGGTATGTGCACTTATGTTTGAGTTATGTCTCTTAGAACCCAACTTAGCTCATGTTAACTTCAGTGTATGCTCCTAGAAGGCTTTAGAGATTCTTTGAGTTGAACTCTCTCCCAATGCTCCTTATGGGGTATGAACCCAAGACATTTTCCTTCTCATCCTTGAGCCTTGACCACTACACTTTGCTCATATTCTATCAAATGCTCTGGTGTAATGATGTAAAGTTTTTCCCTCGAGCCCATGGTCCAAATTGAGCAGCATGTTTTTCATCAATCTAATTAACCTCTTCAATAAGAAATGGAGCCTTGTAAATGTTTTGATCCCTTGCCAGATTATTAAAACGAGCATCTATGTTTACATGATCATCCCAATCTAGTGAAAGTATCATCAAAATAATAAAGGTGGATCAAACATCGCTACCTATTTTAATGTTCTTCTATGTGCATTCTATACATGTATGGCATAAATATATGAACTAGATGGATTCTATTTTTCTCTTGCCAACTTGCTAACTTGACACATATTTAAGCATGATGTATGCATTGACCTAAAAACATGGTTGTACTCTCTAGTTATGTTTTGACAACTCTCTTGGAATAAACCTGAACTGGAATTGGGGAATGGAGTTGTCTATGGTTTACCTAAACATCTTGCCTAGATGTTTGTAAAATGGTCCACTTCCAACCGACATCCATCGCCCTTTTTACCTATTAGAGATTATTGTGTTGAATCAAAATTTTAAGATCTTTTTAGAATATAGGAAAGAAATTTTTCCTTATCTTTGCAACACAACTTTAAAATCATCTTTAAGTCTAGAACACACCTATAGACTACTTTAGGATTTAGTTCTTATGAACCCTCAAAGATGAACCCTCAAAGATTATAATTGATATGGGAGTGCTAAGTAATGTGATACATTTGTCTCTAGTATAAAATATGTGAAATAACATCAGACCACTCAGTGCTACATTGATATGAATAGGCAATACACCAACACCATGTATGGGGAGAGAAACTATACCAATCCATAGTGCATGACATACGACTAGAGCCAAGTTCTTAGTTTTCACTAATGCTTCTATTTCTAATAATGCACTTTTAGGACAATATTTTCTTCTACACTGATCAGTAGGTCTAATCCTACTAACAAACTATCTCATAGAAAAAATCCAAGATGATTGGATTACGAATATACTAGTGCAACTAATAAGTGAAACACATGTGTGGAGAAGGTTTGAATTAGCCCAAAGATGAGCTGGTGATGCTCAAAATCTACTCTATACCTACCAAGTTGAAAGCAAGGATGTTTAGTAGACTCCTCTCGCTTCATAATAATGCATTTATACCCACAAGGTACTTTTTACCGTCATTCCCAAAAGTTTATACTGAAACAAATAACTTGCATGTAGTAGAAATGTGATGGAACCTTCTATTTTGGGAATGTAGGTGCTCAATATTTTATTCAGAGCTCACAACCTAGTATCAATTGATTAGAGAGCTTTTCACACATATAACTAATGTGTATAGCTAACTAACAGAATTTATTTCATGAATTTAGAGGCACAATACACTGAGCAATGAGTTTACCAACACAAGGGGGCCATCCAAACATTTAAGGAAAAGAGATGATGTGCAAACATAGTCCACTTGATTAGTTCATATCTCAAGACTAGATGAACCAAAATGACTGCAACTTTGTAGATATGTAGTAGACTTGCCCTGAGACTAGATCACATCTATTTATACTCACTTCTTGAGTTTGAATTTTGAATTTCCCTCACCTAAAATTGCTCCTACACTTAAGGGGTGGCTTAAATTGATTCTTCCCACCAACCAAGCCATGGCATGAATCTCCTAAATCCACGAGATTCAGTCTTCTCTTACTTTTACATTTACCCAAAGGTAAATACAACTTTATTGACAACAACATGTACATATGACATCCTATATGTGAGGTACATGAATTGAGGACAACATCAATAACAGGGGCAACAAGCGGCTCAAGCAAATGCCATGCTGATTGAATGGCTAGAACAAGCGGATAGGACCCATGATGCACCCTGTACATCTGCTCGAGTGCATGGTAACAACCAATGGCAGTGTGATGGTCAGCAATGTGGGAAAAGTAAAGAGGTTGAAGTGTTGGCGGTCACTAGATCAAAAAATAAAGGCCCTATTGATTGGCAAGAACAAAGGCAAATTCGAGATAAAGTTTTGAAGCAGGTTCAAGACGAGCGTGCTAATCTGGTGAAGGGTGACGACCGCATCGAGAGAGAACAAGGTGTGAAGTTGGTACCGCCCATGATGGAGCAGGATAAGGTTCAGTGTCAACAAGGCTTGGCAAATGAGTGGTTTGATGAAATCATTAGTGCACCGTTACAGTTGTCTTTGGATCAGTTGTTATCTTTAGTACCTGTCTTTCGCGAAAAATTGTTGAGAAAGCTACTTGGATATCAGGCTGAGCCCGAGAGTAGGATGATCCCTTCAATTTTGGCCAATAGTATTGATCCAGCAGACGTGGATTTTGTCGTACCAGTAATTCAGGTGCAGTACAATTAGCAGAGATTTGCCGAAGTGTTGCTAGATGGAGGATCAGGGGTAAACATATTACCTGAACATATTTTTATTGAAATGGGAAGAGGGGAATTGGCTCCAGCACCTTTTCAGGTCAAGATGGCGGATCAAAAACGAGTACAGCCTATTGGCATTCTGAAGCAACAACAAATTATTATTTCCGGCATGACATTCATGGTCAACTTTGTAGTCATCCGAATGTCGGAGTCAGCATACCCGTATGAAATGTTGTTAGGAAGACCTTGGTTTGGGCTTGCTAAAATTAAGCAAGATTGGGGCTTGAATGTAGTAATGATTACCAAGGGTAAAAAGCAAGTGACAATTCCCATGTGTGGGCGGAAAAATATGTCGGTACAGGAAAAACCATTGATGGCTCAGACTATTAATTTAGCGGATGAGATTGAAGATGACGAAGAGGAAACGTTTTTGCAGGCAAACCCAATGGTGGTGCCGGTATTAGAAGTTGATGTGGAAGGAGTATTAAGTAAGGATTATAGCGGTGGGCCAAACGTAGCAGAGTCACTTCCAGGGGAGCAGGTGGCAGATGCCTAGTTACAAAAAATATTTGGTCAATGTATGAATGTTTCGGTGCAGCAGCAGATGGAACAGCAGGAGGCAAAGATAATTATGCGAACGGAAAGGATTTATGATCAGAAGTATGCAGGTTCTGTGCGGGTGAAGGAGGAAGAGCTTCAAGAGGTTAATTTTAGGAACCGAAGCGGAACCCAAGATGGTGCGGATTGGTAAAACATTGGAAGGAAAGTTTAAGGAGGCTCTTATTTGCTTGCTTAAAGAGTATGTGGATGTGTTTGCTTGGGATTATACTCAAGTAAAAGGTATAGATCCGCAGTTGCATCAACATAGGATTAATCTGAAGGCGGATGCAGTACCTGTGGCACAACAACGATATAGAATGAATCCTAATTTTGCTAAACAAGTGAAGGAAGAGATTGATAAGTTGTTGGCAGTCCGATTTATCAAACCAAAGAATCAAGTGACTTGGCTATCTCCTATTATAGTGGTCCCTAAAAAGAACGGGAAGCTCAGAATTTGTGTTGATTACAGAAAGCTAAATGCGGCAACGGAAACAGACCCGTTTCCTATGCCGTTTGGTGATGCAGTATTGGATGCAGTTGTAGGCCATGAAATGTATAGTTTCTTGGATGGATTTTCCGGTTATAATCAGATCAGTGTGATTGAGGAGGATCAGCATAAAACAGCATTTATTACCGAATTTGGTGCTTATGTGTTTACCGTAATGAGTTTTGGTTTGAAGAATGGACCACCATCATTCAATTATGTGGCACATAAAGTGTTTGAGCCTTATCTTCAGGACTTCATGTAGGTATTTGTCGACGACTTTTCAATCTTCGGTGAAATGATTAAGCACTTACTACACTTGAAAGCATGTTTTGAATGATGTCAGCAGCTTAGGATGGTATTGAATCCGTTTAAAAGTGTGATTGTGGTAAGAAGTGGGATTTTATTGGGCCATGTTATCTCACAAGCAGGAATGGCTATTGATGTTAAGAAAATTGAAAAAGTACAGCGAAAGCACTGACTAACGTTAAAAATGTAATGCAGTTTGTAGGCCAAATTAAGTGGCATTCCCGATACTTAAGATATTTAGCAAACATTTCCTCACCACTGACACATTTGACCAAGAAGGATGTTCTGTTTATATGGGCAGAAGCTCAAGAGAAGGCATTTCAGTTATTAAAAAAGATGGTGTCGATAGCAGCTATTTTGCAACCACCCGATTGGTCAATGCCGTTTCACATATTTGTTGATCCATCGGATGAGGCCGTAGGAGCAGTTTTGATGCAGCAGAAAGATAAAGGATGCTATAGACCTGTTTATTATGCAAGCAAGGTATTGGCTACAGCTGAAAGAAATTATCCGGTGACCGAAAGAGAAGCTTTGGCGATGGTGTATGCCCTTAACAAGTTTAGGCATTATTTGTTGGGTAACAAAGTGATTTTTCATGTGGATCATCAGGCTCTGGTTTATTTAATCAAGAAGCCCTTAATAACAGGCCGATTAGCCAGATGGATGCTTTTGTTATAGGAATTCGATTTTGTAATTGTCATACACCAGGAAAGAGCATGAGATGGCAGATTATTTTAGTCGATTGGAATCAGGAGAAACATGAAGTATTTGGATGGCGATGCACCACACTGTGCTCTCCTTCTCGAGAGCTCCACGACGATATGCTCGGAGTAGAAAAACGAACTCCTGACGCCACACACAGTACTCCGCACAGAGGCTGTACAATACGCAGAAAACGCAGTACGCAGGGAGAAGGAAGACAGACTTCTTAGGTCTTACAAATGCGGTCGAACTTACAGTCTGTGACTGACCAGGCCACTATATGTTTTATTAAAGAACATATACAAAGAAGTGTCCGGTGGCCATTTGGCCTTTCACATGGACACTAACGGTAACAATCTCCCACTAAAGGCCAATATGGCCAGAGTAACTATGGGAGAAAAAAGAAAGAATGATAAAGAATACCTGAGTGTAAGTATACAAACTATACCTCCCACCTGATGGGCATGTTACACAGTATACAAGTGACTGTGTAAGATCAAGAATCAAGTAGCCCCCATCAAGTGACAACAGTGTCGAAAGCTATCATGTGGTAGAGCTTTAGTCAAAGCATCTGCAGCATTATCTCGAGTGTGAACCTTCTCAAGAATAATGCTCTCAGTGGCTAAGCAATCTCTAATGAAGTGATACCTCACCTCAATGTGCTTGGTCTTTGCATGATAGACCGGATTCTTAGCCAAAGCAATGGCACTCTGACTATCACTGAGCAAGTGAGGTACATGCTGAGGCAAACCCATATCGCAAGCAAGACGAGAAAGCCACAATGCTTCCTTACATGCCTCACTTGCTGCAACATACTCTGCTTCTGTGGTGGAAACAGTTGTACATTCTTGAAGACGAGATCTCCAAGAGATAGCACCTCCAACAAAATGAAAAATGTACCCTGATGTAGACTTACGATTGTCTACACAACCAGCATAGTCAGAATCTGTGTAACCAATAATGGATGCTTTCCCTCTACCTAAGCATAGACACTTGTCCTTAGTGCCACTCAGATATCTCAAAATCATTTTGACCGCTTCCCAATGTTTCTTGCCAGGATTAGACATATATCTGCTCACAACTCCCACTGCAAATGCAATGTCTGGTCTCGTAGCTACCATAGCATACATGAGACTACCAACAGCAGACTGATAGGGAATTTTGGTCATGAATTCCTTTTCCTCATCTGATTTGGGGCAGTCATCCTTGCTCAATTTCACATATGTGGGTAAAGGTGTACTCAATGCCTTTCCACCCTGCATATTGAATCGATGAAGTACTTTGGATATGTACTCACTTTGAGACAAGTATATGCATCTTTTACTCCTATTACGAGTAATGCGCATGCCAAGAATATGTTTGGCATCCCCCAAATCCTTCATATCAAATGTCTGACTCAACTTCTTTTTGAGAATTGACAAATCATAAGAGGACTTCCCAGCAATCAACATATCATCGACGTAAAGTATCAAGCATATCAAGCTGCCATCAGAACATCTCTTTGTGTAGAGACAATGATCCTCATTGCTCCGAGAATAGCCTTGGGACTTCATAAAAGCATCAAACTTTTGGTACCATTGTCTAGGAGACTGTTTAAGTCCATACAAGCTCTTCTTGAGCTTACAAACTAGACTTTCCTTGCCAGGAACTACATAACCCTCTGGTTGTTCCATATAGATCTCATCTGTAAGATCTCCATGCAAGAAAGCTGTTTTCACATCCATTTGGACTAGCTCTAAGTCCTCCATTGCAACGAATCCAAGCAACATGCGCAAAGTAGTCATCTTGACCACTGGAGAGAAGATTTCCTCAAAATCAACACCATGTTGTTGCTTAAAACCCTTTGCAACAAGTCGTGCTTTATATTTTGGAGAAGCACTATCTGATGTGAATTTCAGCTTATATACCCATTTACATGGTAAAGCTTTCCTGCCCTTTGGCAAAGGTACTAAGTCCCAAGTACCATTCTTGTGAATAGAATCCAACTCACTCTTCATGGCACGCTCCCACTTGACATGATCCTCTATCTGCATAGCCTCTTTGTAGCAAGAGGGCTCACCGGCATCTGTTAGCATAACAAAATCCAAACCTGGAACATATCTATCAGGTGGATATGAGACACGTGCAGAACGTCTCAATGGTTGCTGAACAGGAACATGTGCAGACTGATCTGAATGGAAATTCTCTTGAACATCCCTATGTGCAGCATTTTTATGCATGCTAACCGGAGGACTAGTATCCTCAAACACCACTCTTCTCACTTCAACCTCCTTAATCGGCTATTTATGCATCTTAGACTCATTAAAAATGACATCACTACTTCTGATCACTGACCGTGTTTCAGGATCCCATAAGCGATATCCAAATTGTCCTTCTCGACCATATCCAAGAAAAATGCATTTCTTTGACTTATGGTCCAACTTCTGTCTAAGATTCTTGGGTATATGAACATATGCTTCACACCCAAAAACTCGAAGATGATCATAATATGGTGGTTTCCCTGTCCATAACTCTTGTGCCACTTTCAGACCTTTGGCAGTACTAGGTGAAAGGTTAATCACATGAACTGCAGTCAATACTGCTTCTGCCCAAAAACCTTGTGAGAGGTTTGCATGATGCAACATAGAGACTACTCTATCTTGAATAGTTCTATTCATCCTCTCAGCTACACCATTCTGTACTGGGGTATAAGGAGTTGTAAACTCTCTACGAATCCCTCTACACTGACAGAAAAGGCTGAATTCATGTGAGGTATACTCAACCCCCTTTATCTGAACGTAAACCCTTAAGCTTAGTTCCTTTTTCAGTCTCAACTGAAGCAAGCCATTTTCTGAAAGTAGGGAATACATCATCCTTCGATTTGATAGGATATACCTAGACTTTTCTAGTAGCATCATCTATGAAAGTGACAAAGTAAAGAGAACCACCTAAGGACCTAGTGGGCATAGGACCACACACATCTGTATGAACAAGATCTAAAGGCTGAATTGAAGAGTCACAAAATGAAAAATCAGAGAAAGATAACACAGGTAAGTAGCCAGAACGAGAAAGATTTTCCATTCCACTACGAGATATATGGCCCAAACGACCATGCCAAATACAAGCCATAGGCTGTTCAGTAACAGCTAACAAGTGTTCTTTCTGTGATACAAATAAAGGGTAAAGTGAGCCAACTTTCCTTCCTTTTGCAATAACCATATTGCCCTTTGATATACGAAAGGACTGAGCATAGAAGACCACCTTGTAACCAAGGTCATCAAGTTGACCAACTGACATCAAACTGCGTGATAACTGAGGTACATGGCGTACATTATGCATAGTAAATTTTGAACCGTCAATGAACTGCACAACCACATCTCCAATCCCCACAACATCACACTGGTAAGAGTCACCAAGTCTCATGGTACCAAGAGACTTTGCTGCATAATTAGAGAACCATTCTCTATGTGGTGTCACATGGAAAGAAGCACCAGAATCTAGCAGCCAGGTGTGGGAAAGAGAATCAGCCATAAGTGCCTCAGATGGCACAGTGCTATCAAGTGTCAACACATCAGCATCATCAGAAATAGCATTAATTTCTTCAATCTTCACAGTCGAAGTAGATGGTGCAGGTAACTGTTTAACATGCCCATCAACATTCTGTCCTTTACCTTTAGCATTCTTTAATGCATAACAGTCTTTCTTCATGTGTCCTTTCTTATGACAATAATGGCATTCAATATCCCTCTTCCTTGATTTACTTCTGCTCTTATTCCGTTGACCATTCTTTTCCTTGTTCTTGCTCCTGCCATGTTGTTGATTTTTTCCTTGGTAAGAATCACGAACATTATATGCATCTCCACTCTGAGTGCCAACCATAGATTTTCTACGAATCTCCTCACTCAAGAGTGCTCCACATATGTCATCATAGACGAGTTTACCACCTGGTGCACTATTGCTAATAGCTGTGCAAAATGTATCCCATGATGATGGCAGGGTGCATAACAGCAATACTGCTTTCATTTCATTGTCCATATCCATTTTCTGAGCCTGTAACTGGGAGAATATGGCATCAAACTCATTTAGATGAGCAGCAACGCTATCTGTGTCCTTCATACGAAGGTCGTATAATTTTCTCATCAGATATACTTTATTTGATGCCGTCTCTTTTTCATATGTATTGCATAACTTCTTCCAAAGCTCCTCTGCACTTTCACAGTCTAATACTCTAAAGTAAACATTATCTGCTAGGTGCAAGCGAATGGTAGACCTGGCCATTTCATCTAACTCATCCCAATCATCTTCATCCATGTCAGCAGGCTTCTTTGAAATCCCATTTACTGGCTTCCATTGCCTTCTTTGAATCAGCACATCTTTAATCTGATTCTTCCATAGAGCAAAGTTTGTGCCATCAAATTTTCGGATCTCAAAATGGTCTTTGCCCTGCAAGTTATAGCTTCTCCTCGGAACTCTAGCACTAGACCCTGATCCACCGGATGTGCCTGAGACCTCTGATGCCATGATCGTAGAGAACTGAATAGAATGATAATGGAGCTAGAAGAGTCCAAACACCAACAAATAAGTGTATCAAGGAGTAAATCGACCACTATATAGTTGACTAAACCAGAAATCTGGAAAAATTTTGCCAGACTCTGCAATATTAGCATATGACCAGTATCAAAGTATCATAAAACTGCAAGTAAGGCCTATTCAGGAAAAATGGGAATTACACAAGATTTTGAGACAGTTCTTTGTGTCCCTATGCTTTGGTGTTTGACTCATTCACACACTACAACATGGTATTATCTCTTGATCGGAGTGTATTAAATTTACACTTTAATATTATGGATACTTTTATTATAAATGGGGTATCAAGGTTGGGCTTAAACTTAAGAAGTTAACATAGTAAGTAATATAAATGGGACTTGAATAATTCCCAAATTTCTTGAATAGGCCTTAAGTACTGACATGTCTACCTGCATAGTGAATCACTGACTCCACTGCATATAATCAGTTACCCAATAGAAGCCAACTAGGCTTATCGAGCACCTATGAACAACTATCATACATCTCCTATGGCGAGGCTGTGTAAGTCTTCCACCTGCATCACCGAAGAGACCCCGACATCTGGGTGTCTCCCAGTTAAGAAAACCTCACCACGACCCTCTTTATCAAACGTAAAAGGCTTTATGCAAAGAACGTAACCGCCATATCAATGCCCACATGGACGTACATAAGCCGTATCCACAGAAGCGTACATGGTGTGTATGTGCTCAATATATGCAGTAAAATGACACTGAAAAGCTGAATACACAGCCCAAAAACTAGCCAATAACACCTGCAAGTGTCTGTCACCTCTGATGTTTTAGGCTTTAAAAAACCTGCATAAATTTGCAGCGACTGCTCCCACCAAAACTAAAAACCCCTCGAGAAATCTGTAGTTTTACGAGTGTGGCTGAAAATACAGCCCCAAAGGTTGATATTTATTGTCTGAGAAGTACAAGGAACACTCTTCTTGATGTTCTTGGACCTGTGTGAAGAGAACTACGTGCGAAGGTACTCCGAAATGGCTCCAAAAACACCCCAAAATTGCTTCAGAAATAGGCTTTAAAAGCAAAAATGAAGCTTTGAGGGACCAAAACTTGTTCAAGGTAATGTCAACCTTAGTCTTTCCCCTTCTTCAAACACCACAAGAGTGTAGCTTAGTGGCAAGAGATTGCCACGGTTAAGCGAGCTGTGGGGGGAACAGTACTGGGATGGGTGACCTCCCGGGAAGTATCGGGAACCTCTATATTCCTTGATCGTTGAGGTCCTCCCTCGCGCGTAGCCAACGGCGCCAACGGTGACTTCGGTGACTCGGATGACAAGGTATGCCAAGGTCTATGCCTTGGTAGAGACAGATTCGTGGTATGATCACTTACTAATTTTCCTAACAGAAGGGGTATTACCACAGCATTTTACACTTGATCAGAGAAGGAAGTTTGCTCTTAGAAGTAGGCCGTATTTGGTGATAGCAGGGGCATTATACAAGAAGGGCGTGGATCAGGTTATCAGGAGATGCGTACCAGACTATGAACAATGAGCTGTTTTACATGAAGCCCATTCCGGTTCAGCAGGAGGACATTTGTCAGGCGATATTACCAGAAAGAAAGTATTACAGGCGGGGTTATGGTGGCCGACGGTGTTAAAAGATGCACATGAGTATGCTAAAGGATGTGTGATTTGCCAAAAGTTAGGCCAACCTAATAATTCTGATCGTTGACTGACCATCTGGTATTACCGCTGGATCCTTTTCAAAAATGGGGCATGGATTTTGTGGGACCTATTAAACCTACTACTCAGCAGGGTAATAGCTATATATTGGTGGCGACAGATTATTGTACGAAATGGGTGGAAGCAGTAGCACTGAAAGATAACAAGGCAGCAAGTGTGGCCAAATTTCTTTATCGTAATATTATGACAAGATTTGGGTGTCGGATTGAGTTAGTGAGCCACCGAGGTACATTTCTTGAATGAGATGATATCAGAATTAACAAGACTTCATCAAATAGTGCATAAAAAGACTAAAGCCTATCATCCTCAAGCGAATGGGCAGGCCGAAAGCACGAATAAAACTTTAATGCATATTCTAAAAAAGTTGGTACATGAAAATCAGAAAAAGTGGGATTTGTTTCTTGACTCAGCCTTGTGGTCATTCCGAACAGCATTTAAAGTGACAACAGGTATGGCACCTTTTCGGTTGGTATATGGATTGGAGGCAATAGTACCCATGGAGTTTGTAGTTCCAAGTTTGAGGGTTACGCCAGAAAAGATGTCACTTGAAGTCTCAGTTAAACACAAGAGTAAATACCTTTTACAGATGGAGGAGGATCGTTTGATAAGTTCATATATTACGGAAGTGATTCAAAGGCGGAGATAAGCCTGGGTAAATAAGAATGTGAAGTTTAAGATATTCAAAGAAGGCGATTGGGTGATGGTGTATAATTCTAAGCTAGGACCCCATCTAGGAAAGCTCACATTGAGATACAAGGGGCCCATATCAGATTGTCCAAGATTTGGGTCAAGGCACTTTTCGTGTGGCAGATGTGTTTGGCACATGGTTGGACAAGCCATTAAATGGATTTCGATTGAAATTATTTCAAGGGAAGCTTCCACATTTGGACTGGTTATCTGCTAATGTGGTGCAAGTTGTACGTCGCTCAGAACAACACGTCAGCAATGTTTGTGAACATCGCAGTAACAGAGTGTATTTTTCTACATTTTTATCGGTGGTACAATGTTTTTTGATCTCGTGTTGGTCTAAAACTATATTGAGTAAATTTTTACGATTACAATGGATACATGGTTTACAGTTGCAGTTCAACAGTGCGTTATGGGTTAGCCCAGGGTCAATGATGGATAATGAAGTATTGTCGAATCAGGGTAGACAAGCTAAGGAATATGTTGGGTCTGCAAACAGTGATATGTTCGAAATCGGTATGCTTTGTATTCCGAGTCAGCAGATCCATAAGAGGCAGAGGCATCGAGGAGAATATGAAAACGACTTTAGTAGTCGACCAATGATTATCTTGCAAAGTACAATCTGTCAGAACTATATGGTTAAAAGTTTTTGCACTATACAATGCAGTATTGAGAAGATAAAATATCCATTTCATCTTCTTGAGGTACGAATGAGTGTTCTATTTCATGATTCTTCTGGAACGCGTGGAAGTTTCATTCAGCGGGTTATTGATAAGTGGGGCAATCGATTGTGGAGGATTTTTATGATAACCCACACTACAATATTATTGAGTCGCATGAAGTGTTATGTGCGTAAGTACGTTTATCATTACCGAAAATGGCAATTCAAGCATTCGCACTTGTGGAACAAATATTTTTGGTTCTACATAAAGGCTTCCAAGATAATCTTTTTTTCAGCGTTTTCTGTATTAGTGCTTGAATGAGGAGTCATGACAGGGTGTATGAGAAAGAGAGAAGTGACAGTGAGAAGGGAGGAAACCACATCGGAGGAGAGTGATAGCTCATTACAAGGGGAAGATGAAGATGCACTTTCAACACCATCTACAAAGACTAAGGGTGTGCATACGTTTATGGGGTCATTCACAGATTTTAAAGTAGAAGTAGACACACAGTTTGATCTGCAGAAGAAGTGGCTCAGAAGAATTGGATTATTAGAGTTTGCTATGTTGCCATGGGAACGTTGGAGATGCAATTATGATGTAAAGAGTCAGCTGGAAATTATGCGGAAAATGAAGGGTCAGCTCTCCTTTCAGGTAAAAGTGTCACCAGAATTAGTTGCACAAGTATTTCAATTGCCTATATACGATGTTGTTGTAGTCCCTAAATGTTCGGAGGAGGTTTTGAAAAAAGACTTTGGACCTCGAGAAGGAAGACGGCAGTACTATATGATGAGGAACGTAAGCTATGCTCGAAGGGGACAACTAAAATGGTATTTGGAAAGATTATGTTTTATCATTAAATATGATTCTATGTCTAGGGAGAATTTTGCACCTTTGGCCTATGCAGAGGCAAGAGAAAAGGTTAGTTGGGCTCATTGGATGTATGATCACCTACAGAGTGAGATCTTCGTTGGGGATAGACGTAAGACGCAAACAAATAGTCGATTATCATCATATTTAGTTGCTGTATTCGAATTTGTGCAGTTCATTGAAGATCAAAAGATAATGTGGCCAAAGCAGATCAAATTTTGTGGTCATCAAGCGATGAGTAAAGAGCAGGAACAATTAGAAGTGAGACCGGTAATGAATAGACCTTCATAGACTTCTAAAGATTTTCTTTGCGCTGGTGATATGGCACAAGAAAGGAAACAGGTTAGTCAAATTATTGAGCCTGATATCGATGAAGCAAAGATACCGGAAGATATTTTGCTGACGGTGCCAGATAGTATTGAGAATCCGAAAGCATTCAGAACTGCTTTTAGGTTGTCTAGGAAAAGAAGAGTGGAAGAGCAATTACAGGCTGAAGGCAAAAAAATGTTGAAAGATGATAATATTTCAGATTATGATGTGTTAGGGATGAAGAAGAAGTTGCAGGAAGTGTCGGATTTTTTGGTTTTTCAGGAAAAAAGATTGTTTCGGCATGAACAGAATAAAGTATTTATTAATAAGACTGATTATCAGTCTTTGCAGGAGAAGACTAAAGAACTTCAGGATGCATTGGATAAGAAGGAATGTATGTTGGAAGAGTTGAAGCAGGATAAGAAGCAATTGGTGGTAGAATTGGCTAGTACAAAGAAGTCTATTAAGGAATTTGAAGAATGGCAGATGACTGTACAAACGTAGATTCAAAAAGAAATGATGAAATTTTCAGTGGTAAATGCTACATTGCAGGTGGAACATGTAGTTCTTGAGTCGAGAATAAAAGTTTTGCAGGAATTACAAGAGCAAATATTCAAAGAGGAAGGTGTGCAGTTAGATGCTGTGTTAATGACAAAGATAGACATAGGGGCAGTGAAGCAGCATCTGCATAAATATGTTCAGGATATCTGGAGTGTTTTGCAAAGTCATTGGTTAGGTATGACTAAGATGCAATATGAACAAGTGCAGACAAGTTTTGTTTCAAAACATGAAAAAGATTTAGTATGTATAATTTCAAAACAACAAAAGCAGATTGAAGAACAGAAACAGATAATTGCAAAAATGCGGGAACAGTTGTTGAAAAAGAAACTAGAAGAAAAGGAGGAGATATTTGATGCAAATGTTCTAGAAAAGCAGGATGGTGCAGAGGAAGATATTGATTAGTTGAAGAATTAAAAGTACAAGAAGAGCAGATTTCCAAACAGTCACGGGAGATATATGATCAAGGGATTGTGAAATTCGAGTTTAATTTTTAACAAAATTACCCACCGGGCTGTGCCAGGTGTTGAAGGCAGGGAAATCTGGAGAAATAAAATAAGAATAAAAAGAAAAAGACGGCTATGTGGAGATTTAAAAGGACATGTCGCGAGAGAAGGGGAAGTTAAGAAGAAAGGAGTTAGCAATAACCGTAAGAAAAGGGAAAGTGGATGAGGAGTGAAGACGCGACAACGGGAAGAGGAGGAAAGGTACGAGAAGTAAAGGTGCAATGATTATAAGAGAGACGAGGGTGCAAGAAGTGAAGGTGCGTCAACTGTGAGAAGAAGTAAAAGAAGAAGGAGTTCCCTTGTCAGGACCGGAAAAGACCAGGTTTTACAGAGAAACCAGTATGCAGATAATGATTGAATGAAAATCTTTGCGGCGTAATCAAACTTTCATAATGAAGTTCTAATCTTTACAGAAAAGCAATATGTACTTGTGGTGTTACTTTTACCAATGAATGATCAACCAATGCCTGCGTAGCATATAGTGTTGAAAAATCTTCTATTTTTGGTAAGTCTGTTTGAGTGACTCAAACTATACTGTGTCAGAGTGCAATGACTTGAAATATATGTGAGTGCAAAAAGAAACCTGTGAATCTTTTACAAGTGTAATGTGTAGCAAGACTGTGTAACTTTTGAATTAGCAGAAAATTAAATGAATGAACGTCTCCGATAATATTCCAGTGATATTCCGGTGACATTCTGGTGATGTTCCGGTGATATTTCGGTGATTTTTGAGACGTTTCTTGTGGAATATCTGGGGAAGTAAAAATCAGTGCACAATGGGAAAGATTAGTAAATCTGATTTTGCTAGTTATTCGATGTTGTGTTGAACCGTAGAACCCTCAACAATTCTTCATGTGTAAGCTCATTAGTCTTTGAAAATGTGGGAAAGTCTTCCTCTAGATCGTAGGGAAATTTGATTTTCTTGCAATCATCTTCAAACCAAGATTTGTTTTCATAAAAAACAACATCTCTATCAACAATAAAACTTTTATCGCTTAGATTATATAATCTATAACCTTTTTGATTAAGGTCATAACCAATTAATATACACTTCTCTATCTTTGGATCCAATTCGCCTATGATTTGTGAAGGCATGTATGTATATGCTATGCACCTAAAGATCCTACAGTAGTCAAGGCTAGGTCTTCTTCCATTCCATGCTTCATAAGGTTTCATCCCGGTTGTTATCTCTCTTATGATTCCTCTGTCTTGGAGATAAGCATCAAAGTCATGGGAGAAATTTTCTCCCCCTCGATCTGACCTTAACCTCTTCAGGGTCTTTCCTGTTTGATTTTGAACAAATGCTAGATTTTTTTTGAAATACAAGAACAATTTATCTTTATGCTTCATAAAGTAGAGTATTGTCCATCTCCCACAATCAGCAATGAATGACTATTATCGGGATCTTGCTCACGTGCACATAGAGGTTATGTATGCAGAAAAAAAACAAAAAAATAGACAAGCACGGAGATGAGATAGAACACAATATTGGGTGCAATCTCCCCCATGCACTTTGTTTTGAGAGTCCACAGAGTGCATGTATTTATAGGAATTTTTTATTATGTCGAAATAGTGGTTACATGAGAGCTGCTTGAAAAGCATGTGTGAAAGTAAAAGTTGGTAACTTTTGTAGAAAGCCTTTGCTTTCAATATCAAAAATGGCAGTATACAATGACCCTTATTCTAACCACTACTTTTCTAACTGTTTCTAACAATAGAACCCTCTACGTGGGTTTCTTTACAAACTAAATAAATTATATGTCAGCTTATTGATGTCCGCCCTAAAGTTGGATCACTGATGCCTATGCTTTCACGCCTTCCATGCCCTTAGGAACCTCCAACTACTATATAAAAAGCACCAAAACACATTAATACATTAATAAATTAACACTCCAACAATTCTTTTTTCAACACATTCCATAATTCATAACATGCCCCTCAGTTGAAAGAGCAACTCACCAGAGTTGATAAAATAGAAATAAACATGGATGGCCAATCACATGTTCCATTACGAAACAAAATTAAGCATGTTCCATGTAAAAACAAATGCATGGAAATGTTCATGGAGGTGTTAAATTATTAAGATTATATATGAGGAGTTCTGACATAGTCTCTAAATAAGTCAATAAAGGAATGTATACTACTAACTATTCAAAATATTTTTTTTTTGTCTTTCGATCACCACGGTCTAGAATATGCTCAAAATATTCTAGTTTATTTTGGAAAGTGTAACTAATTGAAGCTCCTACATACTAAATTCTATGTGTAAATGCATCCTATATAATCTAAGAAAATTATAATAGTGAAAATATTATTGTTGCTAACATGGCTCCTTCAAACTGATCATTTTGACAAGGTATTGGTACTCTTTCTTTGCATCATGAGCAACAAGAATAGCTTCATGGAGTGATGTAGGTTGGCATGAGTCAAGCTTTGCTTGAATCTCTTTCTCTAAACCATCATCATACTTTTTCTTCATAGTATATTTGGAAACATCTTCAAGCAAGCAGAGACATACTAGGTATTGGTAGAAGCAGTCCGTATAGGTTGTAAAAGTATCGCCTTCCATCCATGTAGAAGTAGCCCACAATTGTCAAACAAGTAGGTTGAACTGTAGGGGTAGAAAAGACTCCTTAAGCTTTTCTTGAAAAGCCTTCCATGTGTTTAGACAATGTGCACTATGACAAAGCACACTCCACCAAAGTTGAGCTTTTTCAACTAAACAATTAGTGGAAAATTTGACTTTTACACTTTTAGCATATGTTTCATCAGTATAAAAATAATCAAATTGTGACAACCATGAAAGAACTAAAGGGCCATCCTTACAACCATCAAACCGTAGAAACTAGTAATTTTGAACACTAATCTTGGAATGCTTGCCATCGGATTGGGCAAAGACAATAGCTTTGATCACCCTCGTAAGGTTATCTTCATCAATTTTCATCTTTTGGAGTACTTCATTGCATTGTCGGATCTCATTCTGAGCGCCTCAAAGCTCATGCTGCAAGAGCTCAGGTTGTTGCTCGAGTGGCACCTCCAATGGAGGTGACTCACCAAAATCCTCAATGGTGTTCGTAGGGTCCATGAGCATGTAGAGAACAAAGACCTCTTGTTAGGTATGTAAAAACAATTTTTGAGATTCCTTGAATTAAAATGTAAAAGGAAGGGTTGTTCTTGGGAATTGAAAAAGTAAAAATTGTGACAACCATGAAAGAACTAAAGGGCCATCCTTACAACCATCAAACCATAGAAACTAGTAATTTTTAACACTAATCTTGGAATGCTTGCCATCGGATTGGGCAAAGACAATAGCTTTGACCACCTCCGTAAGGTTATCTTCATCAATTTGCATCTTTTGGAGTACTTCATTGCATTGTCGGATCTCATTCTGAGCGCCTCCAAGCTCATGCTGCGAGAGCTCAAGTTGTTGCTCGAGTGGTACCTCCAATAGAGGTGACTCACCAAAATCCTCAATGGTGTTCATAGGGTCCATGAGTATGTAGAGAACAAAGACCTCTTGTTAGGTATGTAAAAACATTTTTTGAGATTCCTTGAATTAAAATGTAAAAGGAAGGGTTGTTCTTGGGAATTGAAAAAGTAAGAAAGAGATATGAGGTGTGTTAAATATAATAAAAGAGAACTATAGTGACAACACAAAGAGATAGTGTAGTGGTAAAACACTTCCCTTGTGTGAGTGAGGTTGTGGGTTCAAATCCTCCCAACTTGGTGAATATAGAACTCCTTATTGCCACTCATAATTTAAAATTGGTTTGCGTGTAGCCAATGGTCGTCAAGGGAGGCTTGGATGCCAAAAATGCCAAAGTAGTGCCTTAGTTAGGCCTTAAATTATATCTAAGTTCTATGCCTTAGTCGATGCCTTGGAGTAAACATAGGTTCTGGTTCTAGAACCGAAACTCAAAATGGGAACTAGAAACAGGAGTTGGAATCGAAAATGAAAACAGAAACAAAAACCCGAATTGGAATCCGAATTGAAAATGGAAATGGAAATGGAAACGAAATTGTAAACGAAAACGGAAACAAAAATTGGAATCAAAATCGGAATTGAAATCGGATCACGAACACAAAATAGTGAAACAGAGATCAATCACTAAGATGAAGAGAAACCGACCCCTCCATAGTGATGCCTGTAGGGCTCTGATACCACTATTTTCAAGATTTTGCAAATGCGCACAAAGAGGATATGGATTTAAAAAACACACAAAAAAAAGCCATATCACGAGATGAGAAAGAATGCAATATTAGGTGCAATCGCCCCCCATGCACTCTTTTTCGACAGTCCACAAAGTGCATGTATTATAGGAATTTTTGAGTATGCAGAAATAGTGGTTACATGAGAGCGGCTTCAAAAAGCATGCGTGAAAGTAAAAGTTGGTAACTTTTGTAGAAAGCCTTTGCTTTCAATATTAGAAATTACAATCCTCAATGACCCTTATTGTAACCAATATTTTTCTAATTGTTTCTAACAATAGAACCCTCTACGCGGGTTTATTTACAAACTAAATAAATTATAACTTGGATTATTGATGTCCGCCCTAAATTTAGATTATTGATGTCAGCCATTTCATGCCTTTCATACCCTCATGAACCTTCAGCTGTTATATCAAAAACACCAAAACACATGAATACATTAATAAATTAACACATTCCATAATTTATAACAATGACACATAATACCTGGATCTAGAGATAGATGGCTCCTTGCATATACCCCATACATCTCTATGGACTAGCTCTAATAGGTCTCCATGAATATATCCCTTTATGGTGAATGGTTGTCTATGAGACTTGCCAAATTGACAAACATTGCATTTGTAAATCATGTGTTGCTTGGAGATATTTAGTAAGCCAAGCTTATCTAATCCCTATTGATTTGCTTTAGAGCCATTTCACCTATATGAGCTAACCTCTTATGCCAAAGTTCCAATTCTAGTTATGTTTGACCACCATGATTGAATAAGGTTATTTCCCTAGTATATTGGAGTTCAAATGTAAATAATCTACATGACTTTTCTCCTTTTGCTATGCTTTTGAATCTATGATGCGCATCCTCAAAAAATCGTCCATTCTTTATGAATCTGATGTGCAATCCTTTCTCAATAATCTCACCAACCCTTATGATATGTTTGGTTATGCTTGGCATATACAATATCTTGCTCAATAGATTCATATTACCATCTGAGTTCTTCACATTGCTTATATTCTCCAATGGATGACTTGTGTCATCTCTTGATTGGATTTCATGTCTATTTCTTGGATCCTCTAAGTCTCAAAGTAGAGCTACATTCCCTATCACAAGATTTGAGCAACCTGAGTCTATATAGAATACATGTTCATCTGCTTTACCTTGGTTCATGGTCATGTTCATCAAAAGTAATGAGTCCTCTTGGCTTTGATCAGTTGTTCTAGTCTCTCCTTCCTCTATATCATCCTTGATAATTATTTTTTACCTCTTGAGCTTCCATAGCCACTTCTATTGTAACATCTTCCTCTTTGGTTGCTAGGTTGTTAAAACAATTCTCGATAATGTGGTTAGTTAAGCCACATATGGCACATGGAGAGGGGCTTTGAGATCTCCCCCTACCTTGTCTTCCTCCTCTTCCTCTTCCTCTCAAACCTCTTCCTCTATCAGCAAAGTTGTCTTCAGAGGTACTACCTTCATCATTAGACTTTTTATTCTTGCCTTTAATATCCTTAATCTTGTGCTTATTTGTATATAGGGCAGAGGATTGGTTACCTTTTCAGTTGTCTCCATTCTTTATAAGCTTTGCCTCATGTGTGAACAATTGTCCCATGAGGATGTAGAAACCAAGAACCTCCATATCCATGTAGAGGTCCATGGCTATGGTTAAGGATTCCCATTCATCATCTGCCTTTATTCCATTGATCACTTGCCTCACTATCTACTCTTCATCAACTTCTGCAATGCTCCCAAGATGATCTACTATGTCCTTCATCTTGGTGGCAAAATGAGTCATACTTTTCTTGGACATCTTCTTGAGTGTGGTGAGCTCCATGCATAGTTTCTTCTTCCTAGCCTTGATAATTGATGAGAAGAATGCTTCAAGAGCATTCCAAGTCTCTTGTGTGTCTTGTAGCTCCTGATGTGTGGAAGTAAAAAATGAGATATTGAGTTAAGAATGTACAGCCTGGCTATAGCATCCTTTGAGCACCATGTTTTTAACCTCTCTTGTTACTCTTGAGTTATTTATCCTTTTCTTCTGAGGATTGGCATCATCTCATCTTCAAAAATGTAACCATAGAGCTTTCTCCCTTAAAGATAAGCTTCAATTATAAGTGAAAAAGCTGAGTAACTACCTCAATCCAAGCTATCTATGGATGAGGGAAATCTATCTACCATGTTGAGTTGTTGTTGCTCTCATACCACTATATGGAGATGGTTTAGATGAGCGCAAAGTTGAGCTCCTATTGAAAAAGACCTACTCAACACTTGCCAAGTTGACACTAGGGATGCTTAGTAGACTCCTCCTCCTTCACAATAATGCATTTATACCCACTACATACTTTTTAACTCATTCCCAAAAGTTTTTACCAAAACAAATAATTTGCATCAACTAGAAATGTGAAGAAACCTTCTATTTTGGGAATATAGATGCTTAGTATTTTACTCAGAGCTCATGCCTTGAGTGGGTCATCCTAACATTGTACGCACAAGACGATGCACAAGCATAGTCAACTTCATGAGATTGGATGGACCAAAAATAATTTAACTCAAGATTGGATGGACCAAAAATAATTTAACTTTGCAAGTATATAGTAGACATTCAACTCTAACTATCCCAAGTTAAATTGCATCAATTCTTTGAGTACACACAAAGAGATCACTCGTACAAAATAAAAAAAAAATTGATGAAGATGTAAGAGAGTAAACTAGACAAAAGTGATCATGAAGAATTGGATCATCTAGTATATGATAATGCACCTATGATACATGGGAGGTGTTAGGGACTACCCATACATAAGTTGAGCCCAATGTAAGCTCCAAGATGTAGCCTCAACTCTCTAAGAAATGGCACAGTTTCCCTATGACTAGATCACCTTTATTTATGCTCACTTCTTGAGATTAAATTCTAAATTTCCTTCACCTAAAAGTGTTCCTATACTTTATGGTGTCATAGAGATTACAATCTTTACACTCGCTTCTACTTGCTTCCAATCAAATCATTGTTTTGAACAATGACTCAAGATACAATTTGTGGATTTGGAAATGCTTTAAATGTCAAAGTGAAGCAATGGATTTGGAAATGCTTTAAATGTCAAAGTGAAGCAATGGAGTAACTATGAATCTTGTAAGGTAGTTAAAATAGAAGGGAGAATGAGTCTAATGAATCAATTAATGAGCCATCTCGAATAGAGCCTAGTCAAGAAACTGAAAAGCAAGAGCACGATAAGAAAACTCCAAACAAAGAAAAACTTAAGAAAGTGTTAGAAAACCTTGAAAAGAAAGCAAATGAAGACAAAAGTCAAGATAAAACTAATGAAAATCAACCTATACATGAGGAAGATGTTAAAGAAGAGAAAGATAAAAAGAAACCACCTACTTTTCGATTGATATCTCAAATAGAAAAACAAATAGACAATCAAAAAGTAATGGATGAGAAAATTATGAAAGCTGAAGTGACTATGACATTAGAAGAATGGTTAGCTTTTTCATGCACGGATGTTAAAGAAGACTTTATGATTATAATAAAAAGACGAAGAGGACCGATCGAATAAAAAACTCAAGATATACAAATGGAAGAGAGAAAAGAAAGGGATGAGCCTAAAATTAGTATCGCTCAAGTCAATGAATCTGAATATCATGATCCATTTGAGCATAACATTTATTTGGGACTACTGATTGAACATATAGAGAAAGGAAATGGACTCCCAAATAGTCACTTTACTCAAAAATAATTGGAGAGGTACTACCAAAACCATTGTTAAAATTGGAAATAATAATAAACCACAAATAGCTTTAATAGATTGAGGATCTGAAATAAATATTGTTTCTAGGGAGTTATACAATGAGGGAAAATAGCCAATACATAGAGACCATGGTTGGAAGATGAAGGCACCTAATAATACTTCAGGTTATTTGCTTGGTGCATGTGCAAATCTTCTAATCACTTTTGGATATGTTAAAGAGGAGCATAAATTTTTTGTTCATGATTTTTGCTCATACCCAATTATTTTGCGATAGCCATTTATCTGTGAGCAAAGAATGGAAACTAAAGTTCTTGACGATCGTAGTGCTTTTGCTAGAATTCATTCTCGTGATGGCCTAAAATCTATTGAATTTATGATAATTTTTATTAATCATTCTCGCAACCATAGGTCCTTAAGAAAAACCCCTTTGACACATTTAGATCACGATTTCGAGTAACATGACTATTGAGCGAGATGATAGTGGAGTTTCGTTCGATATCTCACAAACTTCTGTACATAATTTAGATAATTTTTTATATCTATTTTTCATCTTCTACATTAAATATTTTGCATTTCAAACCAATTCCTAAAAACTCAAAAAAAAAACATATGAAAAACACTTAAAAAACAAAGGGTTTCTGTTATGTGATGAGAACATTGAGCATGTTATTGAAACGTCTCATTGTTTCTCAATGCTTGAAGAACTAGAAATATATTATCAAAGGAATTCTAATTCCCATATTCTCCTATCTTCAGTTGATGAATATGCATTAATCCAAGAATATGTTTCTAATATTAATAAAGAATATGAAGCTTTAGTGGAAACAAAATATAAAACTATGAATAAGAAGGTTAGACTAGTAGCACAACTAGTTCCTATTTAGTGATGAAATTATAAAGAATGTAAGTCATGAGTCAATCCTTAGAGATCCAACAAAAATTGAACATGTACTTACTAAAGAATCATTAAAACAAATCAAGTTAGATGCTAGTGGTTTCCTTCTTCTAGTAGAAAAAGAATATTTCTTGAAGATTATTGAACAACACGGAAGAGAATTTTCTCTAGAGCCTACAGAAATAGGATGGCAGATCCTAGGATTGTTTATCCAATGATAATTCTTACTATTCCTCATATTCCTTGGAATTTGCATTCTATTCTTGTACCTAAAGCTCATCTTCGAGAATTGATTAGATTGCTTAAAGAGAAAATCAATATGCATCTTCTTGAATCTTCTTCAGCTCCCTATTCAAACCATTGGTTTACTATGCCAAGGAAGAATGGAAAACTTCGGTTTATCCAAGAACTTCAGCGGATTAATAAAGTAACCACTAGAAATGTTGGTACATGATAGATTGTGGATGAATTTCCGGAAGCTTTTACAGGGAATTCTATCTATCCAATGGGAGATCTCTATTCTAGTTATGATCAATTCCAATTGGCACTAGAAAGTAGAGATATTACTACAATTAAGATACCTCTTGGGTTGATTAGGATATGTATGTTACCTCAAGGAGCAACCAATTCAGTAGCTCACATGATGAGTGCAATGAATTTGGTTTTGCATGACTTTATTCCACACATTACTATGCTCTTTATAGATGATATTCCCATTATAGGTTGCTTGAAAGTAGAGAAAGATTGCACTTTGGATGATGATGGATGTCATCGATTTGTGAAAGCTCATATCCTTGATTGCAAAAATATTTTTCAGTGGTTTATTAAAGTAGGCTAAACCTTGTCTATAGAGAAATCTATTTTTGGTGTTAATGAAGTTCTTATTGTTGGTCATCTTTGTGGTCACTATGGTCAAAAGCCATATCTGCAAAAAAATTGATGCCATTAGTATGATTTCAAACATATGTCAAAATGTGAGTGAGGTTCGTAGATTTTTAGGTGCTTGCATCTTTTATGTGATTTGGAGATACGTAAATTAAAGAAGTTATTGCAAGAAGCTCCCATTCTTGAGCATGTAGATTATTCAGGGAATAAACCTATCATATTGACTATTGATACTAGTCCTATTGGTATAGGTTGGGTCATAAGTCACGAAGATAGTGAAGGAAATATATATGTGACTAGATTTGGGGCAAAAATTTTACACAAAACTCAACACAAATATCCTCAAATAAAAAGGGAACTATGGGGTATGGTAATGAGTTTAGAGACTAATAAAGAATACTTTATAGGTGCCAATGTTTAAGTTGAAATTGATTGCTTACCTCTCATAGGACACATAGCAAATTGTTCATCCCCAGATATAGTTATGCTTAGATGGATTTCATATACAAAGTATATTAATCTAGAGTTAGTTCATATTTTAGGAAAAATCAAATGCAGTAGCTGATATGCTATCTAGACCTAGATATGAAGACAATCTTGAGAAATTTGTAGATTCTTTGCAGATATGTAATTATGATCCAAAGATTTATTTGTATGAGAAATTTCGTGAGTTAGAATATGTTGATGAATGGAAAGATATAGGCAAGTATCTGAGCACATTGGAATTATTACCAAGTTGATCTACAAAAAGATTCCGTGATACTAAAAAATAAGCTCATAATTTTTTCTTACGAGATGGTTATCTTTGGAGACACGCTAAAGGTAAGGTTAAAAGTCCACAACGATTTCTAGGAAAAAGAGATCTTCAATTGCAAGTAATGAAAACAATGCATGAGTCATTATGGGGTGGACATAAAGGTTTTTATGGAACATATGAGAAAATTAGATGTACCTACTTTTGACCTAGAATGTATGTTGATATTAATAGTTATGTTTTTACATGTTCTGTTTGTCAACTTCATTCTTCAGTCAAACATAGAGATCCTTTACATCCTACATATCCACCTTGTATACATTACAAGTGGATAATAGATCTAGTAACCATGCCTAACGGAACTGATAAAATGCGTTATATCGTGCTTGCAAGAGAAGATTTAACCAATCATGTAGAAGGTCGTGCACTACGCTCTAAGACTACATACAATATTTGTAAGTTTTTGTCAGAAGATATTATAAGTCGATTCAGGTATATAGAGAAAGTATTTGCCGATCATGGAGAGTTAAACGCTAAAGAAGCTAAAGAGTTTTTTTAACATCATGGTATACGTTTGTCCTTCACTACTGCATACAACCCTGATGCTGATGGTAAAATAGAGAGAGCTCTAGCTAAAGCATGTAGCAAGAATATTAGACAATGGCCTAGATACTTACCATTTGCACTTTGGGCAGGTAGGATGACATGTACATGAACCACAGGTTACATGACTGAGGAATTAATGTATTGCCTAAAGCCTATTTTTCCAATTCATACTCAAATCTTGACTTGGAAATCACTTGGTTTGAATGAAAATATGACAAGAGATGAGTTTTTAACTATAAAATTGCAACAATTAGAGCAAGGAAATCAAAACCTAGATGAAGCACTCAAAAGATAAAAGAATCAAGAATAAAAAACAAAATTTATTTTGATAAACGACATTGAATACGTCCAAAGAAGATACAAGTGGGAGGCTCGGTTTTAATCTATGACATCACATTTGATACTCAATATGAAGCAAGGAAAAAACTAATGAAACAAGGGTTTGGGCCATACGTAGTTTTCAAAGTGAATAATAATAACACCTATGTTTTGATGGAATTGGATAATACTATTTTAAAAGCTCCATTTGCAGGTAAAAGACTAAAGTTGTTCAAATGATGTGAAGATAGCAATTATGAAGATCTAGAAGAAATACTAGATTCGCCATCAAATGAAGACATTCTGGATGAACAAAATAATGAAGATGATACATCTTTTGATGAGGATAAAAAAAGTTTTTTGTTGTACATTATGATTATGAAAAATAAATAACTATGTTTTTGAGATTGTTATAGGGAAATATATTGCATTTTACGAGTAGGTACCGATGATGATCCATGAAGATTTCGTGTGCCATAAATGGTTTTAATGACTTTATGAGAGAACATGTAGTGAGAAAACTATGTTAGAAAGTGTATTTTTGGCTACTAATGCTTGATGATTCTATAAAATAGGATACATTCTTGGAGGAATTTCTTCAGTACAGAATAAAGCGAATAGAATTTGAGTGTATTGAGAAAGTTATTTGATTGAGGGTTGAGTGATGAGTTTTTTGCATTTTAGTCTTCTTTTTTATTGCTCTGAAGTTTTAGACATAACTGAGAGAGTATGACTGATTTGGGAGAAGCTCATTATCTTGGATCCCACTACGCAACTTTTGATGCTCTATGCATGGGAAGTTTTGACCTCATTGCATATGATGTTCTACTATAATTGATCAAATGCTAATACGCAAGAGTAGCTTGATATCACAACGGAAAAGAGATCTTCAATTGCAAGTAATGAAAACAATGCATGAGTCATTATGGGCTAAACATAAAGGACTTTATGGAATGTATGAGAAAATTAGATGTACCCATTTTTGGCCTAGAATATATGTTGATTTTAATAGTTATGTTTCTAAATGTTCTGTTTGTCAAGTTCATTCTTCATTTGAACATAGGGATCCTTAATACCATACATATCCACCTTGTATACATTACAAGTGGGTAATAGATCTAGTAACCATGCCTAACAGAATTGATAAAATACATTATATCATGCTTGCAAGAAAAGATTTAACCAATCATGTAGAAGGTCATGCTCTACGCTCTAGGACTACATACAGTGTTTGTAAGTTTTTTTTATAGAAGATGTTATAAGACGATTCGGGTATACAGAGAAGGTAGTTACGGATGGTGGAGAGTTAAACACTCAAGAAGCTAAAGAGTTTTTTGATCATCATGGTATATGTTTGTCCCTCACTACTACATACAATCCTGAAGCTAATGGTAAAATAGAGAAAGGACATCCATCTATAATAAAAGCTCTAGCTAAAGCATGTAATGGGCATACTAGACAATGGCCTAGATACTTGCCAGTTGCACTTTGGGCAGATAGAATGACATGTACACAAACCATAGGTTAGATGCCTATGGAATTAATGCATTACCAAAAGCCTATTTTTCCAATTCATACTCAAATCTTGACTTGGGCATCACTTCCCTCAAATGAAAATATGACAAACGAGGAGTTGTTAAGTGTAAGATTACAACAGTTAGAGCAAGGAAATAAAAAACTAGATGAAGCAGCACAAAAGATAAAAGAATCAAGAATAAAAAACCAAATTTATTTTGATAAATTGAGTAAGTACCTCCATCCAATTTGGCAATGGAGGAAGGAAATCCATCTCCCATGTTGAGTTGATGTAGCTCTGATACGGCTATGAGGAGATGGTTGGATACAATTTAGAGACGAGGTGTTGTTGCAATAATCCTCCTCTACGCCTGCAACTATCTTATTAAATTTTCTCTATTTTACATATAGTCCATACACATCCAATTTCTAGATCCTTGACCTTGCAAACAATCTTTAGATCTAGATTGTGTTGGCCCAACTTATAGAAGGCATGTAGGCATTATGTCCATACATATGATCCATGTCACTAAAAGTGGTCCTCCAATCTAGGAGATATTCTCTCAAGTAGATTCGTGACTTTTTCAACTAACAAAATCCATGGGTTTAGTGGTGGTTACAAATATTCTTCCAAGTCAAATTGACTTTTACAAATGGTAAAAGATAAAAAACTTCCTAGCAATGGTTTCCATGGAGCTTCAATTGTACATTTACTCTAGCCAAATGTGTAGGTTGATAATTGCACCAATAGCTCCCCTCAAGCCCAAAATTTTAGCTTGGTCTCCTTCTTTAATATTCATGAATATTCATGTGCAAATTAGTTGATACATAAGCCAACTGAATTTCCTTGCTGAATAGCTTCTCTCTCACATAATGATAGTGGACCTCTATATGCTTGGTCCGGGCATGATAAATAGGATTTGCTGCAAGATGTAGTGAGCTTGTATTATCTCCAAAAATTATTGGAGATGTAGCATGCAAACCCAAATCTGTATATAATAGTGTAATCCATATGGCCTCTTGAGTAGCATTGGCCAATCTTCTATACTCTGCCTCTATAGAAGATAAAGAAATAGTAGGTTGCTTCTTTGAGGACCATGATATAGGTTTATCACTTGCAAAAAGATAAGTATCCTGAGTTACTTCTTCTATCATCTTTGCAACTTTCCCAATCTGCATCTGAATATATCTTGATGTCTAAGTCTGAGGTGTAAGGAAAGTATAATCCTTGATTTTGAGTACCCTTAAGGTACTTAAAAATCCTTTTGGCAGGTTCCAAATGAGGTGTGCTAGGTTTGTGCATAAATTGGCTTAAGATACTTACTCCATAAGCAATATCAATTCTTGTCAATGTAGCATAGTTCAAGCTTCCCACTATGCTTTGGTAACCTGCAATATTCTCAAGCACATGACCTTCATGAGCACTTAACTTCTGATTTACCTCCATTGGAGTGCTTGCAACTTTGGCATCCTGCAAATGAAACTTCTTTACCATGTCTTGTATATAATTTCTATGAGTAATATAAATTCGAGAGTTAGTATAGACTAAGTCAAGTCCAAGAAAATACTTTAGTGATCCTAGGTCACTAATTTTGAACTCCTGCATCATTTGATTTTTAATCTGCTTGATTCCATTAGCATCATTACCTGTGAGTATGATATCATCAACATATACATGTAGGTATATTACCTCTGATTTACTTCTCTTAACAAACAGAGAAGTATCTTCTTTACTCATGATGAATCCTTGATCATGAAGGTATGTATTCAACCTATGGTTCCATGCCCTAGTGCTTGCTTCATTCCATAAGGAGAATTGGTCAATTTACACACATATGTTACCTTGTTTGGGTCCTCATAACTAGGAGGTTGAGATGTACACTTCCTCTGAAATCCATCCATTCAGAAAAGAATTTTTTACATCCAATTGATACATGTTCCAATTCTTTGATTAAGCCACACTCACCAATATTCTGATGGTTGGCATTTTGGCCACAAGTGAGAAGGTTTCTTCATATACAACTCCTTAGGTTTGTGCAAAACCCTTAGCCACAAGTCTAGCTTTGTACTTGATTATTGATCCATCAGAATTCTTCTAGATCTTATAGATTTATCTAGAGCCAATTACCTTCATAGACTCCTTCTTTAATACTAGCTCCCAAGTATCGTTCTCCTTGAGTGCTTCAATTTCCTCATCCATAGCTTCTTTTCATTCTGCCTTGATCTTTGCCTTTTCATATGATGATGGCTCTTCAATGAGAAGTCTTTTGCAAGATAAACCGAATGCTTAGTAACTAAGGAAGTGTCATACCCATATCTGATTGGCTTCTTGCTCTCCCTTTTTGATCTTCTAATTGGTTGGTTGGATGATTCAGGTACATCTTCTAGCTTCTTCATTTTGACTTTGCCTTTGGAATTCCATGCGTTGTATTCTTCTAAGTTGATGATGTCCTCATCATCTGAGTTGATGTCTTCAATATGATAAGGATCCTCCTTAGTGAGGCTTGGAAACTCCTCTTCCAATTCATAAGGTAGCTTTACTTTCCTACATTCACTTTCAAACCAAGAGTCATTCTCATCAAAGACAACATCTCTACTAACCATGAATCGTTTGTTTGAAGGATTGTAGAACCTATATCCTTTCGGATTCAAGTCATACCCTATGAGGATGCACTTCTCTCTCTAAGGGTCTAGCTGACCTCTAATTTGAGAAGGGATATGTACATAAGCAACACATCCAAAGATCCTGTAATGATCAAGTGAACATCTCTACCATGCCATGCTTCATATGGGGTCATCCCATCAAGAGATTTGGATGGCAACATATTTACAAGATAAGTGTAGTCTATTTCTCCTCTCTGCCACCCCATTTTGCTCAAGGGTATACCTTGTTGTAATTTCTCTCTTGATTCCTCTATCTTGCAAGAATGCATCAAACTCATTTGAGAAGTGCTCACATCCTCCATCTGACCTTAGTCTCTTAAGACTTCTTCCCGTTTGGTTCTCAACAAGTGCAAGATACTTTTTAAAGTAACTGAATACCTCAGCTTTGTGTGTCATAAATTATAAGACAGTCCGCCTACTGAAATCATCAATGAAAGATACATAATACCTTGATCTAGAAATTGAGGGATCCTTACTTGGTCCCCATACATCTGTATGGACAAGCTCTAGGTGGTCCTCATGCACGTAGCCTTTCCTTGTGAAGGGTAACCTGTGAGATTTTCCAAACTAACAAGCACCACATTTATAGATCATGTGTTCCTTGGATACATTAGGTATCCCAAACACACATTCATCTCTACATATTTGTTTTAAGTTTCTTTCACCAACATGCCCTAATGTCTTATGCCAAATTTCAAGCTCTTATAGTGTTTTATCTTTGTAGCTATAAAGTGCAATATTCATTGTATCTTCAAGTTCAAAAATGAATAATCTACCTGTCTTTTCTCCTTTGGCAATTCTCTTGAATCCATATTGGGGATCCTCCACAAATGCTCCATATTGGTGGAATCTAACCTACAAACCCTTTTCCACAATCTGTCCAACACTCATCAAATTCTTGATAATTGTAGGTACATATAGAACCCTACTCAATAGATTTCTATTTCCATCAAGTGTCTTAACATTTCCTACTTTAATCACTGAGTGCTTGGTGTCATCACTTGTTTGTACTTGATGCTTACCCTATGGTTCCTCCAGGTCAAAGAGAAGAGCTACATTGCCTGCCACATGGTTTGAGCATCCTGAGTCAATGTAGAATAGATGATCATCATTTATACCTGGTTTTGAATTCATATTCATAATCGGAAGAGAATCCTCTTGCTCCTCTGTGTAGTTGATGTATTCTTTCCTTGATTTGGTAGTTTCTATTGTATTTGTTGCTGTAGTTGTTATTGTATCCTTGATGATGATTGAATCTTCCTCTTGATTGTGTATATCCACCTCTTTGATAATCTCTACCTCCTTAATTGTTGAAGTTCCTATAACACTCATCTATAGTACGATTTGACAATCCACAAATATTACATGGTGAGGAGTTATAAGGTCTCCCCCCGACCTTGCTTACCTCCTCTGCCCCTTCCTCTTGAGGTTCTACCTCTCCCTGCATAGTTGGCTTGGGGGTAGCTCCTTCCACCTCAACTTTCTTGTTCTTCCCTTTCTCTTTGGACTTATATTTATTAGTGTATAGGGCAGAAGAGCTATTACCTCTTCATGAATCTCCATTCTTGTTGACCTTCAGTTCATGGATAAAGATTTTTCCCATGAGTGTGCTAAGCTCTGGAATCTACATGTCCATGTACAAGTCAACCTTGCTAATGCATATGTGGCACACCATGTGTTGAGTCTTTCATGCTTCTCTCTTGTAGGTTGTCCTTTGCTTCTGAATATGGGCATCTCCTCATCTCCTGAGATGTATCCATAGAGGCTCCTTCCTTGCAAGTATGTCTTCATACTCAAGGACCATGCTTGATAGTTGTTCCTATCCAATTTATCAATGAAGGAAGGAAACTCATCTCCCAATTTACCTTAGCTTTGCTCTAATACCACTGTTGGGAAAGATGAATGGAAACTTCAAGAAATGAGCAAGTACTGCCAATTTCTGCTCTGTACCAGCCCCTTCTTGCTCCTGAGTTGCATTTTGGGCCCTCTTAGTGTTCCAATGACACTATATAAGTGCCTATGTACTTTGTAAATGATCTGAGAAATCATTGAACCAAAATAGACCACATCCAAGTTGAGAGATCAATGAAAACCCTATATTTTTGTTCACACACTTGGTGTTTGTTATGCTCAGTGCTTCCAACAGAATAGGAATTAGAAACATTCATTTTGGAGATATCAAATTAAATTAATGAGATAATGATTCCAAGTGGAATCACTTAAAATGATGCACTATACATAGAGCAATCAATTTAGCAATCAAATCATCACCCTCAATTTTTTAGGACCTCTCTAGAGTTTGACCAATGAGTTCTTAGACACGCTTCTCTCCAAATTGCCTGCATGGATTATCCTCAAAATTTGTAAGCATGTAGAGAACATGAAGCTGATTCCAATAAGCTATAGAGCATTGAAAATGATAAAGACATGACTGAGATATGAGCAGTACAAGTTGACTATTATGAGTGACTATGAGAGAGAGACCATAGAAGAGAAGTATTGATCTATTGTACTAGGACACAATGTTGTACAAGATCATAGGCATGATAATCAAATCCTAATGATGATGAGTAATATAGGCTATGATGTAAGCCTTACTCTCTTACAATGTGGCCAAAGAAGAACTCGAAAAATGGACACACTCAGCTGCACGTTTTTTGGTCATCTTTTATAGATGATGTATTTGGAATTTGAATTTGATTTCTCCAATGTCTCGCACTAAAAGTGGTCCTCAAATCTAGGATATATTCTCTCAAGTAGAGTCGTGAGTTTTCCAACCAAAAAACTCCATGAGTTTAGTGGTGGTTACAAATATTCTTCCAAGTGAAATTGACTTTTACAAATGGTAAAAGATAAAAAACTTCCTAGCAATGGTTTCCATGGAGCTTCAATTGTACATATACTCTAGCCAAATGTGTAGGCTTGATATTTGCACCAACAACCTAAAAACATAACTAATAAGCAATCATATAAACATAAAAACATCAATCATAAGGGTTTAGGATTTCATACAAATTCATATACTTAAAAATATGAAAATTAGGGTTTATAGATTTAGAAAATATATACCTAAGGGATCTATATGAGCATATATACCTAAATACATAAAAATAAGGTTTTCAGGTTTAAATATTTCAAGTTTGTATTATTTTAAAAACAAGGATTAAGGGCTTAAATATTTCAAGTATGTATTATGTCTTAAGGTTAGGCATCTTCTCTAATTAAAAAATTTTGTGCTTGAATATTTCAATGATCTATGGCATTTAATAGTGGTGTTCCTTGGGCTGATTTGGAGGAAAAAATAGAATGTACTTGCAATATCTGTACGTATAAAATTGCAAAGAAAAGAACAGTAATTAGAGAGCATGTGTGGAAATATGGAGAGTTTGATCCTGGCATTTTATTGGCTCAAAAGCATGAATCACATGGAAGAGGCCTATTGCTTTCAAGTGACGTAGATTCATATCATGAACCAAAGGGAGTGAGAGGTAGGAATCCAATATTATGTTGAAATCAACATGAGATATGCAAGGAATGAATGGAAGACATGATTGATGTGTTTTTTTTTTGAATATACTAATGTAGATGACTGCATTTCTGAGTGTAACCATCATGAACGTACTAATCAAACTAAAAATTCAAAAGATGTATTGCGAGTGCTTGTTCATCATCAATTATATAGAGATGAAAATATCTCTGTTCTTCAAACATGTTTTTAATTTATGAATCTACAAGTAGTTTATGGGTGCTTCAATGAAGGTGTTAGTGTTCTTTTTAAATTTATAAGAGAGAAAGTACTGCTAGAAGGAAATGAAATGCCACCGTCTTTATTTTATGCAAAAATGTTTTCCATATTTGTAGAAATTGATCAAGGGATACTAGAGATTAAAAAAATGTTCCAAATGCAAAGAAAAATAATACTACCAACAAGTTTTGTCATCCACGTATGGAAAGGAAAATGCCTAATTCTAGAAAGCTTGAAGTTACAGATATCTTAGACTAGGAAAATTCACATTGACATGCCCTTGAGTAATAATCTCAAGTCCTATCTCATTGCACCATAGTTACTTCAATTTGTCCCAAATTATGCATGCATAGATCTAGACGAGAAGCCCATGCATAAGTCAAATTTTTTTGAGATACCATGAATTGCAACCTTAGTCCATTCATCCATTTGCACAAAGCTCTACAAAGTTGTATGTCGTCATTCGTTTGATACTCATTTCTCATGCTAAATCACTCACATGGATACACTAAAAAAAAAAAAGAAACTTATCCATTTTGAAGAGCAAGCAACAAAGAAGAACCCAAATAGATAGGATTTAGTCAAAATAGGAGCTTATACACTAAGGAAAGGCAACATATTAAAGTGCGTAAGATCTTCACTTGTGAAGTCACCTATCTTATGGCTCTTAATGAATGTTTATCACAAATATACCAACAACATTGTTGGAGTTGGAGGTCTACGGAAGCATGCGAACAACACAAGGAAGGAGAAGAAGCTTGGAGCACAACACAAAATATTGAATGTATGACCAAGACAATGTACAAAGATTAGTGACCCATTAGAAGTATAGGTTTATATACAATCTGAAGGAGAAAAACCTCCTAAATATGGAAAAAAGTGCCCCACTAGTCCTAATGTGTTCACATTGAGGTGTTTTATATATCATTCAGTAGCCAAGAAAACCTTCTTGAAGTTTGCAGAAGACCAAAAGTTCCAACTCAGAGGTTATCATCTAGGAAATAGCAAAACATAGAGCAACATATTTTCACCATAAGAACCCTATTTTCTTTTGGAGGTTCATTTTGTTATGGAACTTCTTTGAGAGAGATGTTTTTGTGTTCGAGGTCTTATTTTTAAATCTTGAATGCATTTTCCATGTATGATCATTGTGGTAGCTCCTCCATATGAGAGTAGATCATGATCTTGTCACGTGTCTAGCATGTGAGATGACATTGAGGTATATCTTATTTTTTAAGGTTTATGGCATCATTAGTTTGATCATGCTTTTATTAGTGCATGTATAGTGACATTGTATTCTATATCTTGCTTACACCACTTGGTTACTTGCCGATTGCGCATAATTTTATGAGAGTTAACTTTGGATCTTGGTTGGTACTTGTATCCTTCTTTTTCTTTACAGATACATGATCCAAATTGGAGCCTCAGTTGCACATCCATTTGTCACCTTGAGTGTTTATTATTTTAGGATATGGTCATTGATTTGATATCTATTTGCTAGTGTGATTCTTCGCATATGGGGATGGTGATTTCCACATGGTTTATTTGGTTCAAATATGATTTTACAAAGGAGATGTTGTCAAAATTTTATCAGCTTTTGTGCTAGAAGACTAATTTAGTAGATCCTTTATGCTTGTGTGATAGTTTTGGATTATTTCTCTAGTTACTTGGACTTGGTCACATGTTATTCATGATAGATTAGACTATCTTGTAGGATTCATTCTTGAGTGGGAGGTGTATTTCCATCATATTGGTGTGTATTGCCATCAATTATTGGGCATATGTATTTGCCATTATCTTTGGTTGGATCAGTGATAGGTGGTGAAAGGTTTCTCAATATTCTTTTCTTATCGGATATCTTTTTATGATTCCTCAACTTACAGGGGATACTCTGTCAAATTTTTTCTAGGAGTCTTTCATATCTACTTACTTTGGAGACTTGGTGAGCAAGCTTATGCTCATGGTTTTATGTTCATGCTAGATGCATGATTATGTGACACGTGGTCCACATGGTTTTTTCTCCTTTGAAGTATTTGTGATATGAGTTATGCATATGGATATGCAGGTGTGATCCTATTGAGGTCAGAGTATTATTTCTAGTCTCTTGTTACATTGCTAGTCTCTTCGATCGCCAGCATGGTTTCTTCTTGGTTTGATGGCATTGAATTTTGGGATGGAAAGAATAGATGTGGCATACATTGGTTTGTGCAAGGTTACACATGTATGTGCATAGAGATGCACAGAGGCCTCGTGACATGCTCGACCATGTATGGATGGATATGGATGCATTGGACAGCTCCACTATCCGATTACTACTTGTGGATTCTATATATGAGTCTCTTATGTATGAGAAGACTTGTGGTTCATTATGGCAGAGACTACATGATATGTATGTGAGTCCATTGACTCATGTGAGATATAGATCACACTGAAAACTTTGGTTTTGGAACTATGGCCATGAGGGCCATACTCGATGATATTGCTTTACATTGATGTGAAAATGAAATCAAAGATATGACATTAGGTCAGGTAGTGATTTCAGGAGAGTCTATGGTAGTTAATTATGTTGGTGATGGTGATATCAATTTCTCTTATGGTTCATCTAAGGATTTTTTGTTTAATGGATATCACACATATGGCTTGGTTGCTTGATGCATTAGCTAGTTTTCATGTTACTCCACATCACAAGTGGTTTTGTCGATTCTAAGGTGAGATTCATGGATGTTTGCACATGCCTGATGGTAGAGCATATGACATTAAGGGTGCATGAGATGTATGTCTTATGATACTTGGTGGAGCATCACTTATACTAAGACATGTTCGTTATTTGCCTTCATTCGCTATGGGTTTGCTTTGAGTAAGCTAGCTACATGAGAGTAGATGTTATGCATTCCTTGGTGAGCATCATTTTCAATTGTAGTCAGGATCGCTTATGCTTGTTAGAGGTGCTAGGATTGGGCACAAGTATCCATTACAATTACTCCATGTGAGAGACAATCTCATCTCAGTAGGAGTTCAGCCTGATGTGTGGTGTGAGACTTTTCATGTATCATTTTCTCTACCTACACATAGGTCTATTTCCTGGAGAATTCCTCTCCTATGCAGAGCGGAAAGTGTGGAAGACCTTGTCAGGATGAAGACCTTCACCTACAACTGAACCTTAAAATCAAAACGGGTATGAACTCAAGAACACAATGATCTTGAGACTTTGTTCACTCAAAATAGACACTAATAGCTTTCAAATGAGCTATCTAACATGCAATTTTGATTAGTTTTGGTTTGGCAATTCTTTGCCGCAAAACAGGCTGCCTGCTCACGAAGTTAGGCTGAAAACTAGACTTCACCGCAAAACTGAATAACTTAGAGAGCATGGTGAATCTCACTAAATTGTTTTAGAAAAAGAAAGACACTAGATAAGCTTGCAAACACATATTTAAACTCTAAAAATGGATACATAGATTGAGATATATGACTCTCACAATCAAGATTCCAAGAAATTGGTATGCTGCTGGACATAGTCTACGTGATTATAGAAAATGAAATGACTGAAACCAAATGAACTACCTACAAGGGGACTTCGGCACCTTCTTCCTCTGTTCTTGAGTTTCCTCCCTTGCCTCTTTTGTATCCAAATGACCACGAGCTCTCATGATGGGTTTGAGAGCTCTTCTCCATAATTCCTCCATTACTTTGAGAAGCCACTCTTCTCTTTTGGTTTAGTTTTTGGATTTGATTCTCTTTTGGCCTCCACTACTTGCTGAAATAAATGCTTCTATTTTCCATTTGTGCATTTTACTTCTATTTGAAGAAAATAATTTTTGCAAAATATATACAACCTTGTTTCTCTATTTTTAACACTCCCCCTCAAACTAGTATATGAGCTTGCACCTTCAGTCATATCCTACAAATTGATTTCATCCTTGAACATCTTTAGTTTAGAAGCATCTAAGGACTTTGTAAACATGTTTTAAACCTGGTAATTTGTAATAATATACTTTATATCCACATTCTTTCTCAAATCTTTTTCTCGAACATAATGATAATGCACTTCTATGTACTTACTTTGTGCATTAAACATTGGATTGTTTGTCGAGTTAATGCTTGACATGTTGTCACCATATATTGGAGTGGTCTCTACCTCACATCAAGATCAGCCAAGAGCTTCTTAATCCACATAGCTTCAGAAGTTGCAAAGCCTAATCCTCTAAACTCAGCTTCTGTAGATGATAGTGCAACAATAGGTTTCTTCTTTGAGCTCCATGTGATAGGTTTGCTGCCTATCATGAATACATAACATGAAGTAGATCTTCTATCTTCCTTTGAACCAGCCCAATCAGCATCACTAAAGCCCTTAATCTGCAATTCTTCATCATATATATAAAACAAGGCATGATTGACAGTGTGCTTCACATATCTTACACTCATTTGGCTGAATTTAAATGTTCACTTGTTTGAGTTTGCATAAATTAAGAAAGAACTCCAACAATATAACACAAATCTGGTTTTGTGATCTTAGCATAGATCACTCAACCTATAATAATCTTTTATGTAGTTACATCATGGTATTTCTCTCCATCATTTGAGCATAGCTTCACATTTGTGTCCATAGATTGAGTGAGTGGCTTGCATTCACTCATTCCAAATCTGAAAAGAACATCCAACAAGTACTTTCTTTTCATTAAGTAGATGCCATATTTCCCATAGACTACCTCAATGCCTAAAAAATATTTTAGCTCACGCAGATCTAAAATTTTAAACTCCTTACCGAGTTTTCTTTTTATCTCTTGTATTCCTACAACATTACTTCCTGTTATGATGAGGTCATCAACATATATGCATATGTATACCTGCTTGCCTTCTTCTTTCTTCATATAGAGAGAAGGATCAGCACTACTTGGACTATACGCACACCTTGTGAGGCAGTCAACCAATCTTTGGTTCCAAGCACTTGATGCTTGCTTCAGCCCATACAAACTTTTCTTCAATCTACAAACAAAATATGGATGTTTTTTATCTTCAAATCTAATCGGTTGACGCATATATACCTCTTCTTGAAGTTCACCATTGACAAAAGTATTTTTTATGTCTAGCTGGTACAATGGCCATGCCCTTTCTACACCTAGTGCAATCAAGGTCCTAGTTAATCCCAGTCCATGTCGTGAGTCTGCTTGAATCCTTTTGCTACTAGTGTAGCTTTATGCCTAGCTAGAGAACCATCAGCATTTCTCTTTATTTTAAACACCCATTTATTTGGAACAATCTTCATAGCTTTAGCCTTTGGAACTAGCTCCCATGTGTGATTGTCCTTGAGAGATTTTACCTCTGATTGCATAGCTTGCTACCATTCGTTTTGTGTACATGCTTCTTCGTATGCATCCGGTTCTTTGTCTTTGACCACCTATATCATATATGGAAAATGCTTTGCAATAAAACTATCATTGCTTAGCCTTTGAATTGTATACCTTGCTCTTAAAGAACTCATTACATTTCCTTTTGAATATTGCTTCTTCAATCGGTTCAACTTTAGCTTTGCTGTAATCACATCTTCATACTCTTCTTCACTTGCATAAATCTTCCCTTCCATGTTGAGCTTTCTCCATTTGAGGTAGAAGCTTTTGGAGCTCACATTTGAGTGCTTGTTTGCTGAAACTCTTCTTGGACAACACCTCCATCATCTTCATAATCTTCTTCAAGAATCTTCTATTTTCCTTTGTCTCCAAACCATGGTCTTAGCTCATCAAAAACCATATCTCATGAGACTCATAACTCCTTTGTGACCAAATTGTAGAACCTCTATCTTTTTGCTCCAATGAATATCCAATGAACATACATTTTTCTGACTTTGGCTCCATCTTTGTCCTTAACTCTTGAGGAATGTGAACATAACACACACATCCAAAAACTTTGAGATGTGTAAGGTCACGTTCCTTACAACAATAAACCTCCTTGGGAGTTAAATTATGCAATTCAGCTGTTGTGCAACTTGTTCATCAAATAAACAGCCGTGCTAGTTGCATTAGCCCAATAGTTTAGTGGAAATTTCACCTCATTGAGCATGCATCTTGCAACTTTTGTGATATGTCTATTTTTCCTTTCAGCAATTCCATTTTGTTGAGGCGTGTATCTACATGTAAATTTTCGTTGATGCCATTTTCATAAAGAAAATAGGAAAATTCTTTGGAGAAATATTTTCCTCTCCATAAGACCTCAAGGTCTTTATGTATTATCGTGTCCTCTTGTTCTACACATGAAAATACTTCAAGGAGTGGCCATAGTAGGCTCCTTCTTGCTAAACCAAGATATGCATGAGTTAGCAAGCATGAAGCAAAGACCACTAATGGACACATGAGTGTCATAACAACCAAGCTGGGCAAAGTCAACAAAAGCATGTAAATCTAGTGCTAGTGATTCCCTGTTGAGATAAAACAATTCAAGCAGTCGGGGAGCACTCAAATAGGGAAATATGCACTTATTTACCTACCAATGTTTGACACTTCGGCAATGCATAAACTTGCTCATTTGTGAGATAGGATCTAGCTGAGTAATCCATGAGTTAAATCAAGCATTCAATAGACACCTGATAGAGAATAGCATCAAATGCATCTTAAGCATCATGAAGACTCAACCATAAACTTGTTTCGATATGAGTGGCAATACGTTGCTGGCTTGAAGTCTGAAACATTGCAATAATGTGTCAATATATTTCGTTTGACACATAGCTATTTTGCCATCAAATTGCATAAAGGTGCTTTCAATTGGATTGTTCTCAAAACCATGTGCAATCAAGTAGGCATGTATCTTTTCATACCAAGCAGGTGGTGCTTGCTTCAAACCGTCTAATGCCTTTTCAATGAGCACACTTTGCTTTCATGCGCTTTTTGCACAAAACCATGGGGCTGAAAAACATACACTTCTTCATGTATGTCACCATTTGGAAATGTAGTTCTAATGTCCAACTCATATACATTCCAACTGAGCTACAAGTGCAGAGATGCTATGAATAGTAGAAACTCAACATGTAGGAGCAAAGGTCTCATTAAAACAAACACCTCTTTCTTGAGCATAACCTTTTTCAACAATCCTAGCCTTATACTTGTCAATTTGTTCCATCAGGCTTAGACTTTAACTTGTATACTCACTTAGTGAAAATGGCCTTCTTAAAAGGAGGCAAATCACATAAAGAGTAGGTAGCATTCTTCATAATAGCAGCATATTTTGGTTGCATAGGAGCCATCCAATTTTATGAATTTTGTGCTCTATCAAATGAAACACACTCATTCGCACCACAAAAACTAGAGGTAGCCATAGCATAGCAATCTGATGCAAAAGAAGCACTCTGAGAGCTTGAATGAGTACGATATGATAGAGATGCATCTAATTTGTTATCTTGCAATGTCTACACCAGCCATTTAGGCATAGTGTTTGCCTCCTCTTTAATAGACCTCTCATCAACAAGTGCATCAAAAATGGAATGATTTGCATCATCATGTGGGACCTGCAAAGGCTAAGAAATTGCCTCATTTGGACTAGCACTAGACGATCCACTTGTAAAAAGAGGCAGCAAAGTTTCATACACATCTTGAGAGCTAACTAGTGTCTCCTTAGTACATGAAAGTAATGGCTGAATTGCATCTTCCACGAATAGCATCATATTTTGGTTCAATAGGAGCCATCCAATTTTCTGAATTTTGTGCTTCATCAAATGAAACACACTCATTCTTATCACAAAAACTAGAGGCAGCCATAGCATAGAGATCTGATGCAAAAGAAGCACTATGAGAGCTTCAACGAGTATGATATGATAGAGATGCATCTAATTTGCTATCTTGCAATGTCTACACAAGCCATTTAGGCATAGGTTTTGCTCCTCTTTATTAGACCTCTCATCAGCAAGTGCATCAGAAATGGAATGATCTACATCATCATGTGGAAGCTGCATAGGCTGAGAAATTGCCTCATTTGGACTAGCACTAGACTATCCACTTCTAAATAGAGGTAGCAAAGTTTCATACACATCTTCAAAGCTAATTGATGTCTCCTTAGTACATGAAAGTAATGGATGATTTGCATCTTCCACAAAAAGAAGAGCTAACCAAAACGCATTTAGTTCGTGAATGATAGAGATGATAGCCTTTGCTTTGAGAAGTATACCCAACCAAAGGACATTTCACTACTTTATCATCCAATTTTCAATGTTTTTGAGGCATTAATGCATATGCCACAAAATTAAAGACACACATATGAGCAACAGATGGCTTGCAGGCATGCCAAGCCTCATATGGAGTGATAGACTACAATGCTTTAGTGGGACACCTATTAAGTACATATGTTGCACACATAACACCCTCAAACCCAAAACCAAGTGGTAAATCCTTACTCTTAACCATACACCTCACTATCTCCATGAGTGACTTGTTCTTCCTTTAAGCAAATCCATTCCATTGAGGTGTATGCAATATTGTACACTGATGTTTTATCCTACATTCTACAAGGAATGCATTGAAATTAAAAGACATATATCCCCCCCTCGATCAAAATAGAGAGTGCTCATTTTACATGCTAACATATTTTCTGCCAAAACCAAAAACTTTTTGCTTTCTATGGATATACCCATGCATACCCAAAAGAAGTTGTTTACATAGGAGCTCATACCAAAACATCTCTTGGGAACAAGAAATGCTGCATTTTCCTAGAATACAGCCTTCAAAGACATGTTCACTAGGTGCCTCAAGTTTGGGTGGAGAGAGTAGCAGTTTAGATTTATATAGGCATAGCAAACAAGCAAAATTAATATGAACAAAGCTTGCATGCAAAAGCTTTGCATCTAACATAGCCTTAGAACCTTGAACTACACATGTTGAATCATTCACAAATTCTGGATAATCTGTGAGCTTATATAATCCAAAACATAAAATGATAGAAGCAATAATGAGATCTCCATTTTATGGATCATGAACTATACATCCATTATCAACAAATTTCACAATCAAGACAATCTTGACTAATGGTGAAACTGATAGCATATTTTTCTTGATCCTTGGCAGAAATAAAGCATAGGACAATGTAAAAGAACTACCATCAATACTAGTCATAATGATCTTACCAACTCACAAGATAAGATAAGAGGAGTTGTTGGCAAATGTGAAAGTATTCCCTATAGGGGTAGGCTCAAAGTGAAGTGAAGAAAATATGCTTTTGGGTAATATGTTTGGTTTCCCGATTCTCAAAGTACGAAACATCTCATTCTACTACAAACATACACTGCTCATTAGAAGATGGGTCATAACTAAAAATAGTATTAAATGCCCATTCTTCATTTTGCACAAGATTAGTAGACTCTATTTGGATGTAGGGGCATCTGCAACAACCATTCTAGCCTCTTTCTTCTTTGCCTCTTTCGCCGCGAGTTTTAGATGACTCTTTATGACATGATAATTTCCTTTATAGTATTGGCAAAACAATTTCTACTTTCTTTTCTTGTTTCTATCATCTTTGTTTGATCGTGCAGAACTAGGAGATTTTTGCTTACAAGTAGATAAACTCCATTTAATTTTTCCCTTCTCACTTGCCAGGAAAGCTTGATCTGCAATACACATAATGGACCTATTATGCCTAGACTGATCTTCCTCCAATAGAACATAGACTAGCTCCTCAAATGTTAAGGTGTTTGGATTGTCGTTCCTCATCAATCAAAGAGTAGAAGCAAAAATCAGATTTGAGTCTAGAAGAACATTCAGAATAGTCTAAACAAGTGAACTCTCAGACAAGAATTCAATAGTAGAAATAAAGTGCTCATTCAAATCTTTGATCTTCATCAGAAAACTATCCATTGAATGTCCTTATTTCATGTGCTTTCTCTCCAACAATTTTTGGAGGTAAGCAGTGGTAAGCATATTTGAAGCATCCTTTGTTGTTCTGAAGGAGCAAATGTGAGGAATAATGGCATATTTGATAGACAAGGCTATCAATGCATGTGCATGAACATCTCTACTATCCTAACCAATCTATTCTATAGTAGCTGCAGCAAGAACTGCAACATGAATAGGAACCTGAAGAATATCACCATCTTCATTGCCATGTTCATCACCCTTAGTAACTCAATTTGTAGGTGTAACAAGACATTTTGAACACCCTCCACCATATATTCGATGGTCCTTTTGCAACCAATACATGATGCATCATATAATCATATAATGGGTAGTTGGTACCATCCAACCTATCCTCAATAGCGATTATACAGAATACATCACTACTTTTAGCCCTGGCCATCGACTACAATAGAAAAATGATTGTATCTCAGAAAGTTTATTAAAACCACCCTATGAAGTTCTACTAAACCTATAGCACACTTCAAGGTTCTTATACTGGCAAACCAAAACATGTATATACCTTTGGAAGAAAAAGAAGAAATCAACTACTCAGGTGTTGTGATAGTGCATTGGGAGCCCAAAACATGTTGAAATTGCGATTTTGACACCACAAAGAGAAGTAGTTCTGAACTCCTTATTGTAGTGGGTATGCTCAGCAATTTTTTTGTGATTTTAAGACTATGATTGGAGGGGTGTCCATGATGCCCTAGATGAAGCCACGACCTTCTCTCATACCAATTTTTGGAGTTAGATCTAGAAAAGCACACAAGTAGCATAAGGAAGAAAAAGAAGCTTGAAGCACAACGCACAATATTGAATGTATTACAAAGAGAATGTAGAAAGACTAGTGACCCATTAGGGTTGTAGGCATATATATAAGCCAAGCAAAAAACCTCTTAAAGAGGTAAAAATGTACCCAAGCAGTCCTACTGTGATCATACACATCACTACCTAAATATATCAACAAACACATGCCAATGGAAAATATTAAAAGGGTTTATGGAGGACTACATACACTAGGAGTAGGAGAGGGTTGCATGAAGCATTCTACTAAAGCAAAAGAAATGCAAAAAGAGGAGCTACAAAGTGGAGAGTGAGCATAAATGTAGATCAGTGGTTTCAAAGAGCTTCTCATGACTTATTAACAAAGCCCATTTGGATATATGACATAGCTTGTTTATACACTAGAAGAGTCCCTTAGTTGCATAATCATTATGTATATTAAAGTTTGTAATATATTAGATACAAGTATAACTTCAAGTGTTTACTCCATTTATGTGAAACTACCTAATTAAAGGCAGATGTATATAAGTCAAAATCTTACCACTTTGTAAAGGTTTGTTACCAGTTCTAAGAGAGAACTAACTTGAAGAAGTGAAATCCATGACTCCTCATTCTTGACCTCATTTTTTATGTCTATGTGACCTTTTATGCATGTCTCTTGCCATGAAATGGATGCCTAGCTTAGTTCTTTACTCCTTTCCCCTCTTTTCTCATCATTCTTTCTTCTGGAAGAGTCATAATTCTTCCACAAATTTGCAAAAATATTCTTTCTTGGAGATTCAAAATTGAGCCTATCAAAAGATTTACTTTGATAAAGACTACAATATAATTGATGCGGGATATACCAAATCAAGTTTAGAGGCATCGTATCTTATTTCCTATGTATTTTTCCTCCTTTGCAATACTTATGTTTATGTTGCCATCAATGATACTCTTAGAAAAAAGTTCCCCCTCTCCTAGTACTTTAGTGAAGCGTGTCCTCTAGGCACTCAAAAGTTTTCCATTGCACTTGATATCCTTCAATGTTCTTGCTTTCCAACTATTGTGTCCCAAATTGTAACAGGTCCTTGAAACCTTTTATGATCTTGTAAATATTTTTCTTTCCCTTTCTTTTCATCCTTTAGTTGGGCCTAAATCCTATGTGCATACCCTTTTTGAAATAATGAAGAGCTATAATATCTGCCAAGTTGTTAAAAAAATATGGGGATTTTGAGTGAACACATACACTCATACAATAGACTCCAAAAAAAAACTTAAATGAGATACCGAGAGTTCAATTTATGAGTCTATTGAAATCAGTACAAAGATTACACATGGATGGATGTTTGATGCACTACAAGAAAGAATTCTAAACTCAAAATGTTTCACACACAACAAACAGAAAAAAGAGCAGAAAAGCAAAGGAGAGAAAAGGAAGAAAAAGAAAAGGAAGAAAAAGAAAAGAAAAGAAAAGAAAAGTTAAACCTTGCATTCTCCTCTCCTCTTCCCCATCTCAACATGTAGCGTTTCCTCAATCACAATCTATTCCCAATCACAATCTTTCGATTACTCAGAAATAACAGTGGAGAGAAGAACGCAGAGATTGCACAAGGTAAAAGAAAATCTGATGCGGAAGAGTAGAACAAATATGATGCATACCTCCCGACCACCCCCGACCTATCACAATCGCATTCTCACTCGCACTCTCAATCACACTCTCACTCTCACTCTCACTCTCAATCACACTCTCAATCACAAGGTAATTCTTAGATTTCTCTGTGTGTACTCCGTGTTGATGCGCAGGCCTTCTTATCTTTTTTCGTTTGATCGCAGCCGTGCCCCCCAAAGAAGTGTGCGATCCACCAAATTTAGAAAAAGTCGAAAGACTGCCTTGTTCCGGCACTCATATGTCCGATGCCCTTGCTGCCCGCAACGAAAACACAGACCAAGTCTTTTTGCCATCTCAATAAAATTAGGGTCTTGTTGCCACTCAATTGGTTGACGCCTCCTTTGATTTTCCACCAGCCGAGCAGGGTTCTTACCTTGGTCGTTAGAAGATGGAGTTTTCTTTGAATTGTTCATGTTCATTGCAACAGGTCTTTGTGGCCTATGTCCCGTTGCAATGAATCTGCTTCTATTTGCCTTCTGCAAATTGAACTTCTCCATCTTCTCAAAGTTCTCAGCCATCGCAACAGCATCAAGAAAATCAATGCATCCAGATCCCTTGACTTGATAGGGAAGTTCCTCACGAAGCCCTTCAATAAATTTACTCTTTAGAGCATTACCACTAACCTCTAATGCATATTTATGAAGACGTAGGAACTTCTCTTTGTACTCATCAACAGATAAGCTATGCTTGTCACTTTCGTGTTGTCGGAAATTGTAGAACTCCATCTTCTTCTCCATATGGTAGTGTGGAGAACAATAGCGTTTTTCAGCTTGTTCTCTAAATTCCTTCCATAGAACAGGACCAGAACGCGTTCGAGTCTGCATATATGACTTCCACCATAGCTTCGCGATCCCACGCAGATGCAGGATCCCAAATTTTGCCTTGGACTCTTCACTAAATTGTCGAAGATCAAAGGAATCCTCTAGTTCTTCAATCCATGCCTCAAGATCTTTCCCACTCTTCTTCTCGCCATCAAAATCATTTAACTTTGCCTTCTTAAAGACTTGGTTAAGGGCAAACTCACCTGGTTCCATATCTTCAAAATTGCGTTTTTGTTTTTTACGAGGTGCGCTAGATGTTCCCGCACCTTCATCTATTTCATCGTTCAGCTCCACAAACAAATTTGTTGCTCCTTCTGGTTGCTTTCCCCCTCGTTCTTTGCGCAATTCACCAAGAAGCTTCTGAATAAGCTCCTCTTGTTCACGAACCTTTTGTGTTAGACCTTCCATCATTCCCACGGATTGATTCTGCTCTGATGCCACTTGTAGCGTTTCCTCAATCACAATTTATCCCCAATCACAATCTTTCGATTACTTAGAAATAACAGTGGAGAGAAGAACGCAGAGATTGCACAAGGTAAAAGAAAATCTGATGCGGAAGAGTAGAACAAATATGATGCAGAGAAGGAAGAATTGTGATATTATAGATGTGAATCAATGGTTACAATAGCTTTGGACAATAGCTTCTTGACGAAGCCTCTACCTCCCGACCACCCCCGAGCTATCACAATCGCATTCTCACTCGCACTCTCAATCACACTCTCACTCTCACTCTCACTCTCAATCACTCTCAATCACAAGGTAATTCTCAGATTTCTCTGTGTGTACTCCGTGTTGATGCGCAGGCCTTCTTATCTTTTTCCGTTTGATCGCAGTCGTGCCCCCCAAAGAAGTGTGCGATCCACCAAATTTAGAAAAAATCGAGTTTCTCCAAAACTTTCGCAAAAAGCCATGCGATCATAGTGTAGTTCCTTTTTTTTTAGCATACCTGTCAAAAATAGCAAAAAAAAACCAAGAAGACATATCGGAAAACATACATAATTAGACATGGTGACACGTGAGCATGAGAATCACGGATTCGAATAGAATTAGACAAGCCCTATAACTCAAAAACAATGAGGAATTAGGTTAAGCTTGTGAGAGACACTTTTATTCAATTTTTCGATCTGCACAATATTGATAGAGACGTCCGAGGTCCAAATTCACCTCCAAATGACACTTTTGAGCCTTGCAAGGTTTAAAATTCTAGAGAGAGAGTAAAATCAAGGCATTTTCTTACAATGAACTAAACGTAGGACCCTGAACGAGGTACTTAGAACATGATTCACAAAAATCTCACAGAGGCACTTTTATTCTCTTATACTTGCTCTACCTTTCCCTCATACAGAGTTTTCCTTAATTCTTTCATCTTCACCTTCAAAATCCCACTGGAAAACATGATGCAGTTAAGGTCTAGAGAGAGAATATGAAAATTCTCAACCCAAAATTTTTCATGCATGCATAAAATGACCTAATTATTCGTTCTAAGCATTATCCCCATAATGAAATTCAGAAAGTTCAGAATGAAATATTTCACTAGAAAAGAGGCCTATTACACAACAAACCCAAGAAAAGAAATATTTGCATCCTAATCTGGTGTTCCTATCTACCCTCTCATTCTCTCTATTCCATCCATTCTCACATATTTATGTAAATCCAAAGCAATAAAAAGACTAATTTTTATTTATTTATATCTAGCTTGAATGGTATCCAAATTGGACAAAAACTAGTGGATTCTTAGGTTTTCGACTATTCTTGATAGATCGGCATGGTAAATTTGTTACCAATAATATACTCGACAAAAGTTAATGGAAGGCATAGTAAGAAGAGAGGAGGATACTCAACCTCTCTCCCCTCCAAGATTGTGTAGTGTAATAGATCTCCAAAATGTAAATTGTAAGTGGGGTAAATAGTAAATATCATTTGATTTTCCTCCATGTGTATATGTACGTTTTTTTTTTTAATATTTTGAACCATATATGGTTTGATATTTTTAGCCATCCTTAGCTGCATTTTTTCAGCCATGTTTTAGTGTAAATTTTGAGATTTTCAGCCATTTTGGGCTAAGATTTCCATCCATGTTCAGCTGAAATTCTAAGCTCTTTTAACCTCATCTGGATGGTGAACATGGCAATAGTAAAGTGCAATCCATTGAAACAAAGGCATGAGTGTATCAGATACATATTGTGAACTAATTATTGGTTGACTATTTGCATTTGTGTAAAGAATAAACTGAGTTGTCAACAAATACCACATAATTTCATCTATGAATGAATAGAATAATCGATAACCTAACATGCACTACTGTATGCAAAAAACATACATTTTTTGCCTTCCCATGAAGTTGGTGATGTAATTGTGATTACAGAAAAGCATATCCCAAAAAACCAAAGATGTGCATATGACTAAGAACTCCTTTTTTCCTTATTGCTATCCTCATAATGTGTTGATACTCTCAATGATTTTTTCGGATAATGACTCAATACATAGTTTTGACACATGAAAACTTAGATCCAAAATTTATTTGGAAGATGCTCTTAACCATACATCTTGCCATTTCAAGAAATCTTCCATTCTTGTGGTACACAACAACATTTTTTTCACGTATATGTGGCATTTTCTCATTGAAGAGAAATACCTCTTTCACAAAGGAAAGCATTAAATCCATGTAACATGTATTCACCTCCATTATCTCTATAAAGATCTTAAAGCTTTTTACCATAAAATTGTTTAGCCATGGCTAAAAATATGATAAAGCAAGTTAATATGTCATTCATTTCGTTCATTGGATACACCAATTATGAAATGCTCCATCATCATTTAAAGTAAAACGGTATACATTTTTTCCAAAAGATGGGGTCGTACTTGGACTAGATACATCACTATGAACAACTTGCTATTTACATTTAGCATGTGTAGCACCGCCATTGTGAGCAAAAGTACAATCAATTTTTCAAGGTCCAAAAACATCACATGCACATTTGTGAATGGACTCAGGCGTCCAAGAACTATAAACCATGTCGTTCTTTTACAATGAAATAAAGCTATTGGAATTCGAATGACCAAAACCAACATGCCATAACTCAATTTGAGGCATAGAAGAAGTATAACTAAGCATTAAGGTACCTCTCTTTTATGTATTCAACTTATTTTTTTGGCATTACAATAACATTCCCGTTGCTCAAATCATGAACAATAAATTGCTTTTCAACAAAGTGTAGATGAAGTCCCATAGTAGCAATACTAGGGACTAAAAACAAGATTTTTTTGATATCATTTACATATAATGCATTCTCAAGAATAACATGCCATAACTCAATTTGAGGCATAGAAGAAGTATAACTAAGCATTAAGGCAACTCTCTTTTATGTATTCAACTTATTTTTTTGGCATTACAATAACATCCCCGTTGCTCAAATCACGAACAATAAATTGCTTTTCAACAAAGTGTAGATGAAGTCCCATAGTAGCAATACTAGGGACTAAAAACAAGCTTTTTTTGATATCATTTACATATAATGCATTTTTTGGCATTACAATAACATCCCCGTTGCTCAAATCATGAACAATAAATTGCTTTTCAACAAAGTGTAGATGAAGTCCCACAGTAGCAATACTAGGGACTAAAAACAAGCCTTTTTTGATATCGTTTGCATATAATGTCTTTCTACCTCACAGAATAGGATTAGAAGCCTTTTTTTCACTTATAGCATGTACTCCCTTAGGTAGATCTTTCAAAGAAGCAAATTAGAAGAAAACAATCTTTGCATGAATGATATGCTTTGAAGAACCACTCTGCAAAAACCAATCCAAAACACCCTAATTCACAACCACACATATAGAATATGACGATCAATCATAATGATAGGTAACAAAACATGCCGAAATATCTTGAGGAACATTAGCTTCATCATTCTTTGCATTAGATGTATTCTTAACAATAGTCATGCGAGATTCTTTCCTCTTTGCATTACACTTGGCAAGCTTTCTACATGATCAATAGTATATCCAACCTTTATACAATACTTAAATCTCTTCTTCTTTTGCATATCACCATCTAGAGATGGAGTGGAAGAGGAATAGTGAGGTTTTAGTTTTGACAAACCCCAAGGTTAACCATACTGTGCATTTACCCTTTTGTTTGATAACAAGTGCGTGCATTTTCTCAACCAAAAAACTTCTATTCACTCTTGATTCCTCTCCTTGCAAAGAAAGAGACACAACCTCATCAAAAGTATACATAATGGAATTTCATTTTTCAATGAAACGAAGTTTAGTAGAAAAGCTTTGAAAATATGCCATCAATCCTATGAGTAATGTAGAAATCAATGATGCATCTAGAATGATGTCATCAGTATTTTCCATGCGATCTTTCAAGATTTGATGCACGTAACATATACATTGGCTGATTCATTTTCAGCCATACATACATCTTCAATTTTCTTCCACAAATAAGCAATAAGTGCCTCATTATAGACTGCTTACAAATAAGAAAGATTGACCCAACCTTTTCTTGAAGTAGCATATGACCAAATGTGTGAAACAATATTTAATTTCAAAAAATGAGAAACCTTTGCATGAGCATTAGGATCCTTGCTATCTGAGTTATGACCACAAGTAGCATCTGGCACTCTGTTTCATTGCCGCTTTGCAATAAGAAGATGCTTCATCACGTCAGAGAATATTGGGTAGTTGATCACAACAAGTCTATCTTCAGCTTCAATCATTCAAAACGAGTCCATATTGCTTGTGATTAGACCAAAAAACGCAAAAGTACAAAGGTATGTAGTTCAAAAAAGTTGAATGTAAGCTAGAGTATAGTGAATGGCAATTCTAATTTCAAGTGTGAGTTTGAAACGGGCAAAAACCTCAATGCACTTGATGGCGATTATCTCTAAGTGTTGAAACTTTTACTTCTATGCTCTCGAGAGGATTTGTATGATTAAAAGTATTTGAGATGACGAAAAAATGTAGGTTTAGAAGGAGGTGAACCTTTTTGATACCAGTGTTGGATGAGGTCTATAAGAGAGCATCTAGACAAGAAGAAATGCAATGGCTCAAAAAGCTGTAAGTACATTGGACTACCACACATGATTATATCATGTATGTTGGATCATCAAGCTTACACTATGGTTAAGATGACTTGATATACATAAGAAACATCACTCGGATTTTTTCTTATTAAAAGGGTTTTATTTATGCTCAGGTTTTTGGAATTTCATAAGGATATTTCATGATACCTTATTTATGTAAAAGCATGGAGTGTTTTTTGTGAGAGAAGAATCCTCATTTGATTTAGAAGGCATGTGATAGACCTTGGGAAATTAGAAGGCATGTGATCACCCTTAGGAAAGGGTCCACATGAGGGACACTTGGCTGGACACTTGGCCAATCTCAAGGACATTCACCCCCTTATATATATGGCTGGAGTTGGATGGGTGGATATGTGATCTCTCTTCACCTTGGTGGTTTTGCTAGGTAGTTATACTTTATTAACTTGTTTCACAACATTGGTATTAGAGCGATCTCCTTGCATACTATCCTTGAGATTCGTGCGAGCTGTTAGACTGTACACGCGTGAAATTTAGGCCTCCGAATTTCAGAGGAGAAGATTTCATAGTATGTCAAAAATCAACTGTGTGACCCTCCCCCACCGTGTGAGCCTGCCCCACATTAATCCACGTGCGCAGATTAGTCTTTCACATCGATCATCCAGGTAGGACAGCTGCGCACCCACGCTTCTCTCTAGGGAGAACAACAGTCAAAGAGCACCTCTAGGCAAGACAACTGCACACCCACACTTCTCTCTAGGGAGAACAATAGTGAACGAGCACTTGTAGGCTGCTCTCTCGAACTGAATTGATGGAAAGGTGTTCCTTCTCCTGTATATGAAGACCTTTAACCAGAGAATGCATGCACATATAGGATTTCGAGATCCCCTCTCACCCATCCGCCGTCATTTTTACTTTTTTCTCTTCTGTTGCTCTCTTCGTGAGTTCTTTCTTAGACTCAATGTTGTGTTAATGTTGGCCCTGACAGAGAGGATTGAAGATGCTTACACAAGGAGATTAAAAAGAAAGATTGGATTTAGTCATTCTAAGAGAGACCATGGAACTTGAAGAAAGTGTGCTTTTTTATTACCTCAACTTCAACAAAGGATAGCTTGTGAAGCTAAGTATACATATATATATATATATATATATATATATATATATATATATATATATATATATATATATATATATATATATATATATATATATATATATATATATATATATATATTTCTTTTCTTTTTTCACTAGCATCATGCATTTGATACATCATCTGATGCATAGGATGCATGCTTTTGTGATCCATGAAGTACTTTTATCATGGATTAGAGAAAATTCCCATTAATGGAATAGCATATGTTGTATACTCGTATGACACCAACAAGAAGGTGTATGTTTTCCTAAAGTATATAATAGAGATGTCTATTGCATTATATATATTTTTAAGATAAAAAATTCTTTTCTTCATAGAAGCAAACTTATTGTATGATTCTGAAGCTTCAATTGACTTGTAATTCAAGCATCATTGACCTCCACTCTCCACAGTAGAAGTTGATAGGTGAGCCACTACATCAATAAGAGAAAGCATAAGAATTTTAGATGCATTAAACATCATGTGGAGTTTACAAGAGAACCTCTTCAATTGTGGTTGGGGAAGTAAAAATGAAATTTATTTGGTGTTCTTTTTTAGTTGCATCATCCTCGATAAGTAAAGAATTTAGATGCATACTTTGGGCATAAAGTAAGTATGTAAATGCCCAACGGAGGAAAAAGGACTTTTTGAAAAGATATGATGACCCAACCATGAAACCTCAAGTTTGAAGTATTCAAATAGAAAAGCTTCCTCCTTCATAGAATCAAAGGACGGACGTAGCAAAAATGAAGGTAAGTACCATTTCCATTTCCATTTTTGCCTCTTTGACCATGCTAAAAGTAATACATATAGAGATGCATTTTAAATGAAAATGGTGGTCCATATGCATTTGAAGAGATGCATAAGTTTAGTAATTTGTATGACAAACTAGAGGCATAATTAAATGGAAAAAAGGCTTTTGATTACCATGAAAAAGATTGACCACCTAAATACTGTTAGAAAATGCATATAGAATGTTCATTATTGCATGGGATGAACATGAATGGTAACCAGAACCATGTATTTATGCATTTAATGGCCTTCTAAAATGGGAATTCCATGCATGCTTTAAGGAGGGGTTGAATATTTGGACCTTATGCATGCTAAGCATCTTCAAACAAAGATGTATATGTTCTTGGCATGTGTATCCATGAATTAAATCACATATGCATGGGTTGATGGGACATGAGAAAGAATTTAAAGTTTAAGGTTAATATAGGAAATGACTTCTAATTATTAAATCAAAAGCATACAAGTTTAATGGAATATTGAGGATATGTAACTCAATTCCCATTAACTTTTATGCTTTTTATATGTTGGCTTAATCCAAAAGCCAATAGGATTTATTACAAATAGAAAAACCTTAAGCTTCGAGTCCTACTGATGGACCCTGAAGCTCCATAATACCCATGGCATGCCTAATCAGGAAGGCCAAGGACTTAGGTTACAAACTAAGCAATGTTAACCATAAGATAGTGGTAATAAGAAATTGGATTGAAAGACATCCAAAAGAGAAATGAGAAGCCTATATGAGACCCTACACTCATGGGGTAATTTTTCATTGTGAATGATATTAAGAAGTTAAGAGGAACTTCAACATTTGATCATTGAGGACAATGATCACACTAAAAGGGGGAAGAGAATGTCATAAAATATTAGGGAAAAAATGATTGAACCATTTTACCCTTTTAAGCATTCATTTCTTCCCCGATAAGCTTCTTCCTTCATTGACAAGAGCTAGGATCTATTTGGAGCTTTGAGACAATTGCTTTAAGAGTAAAGAGTTGTAACTCATGAAGCCTAGAGAAGAGCAAGATTAAAGGGTCGAAAGAAACTCTTAATGCCTCTACTCCAAAATGTGCTCTATGAGTAGGAAACAATTTATCAAGATGGTTAAAAAGGTAACCATTTAGAAAATCTTATGATTGACTATATCCTTTGATACAAAGTGCCTAATTATGTCAATAGATGATATCTAGTATGAGAAGACTAGCTCTACTATCAAATGGCATAAACAAAGATAACTTTGAGTGCATCAGAACAAGGAAATTATTTAATAAAAGCACAATTTTCAAAGTCTTTTCAAAGGAAAAATTTAGACTCTGTAAGAATGTAGCTTACAAATATTTTGATTATATTTGATAAGAATAAAATGAATGGATTTTAATCCTTGAGTAAGAGCTAAAGTTGTCTACACTAAGGTGAGATTGTAAATCAGATGGTATGGGACGTCTAGGTTTACAATGTCACTTAAGTGGGTTCAGTGGTATGGGACACTGAACTTAAGGATAATGGAAGCTTAAGCTCAAGGATATTGGAGAGCTTTTTCAATCAAGGATTTAGCATAAATGAACCTCCCATTTGGATAGGAAACTAAATCAACATCAATTTCCTGTAGTTTTCGAGGACGCAAATTCCTCAAAAGGGGGAAAGAAAGGTATCATCAATATGATACTTCTGAGAAAACAATATTCCTTAACTCTTTCATGAAAGTTAAGGAGTACATTGGATGTTCAAGTACATAAGTATGTTTGAGTTAAATCTCAAACAAAGTAAGAACCAGATATGTAAGAAGGGAATTCATTAAAGAATTCCATTTTGGCAAGTAAGCTAAGGTAAGCTAGCCAAAGGCTTGAGGCATATTCAAAGTAGGGTATTTGAGAGTAGATAAAGATAGATCCAAAGTTTGGATCGACAAGCATGGCAACTCCCTTAAGTCAATAGGGTGACATATAATTGTTGATCCCTTAAAGGAGAACAGTTAATGGTTTTAAGAACATCAACATGATATTGAATACTTAAGCTAGGATATCAACTCATGAAGGTATGAGTTGAAGATCCCAAGAAAATCCCATGGGTAAATATCATTGCAAAAAGGATCTAAAGGAGAAAAGACTTGATCTTATCTCATGTTAGCTAGAGGAATTTTGAGAAAGCCAAGTGACCTAAATTGGTCAAATATATCCAAACCTTTATGGTTGGATAAATCCAAGAGTCCTACATTGGTCATAAAGATCTAACCCTTTTATAGTTCGATACCAAGTAAAGTTCAAAGGTCAACCTAAATAGACCTTTGAATTGATTGACATTAGAAACCTTAGTCTTTTCTCTCATGAAAATGATGCCAAGGAGTTCCAAGATGGAATTCATGATCATGGTAAATGATCAGAAAGCATTGAAAAGACAAGGGCAAAGAATGTGGAAAGGTTAAGGATGTCGTTCTACGGATTGGAGAAAGAACTCACTGGTATGGGACAGTGAGAACTAACTCCCGTTGAGAATTTTCTCTGATGGCTAGAGAGAAAATAGGCTCAAGATTCGATAGGAAACATCATGATAAGTCTTAAAGATAAGACCATTTAGATTAAGGTCTTAGGTTCATTATGAGGTGTAGAAATGGACCTCCCTGAACCAATTTAATACACCTAGTTGTATGAACAAAAGGGTAAATAGAATGAACATGACATAAAATGCTATCCTTTATCATCTTAAGCAGATGCATTTATCTTAATAAAATGCATAGCCAAATTTTATATGGTACAATAAATTTGGATAAGTAAGAGGGTAAAGAATTTTGGGACTTTACCAAGTTAAACTCCAAAAGTGAAGTAAAGCCTATTCAAGTACAATAACCTTGATTGAAAGAATGATATGTAAAAGACCTTGTTTTGAATCTTTGGTGAGAACAAGTGATTCCAGAATGTTCCTAGCAAGATCTGAGATATGATGCCTAGAAACATGTATCTTTCTCACAAGACCTTGGAACTAAAACTACAAAACTTGAATCATCTAAACTCCATCCAATAGAAAAGCTAGAGGGTGTCTTGATGAAGTATTTTTTCCTCAATTGTGAGGATTTGAAGGAATTGGATTTGTTTCTCTTTGCAAAGCTTTGATGACCTTTGAGGTTAGTATACATAACTATCTAAACCATAGTTGGATCAAGATAGTTAGTACTAATTCTCATGGAAGAACAGGCTAAGCTAAGATTAACAAATGGGGTAGAGACCTAGGAGAATGGTGTACCAAATAATTCCGAATTCCTAAAGTCATCTTTGAATCTAAGTCTTGAATGTTAAAACTTCCAAAAGGATTAAACTCTATTCTGAGAATTGATCCAAGGAAAATCAAACATGATCAAGATAGGGATCCACTTGTAGACATGAACTTGTAAATTGGGTATATTATCATTCGGAATACTTGAGCTTTATGTTTCAAGAAAACCTAGATGATTGAAATAAGTCCACCTAAGTTGCCAAAGATTGAGAAGATAGTATTTCTTCTCATTTTATTGAGCATGTTTTGGTAGGGACTCACTAGACCCACTTTGCTAAGTCCACATCTTTAGCTAAGTCCTATCAAATACAAATAAAGTATATTTGTATTTGAAAAGGACTATAAAAGAATAAGTTAAGTTTAGAACATCTGAAGATTCCTCTCCTTTCTATTGAAAGTGGAAGATGAATCTAGTTTTTGGCCCTTTCAAGATAGAGATAGGATCCCTATCATAGACTCTAAAATTATAAATTCTAGGCAAGTATAAAGTGTACTGAAATTTATTATTTTATGGAGCTCTAGATTTGTGAAAGTGCCAAAAGAAAAAGACCACCAATCCCTCTATTTCCCTCCCTCTCTCCATCTCTCTATCTCTCTCTATAGATATATCTTTCATTTCTAAATTATTTCCATTCGTTAATATGCCATTTCCCTTCATTGTCTTTCTCTAATCTCCTCTTTACCTCCTTCGTTTGAACTCCCTCTCTCTCTCTCTCGCACTCCCCATCTCTCTCTCTCTCTCCCATCCCGCTATCTCTAGGTGATCTATGTTCATTAAAACTAGCACATCTATTGATCTCTCTCCCTCTCTTTGTATCTCTACCTCTCTAGAAGTAGATCATGAATGTACCTTCTTCGGGTCAACTACGATTCTCCATCAATGTATATGACCTGCATGACTAAGAAGAATGTGAGCTCACCTAAATCAATGATTTTGACCTTTGATCATTTGTCTAGCATTCAAGTCATCTCCTATCAGAAAAAAAAAATAATAAAAAAAAAAAAAAATATATATATATATATATATATATATATTTATAGAGAGAGAGAGAGAGAGAGATAGAGAGAGAGCAATAGATAACTTCATTGTGATAAACAAAGAAGGGTGTGCATTGATTGAAATAAAAACTTTACTTAAAGGTATCTTAGTAAACTCAAACTTTGAATCCATACATTGCATTTTTTAGTCTTTATACATAATATGTATAGTTTTCAAGTCTAGGCGGTTGTGACATGCATAGCTCTTCATTGATCCAACCATGGAGAAATGCATTCTTCAGATCTAGTTGAAGTAGTCTCCAAAGTCTTGCAATAGCGACACTTAGCAATGTCTTGATTCTAGTCATCTTTAGAGCTAGTGGGAAGGTCCCTCATAATCTATACCATCAGTTTGAGCGCATCCTTGGGCAACTAATCTTGCCTTGTACCTACAAATTGACCCATTTCCACTTTTCTTTAGCATACAAACCCATCTACAACCTATTACCTGCTGATTAATTTGCATTGGATCCAACTCCCAAGTGTCCATTTCTTTAAAGGATTCTATCTTCTCCATCATATGTTGAATTTTTTTCTACCATTGACTCATTTTCCAAGTAAATTTAATGCTTTCTCCCCAATTAGAACTAGGTTTTGCTTCATCATATGTTGAATTTTTTTCTACCATTGACTCATTTGCCAAGTAAATTTAATGCTTTGTAACAAATATAGAATCATATCCATACCTTTCAGGTTGCTTTTTCTCCCTTGTTGACCCTTTAGGAGTATGTTTGGAGCATTCTCCACATTCTTGCATTTTAGCCTTTCATCTTGAGTTTCAAAGGGTAGTCACCTTGGTTCTCATATTTATCATCATTAGATTCACTTCTTGGATCTTGGACTTGTGTATCATGCTTGCTACCCAATGGATATAAATTAGAGTCAAGTTAATATGGTATGATTACCTTCTATTTGGCTTCATCATACCAAGGCTTGTTTACTTCAATCACAACATCTCTACTTGTGGTAAATTTTATTGAGCCCATTTGAGTTGAATCATAGCCAATGAACACTTCCTTCGTCGTAGTATTATCTAGTTTACCTCTGATTTGTGAAGGTACATGTACAAAAGCTAAACAATCAAATGTTGTTGATTGACCTAGACTTGGTTTTCTACTATGCCATGCTTGATAAGGAGTCATACCTTGGATGGAATTATGTTCACAATATACACAACTCTTGAGACCTCTTCTGCCCATAGTTCACAAGATATATGCCTCTTGAGATTGCTTCTATCCATAAGTAGTGTGGAAACTTCTTCTCTTCAAGCATTATCCTTATTGATCCAAATAGGTTCTTTTTTTATCTCTGTGGAATGCCATTTAATTGAGGAGAATACCTAATACCCACTTTCCTTTTGATGCCTTTATCCAGCAAGAATTCATAACACTCTTTGGGGAAGTATTCTCCCCCTCCATCACATATGATTTTCTTCAATGATCTATCACTTTGATTATACACATGTGGTAGGTACTTCTTGAAGCATTCAAAAACTTTATTCTTATTCTTGATAAAGTACATAATGTTCAATCTAGTGTGATGATCAACAAAGGAAACATAGTACCTTGAAACTGCCAAATGAGGGTTATTGACTCGATCCCCACACATTTATATTTACCAACTCCAAGAGGTTGCTTTGGATGTAGCTTTTGTGTTTGAATGGTTGTCTTTGTGCTATCCCAATCTGACGAGCATCACATCTATGGGTCATGTGTTGCTTGGATATGGTTGACAGCCCTAGAACACTTTGGTCCCTGCATATATCCTTCAAGGTTAGTTCATTCACATGAGTAGGTCTCTTATGCCACAATTCATGCTTACATAGAGTTTGTGTTTGCAAAGTTGAATAGAGTTATGTTCTTGGTTTCTCCTACTTCAAAAGTAAAGAGCTTACCATGCTTCTAATCTTCGGCTATCTTCTTGAATCATTCACATGGGTCTTCCACAAAAGCTCAATGTCAAGTGAATCTAACTTACAACCCTTTTCAATTGTTTGGCCTACACTTACTAGGTTTTCCGTGATTTGTGAGTACATAAAGAATCTTACTAAGAATTTTTATCCTACCATTGGAAACTTTGACCTTACTAATTTTTTGTGGAAGTGGGTCCAAGCCTACATACTTGGAAAATTAGCATTCACTTAATATAGTCATTTAAAGCCACATATGACTATTCCCTTGTAAAAAGCATTTACGTTTATCCTTGTAAAAGTACATATGTTAATAGCACCTACTCTCATGTGGAGTTAGGAGGAGTCAAATCACGAATCTCTTGGTATCCAATTGACAAGGAAGCAAGTCATAAAGTTAAGGATTCACTTTATGATAAGATTTTGAATTTGAATTCAAAAATGGCTCCAAGTATAGCTATAAAAGATAGTTCAAAATCTCGTGTAAAAGTGAGCCAGAATTGGAGATCATTTGAGAGGGATCTTTAGTGCTTAGTTAACTCATTATATAGCTCCATCACTACCCTCACATTTTGCAATTATATATTGCACATGTTATTGTAACTCTATGTGATTTAATACATATACATTGATTATACCTTTGCTTCACTTCTCTGTCATGCATCACTCAGAACAGTGAGCTTCTTTAATCAGGTTCTCAATGTATACTTGACCATTTTTAGTGATTTAATTTTTTATAGATTCATCACACTATCTATTTTATTAGTAAAAAATTTTATGTTCATTGTTACTCAATCTCGAGTTGTGTATCAGACACTAATCATTGGTCTACATACTATGGAAGCTCAAAAATATCGGGATGGTCAGTCGATTTGCTAAGCATAATTCTTAGAGTACACTTGATCATTTTTAGTGAAATACCTTGTGATTGGTATCTATCTAAGTGAATTATATACTCCCAAAAAAGGAATTTGAACAATTGCTAGTAAGTTAAGAGCACTATTCATTTTATTGAGCAAGCGTAGAGACGAAAATAGCAAGTTTTAGCTCATAGTTGACCTACTCATTTGTTTTGATCCATTGATTAGAGGATCATACTTCAAAGAACTTAGGTTATTATTTATGGTTCTTGGTAAGGTCAAGAGGTCTACTTTACACTCCTCAACTTGTTCTTGGCTGGTGTGAAGCAAGGATTTGCACCACCACTTCATCTTTGGAATCTATCCACCATCTCCTCGAACAATGGTATCAGAGCAACATTAAGGTGAAATGGGAGATGGATTTCCATCATTCATTGAAAAAGTGGATAGGGGAAATTATTCTGCATGGTCCATAAGGATGAAGGACTACCTCCAAGGAAGAGGCTTATATGGATACATCTCTAGAGATGAAGAAATGCCAACATTTAGAAGCAAACATCAACTTACAAGAGAAGAGTAAGAAAGACTAGCTGCATGGTGTGCAAAGGATGCTTTAGCCAGGTCTTACATACTCACCTCAATATCTGGTTTCTTATTACCTCATATTATGAATCACATGACCTCCCAATAGACTTGGGAAGTTCTTTCTTCATACTTCTCATCAAATACAAGAGCTAGGAAGAACCAACTTTGGATGGAGTTCACAACCTTAAAGAAGCAACCAAAGAAAAATGTGGTGGACTATGTGACCAAGATGAAGGATGTTGCTGATCAACATGGGAGCATTGGAGAAGAAATAGAAGAGGAGCATATATCAAGGCAAATCATAAATTGCATTAAAGCGGATGATAAATGGGAGGCTTTTAGCACCAAATTGGACCTATATATGGACATGTAGATACCTAACCTCAACACATTGATGGGGCAACTCTTCACACATGATACAAAGGTCAACAAGAATGGAGATGCTTCTCGAGGTAATCAATCTTATGCCCTTTACATAGATAGAAGTGAGAATAAAGATAAATCCAAAGGCAAGAAGGATGAAGAGGATGCAAGTACCTCTCAAGTGAAGTTCAGAGGTAGATGAAGAGGTACTACAGGAAGGGGTAGAGGTGGAAAGCAAGGCGGGGGGAGATGCTATAACTCTTGTTCTTGCAGCATTTGTGGTTTGACTCATCATACCACAGATGAGTGCTTTAGGAACACCAAGAATGAAAGAGAAAGAGGCTTCTAGAGAGGAGGCTATGGACAATAAAGAGGTAGGTTCAATAATAGAGGGAACTATTATCATCAAAAGTACAACCAAGGCTACAACAACAATTATCAACGAGGCTTCAGAGGGAGACGAGACTACAACAACTATACAGATGATCAAGAGGATTCCTTAGTACTCATGAATATGACATCCAAGCAAGATAAAGATGATGAGTACCTATTCTATATTGATTTTGGTTGCTCCAATCATGTAGCAGGCAGTGTAACATTGTTATCTGACCTTGAGGAACCTAAACAGAAGCATGAAGTCCAAAGACGTGATAACACTAGGCACTCTCTTAAGTAGATTGGAAATGTTAAAGCATCTGATTGTAACATGCACCTCTTAAGTAAGGTATTTTATGTGCCAACCATAACAAAAAAACCTAATCAATGTTGGACAAATTGTTGAGAAGGGCTTACAAATCAGATTCACAAGGCATGGAGCATATGTGGAGGACCCTCAACAAGGCTTCAAGAGGATGCAAAAGGTGAGAAATATTTTGGACTCTTTACATTTGAAGTTGAAGATACTAGAAATATTTCTCTCTTCAATTACAAAGATCAAACCCTATCTGAATTGGAGACATGGCATAAGACACTAGGTCATATAGGTGAACGGACACTAAAGAAAATATGCATGGATCAGAGTGTGCTTGGAATTCCAAATGTGTCCAAGCAACACATGATTTAGAAATTTAAAGCATGTCAATTTGGAAAATCACACAGGCAACCATTCAATAGAAAAGGATACATGTATGAAGACTGCTTGGAGCTTATGCACACAGATGTGTGGGATCATAACAGAGATCCATCAATCTCAGGATGAAGGTATTATGTTTCATTCATAGATGACTATAGTAGATGGATGATTCTTTACTTCATGAATCATAAAGATGAAGTCTTCACTTGTTTCAAGAATTATTTGGCATTGGTTGAGAATCAAACAGGTAGAAGCTTAAAGAGGCTTAGATCTCATGGAGCTCCTGAGTATTTCTCACATGAACTTGACTCCTTTTTATGGGATAGAGGCATAAAGAGAGAGATTACAACAAGATACACCCCTGAGGAGAATGGAGTGGCAAGAGAGAAAATAGACAAGTAGTAGAGGTTGGAGAATCAATGTTGAATGAAAAGAGACTTCCAAATTACTATTGGGTAAAGGGTGTTTCTATAACCACCTTATGAGGCATGGAATGGCAGGAGACCTTCCCTAAACCATTCTAAAATCTTTGGGTGCAGTGCTTATCCAGATATACGCTCAGACATAAGAGGAAAGCTTGATCCAAAGGTGCATATTCATTGGCTATGTCCAAAATCAGAAAGGTTACAGGTGGTATAATCTTACTAACAAAGGATTTATACTTAGTAGGGATATGGTGTTTGATGAAAATAACTCCTAGTTTAAAGATGGTTGTAGGGAAATAAAGCTACCCTATGACTTGGAAAATGATTTTCTAACTCTAGCTCAAGAAGGACCACAACTATCAGAAGATGTAAACTCAGAATAGTGAAAGGAAGTACATTCATGATATGTTCGTTAGATTCAAGATGGAGTATGCAAGATTTGTAGGTACACCTATAAAGTTGAATCACAAACTTAGTTCCCATGAGGGAGAACTACTTGAAGACATTACAGGATACCAAAGTCTTGTTGGGAGTCTCAATTATGCAACCCTAAAAAGAGTGTACATATGCTATGGAATAACTACATTAAGTCAATTTACGCATACACCAAGAAAAGCTCACATGGAAGCTACCAAGAGGATCTTAAAGTAGCTAAAGAGTACCATAAATGAAGAGCTATTTTATCCATTCACATCTGACTTGTATATCAAGGTATACTTTGATGCAGATTGGGCTGGCTCAAAAGATGATACGAGGAGCACTTCAGGCTACTTATCTTTTGTTGGTCCAAAGCTAATTTCATGGTCATCAAAGAAACAACCAACTGTGTAATTCTCATCAATTGAAGCAGATTATAGGGACTCAGCAAATGCAACACAAAAGGCTATGTAGCTTAATCTAATTTACACAGATTTGGGATTACATTTGTATAATCCAATGATTTCTGGAGATAACACTAGTTCGTTGCATTTAGATGCTAATCCTTTGTACCATGCAAGGACGAAGCACATTGAACGACACTATCATTATGTAATAGAAAAGCTACTTAGCAAGGACATCCAATTGTCCTAAATATGATAAGTCTCCCAAGTCATTGATCTTGAACTCTTTCTCCATCTACTTCTTAAGACTTTGTATGTCCTTCTCATCTCTACCTGTAAGAATTATGCCATCAACATATATGCAAATGTAAATGAACCCATCATCACTTGCTTTAACAAGCAAGCTACTATCTGCCTTAGACACTTGGAAACCAAGCTCTTTCAAGAACTTCAGAAGTCAATAACTCCATGCCCTTAGGGCCTTCTTCAAACCATACAAAGCTTTCTTGAGCTTACATACATATTCTGGATAACATTTATCCTTGAAACCTTTTGATTGCTCCATGAAAATATCATATGAAATGTAACCATTTAAAAAAGCATTCTTCACACCTAATTTACATAGCTTCCAACCTTTACATGCAGCAATAGCTATGAGAGTCCTTATAGTTATCATATTTGCCATAGGACTATAAGTCTCATTATAATCTACACCATATGTTTGAGCATACCCTTTCACAACAAGTCTAGCTTTATACCTAGACACACTTCCATCTACATACCTCTTTGTTTTTTAGACCCATTTGCTATCAATGATTCTCTAATTATATTGTTTAGGAACCAAATCCCATGTCTCATTCTCCATCAATGCATCATACTCCTCGTGCATAGCTTTCTCCCAATTTTCCTTACCTTTTGCCTAAGCATATGTAGAAGGATCTTCTTGTGCTTTCACCATGTAAGCATAATGTTTAGTGGTCAAAAATGAAGTATCATAATTGTACCTTATGGGTTGCTTTCTGTTCCTTGTTGACCTTCTAGCTTCTCCACTCTTCGAATTCTCTGGTTCTTCATATTTTGGATCAAACAGTGGCAACTCCTCATTATCAATTTAAGCATCAACAATCTTTTCATCATTAGCACCTTGAATCTTTGATTTCCCCTTTCTTTGGGTCATGACTTCTTCATCACATGCATGAACATTAATTGTACCTCCATGCCAAGTACCTTGCTCATCAAATCTAACATCCTTTGACACAAGGAATTGCTTTGTGGATGGACTCCACAATCTATAACCCATCTGCTTATCATCATAACCAGTGAACACATACTTTTCAACTTTAGGTTCCAATTTATGCCTTAATTGAGATGGTACATATGCATTAGCCAAACATCCAAATACTTTGCAATGATCTAAGGTAGGTCTCTTACCACACCATGCCTCATATGGCATCATACCATTCAAAGCCTTACATGGAAGTATATTAACCAAATAAGTAGTTGTATTTAGAGCCTCAACCCACAACTAATTAGGCCAAATTTTCTCCTTCATCATTGACCTTGCAAACTCAACAAGAGTTCTATTTCTCCTTTTTGCTACACCATTTTCTTGGGGAGAGTACCAGCAAGTAACTTCCCTTTTTATACCTGCATTCCGTAAGTAATCACTGAACTCATTAGAGAACTACTCTCCCCCTCTATCTGACCTTAGTCTCTTCAAATTTTGCCATGTGATTCTCTCTGCATATACATGATAATGTTTAAATGTATTGAACACCTCTGATTTATCTTTGATCACATATATAGTGATCCATCTTATATCATGATCAACATAAATCACATAATATCTCAAACCATTAATGATAAAGTCCTTTGATGGACCCCACACATCTGTATGCACCAATTCAAGCTTCTTTGAATACATATACCCTTTCTTACCATAAGTATTCTTGTGAGCTTTACCCAATTGACATGCTTCACATCTGTATGTCATGTGTTGACCTACAATATTAGGCAATCCAAGCCTTTAACCATGGTTAATCATATCCTTAATACCTCTTTCATTAAAATGTCCAAGCCTTTTCTGCTTCTTTCTTCCTTGAAACAATTATTTTACACCCATGGCTAGGGTTTTCAACATAAACTCCATCATTAGTGAACCTTACTTCATATCCTTTCTCTACAATTTGCCCTACACTTATCAAATTCTTTGGAATTGTAGGGAACATAAAAAACCTTACTCAAAAGAGTGCTTCCATTGTTAGCCTTTACTGATCCAATCAAGTTCACATTGTGCTTTGTGTTATCACCTATTTAGACTATATGATTACTCACCTTATTCTCCAAATGAGTCATCATAGCTATGTTGCCATTCAGGTGATTGTTGCACCTTGAGTCAATGTAGAAAACTCTTTGATCTTCACTTTGTTTCTGACAAGTTGCATTCATAATTAAGTGTGAATCATGTGTTTGATCTGAAGCATAATTCTAGTAGGTATAATTGTAGGATTGACTTTGAAAGCCTCGTCTTACATTTCTTCCAAATAAACCTTAATTACCTCTACCTTTCAAATTATCTCTCTGATTTCTACCACCTCTTCCTCTTCAATTAAAGTTTTGATTATATCCTCCACCATTCTGATTATTATGCCAACATTCATGAGAAAAATGATTATTCTTACCATAAATCCAACAAGCTTTAACACCATCTTTATTGCTTCTGCCTCTTCCTCTTCCTTTGCCACCTCCTCTTCCTCTTAGGAAATTTGCTTGACTCATAGTGGCTTCATCTTCATTCAATTGTTGCTTGCCTTTGTTAATCTTCTTCTTGTCCTCTGAATACATTTCTTGACTTGTACTCTTATCAACATCACCTTTGATATCCTGCTCAAAGGTTAGCATATGTTCTAGAAATTGATTCAACCTAGGAGTGAAATGATTTCATGACAATTCACTGGATAGAATGAATGACTTGCACTTCTTATCTCCTCTCAAACTTGTGAGAATTTGTCTTACCAATTTTTCCTCTTCAATTTCTTCATCAACTGCTCCTAATACAACTACAATATCCTTCATCCTTGCTACATAATCAGAAATGGATTGAGAAGCCTTCTTCTTGTATGTGATGAATGCAGCCCATAAAGATGCATTCCTTGACTTTTTAGTGTTTTGGAAATGTTCTTCCAAAGCATTCCATATGTCACTTGCACTTTCCATTCCTCTATTGTGAGGTATCAAGTAATCATTGAATCCCATGCACATAATCACCTCTGATGTATCCTATCAGGTCTTTGCTCATAAGATGAGCTTCCATCCTCATTGACCAAGCAAGATAGTTTTCTCTATCCAATTTCTCTATCTGAAGAGAATCTCCCATCCTTTCTTCACCTTTGCTATATATTCTTTATGTTTTGTGAATAATGAATGTACCTTTAATTCGAATATAGTTCCTTTTGATCCTCTTGATATATGCAATAGTCGAGTCCTTCTTTTCTTCAAATATGAGGATTCCTACTCTAATACCACTTATGGAGATGTTTAATATCCAAAAGAACAAGTTATCCTTGATGTTAAAGTGTCTCTATATCAAGAAAAACTCATAATCCCAACCAATTTTGAAAAACTAATGCCAAATTATGAAGACTTGAGTTAACTGTGAAGAAACTCATTACACAGAAAAGCCTGCTACACTTATTGCACTCATTGACTGATCAAATGTGTAAGGTTTTCAATGAAACTTTATACAAGTTGTGAGCTACTATTTACACACCTTCTCCAAGTTAAAACTCTTCAAAAGAATTAGTAGATCTTGAGATTTCCTCCAAACAATGTACCTATGTCTGAAACTCTTCTTGTGTATAGTCCACTTTGACACCTGCAACTTCTAATGCATAGTTCTCCCTGACTAGACCCCATTTATGGAAATGCTTTTAGCCATAGAAGATGTGCTTACTTACACAAAACTTTACACTATGGAGGGAGATCTGATCAAAACATTGACCATCGAGATTGCACCTATTCTTGCCTTCACTTCTTCCAATTTACACATGTAAATGTTCCTACTTAAAATTCTCGCAGTGTGATTACAATTAGACTCTCAAATCTTGACCATATATTCATTAACTATGGACTTAGACATCTACAAAAGGATTTCTGAACGATCAAGCATAGAAAGAGAAATGGAGAAAACATCGCAACAGAGATTTTAGAAGTTTTCTTCTATTCTCATGGAAAACATCTGATTGATGAATCTCATATATTCATCACACATTTTCTTCTTCTAGTGTGAGTAAAACTTTGCGAGACCATCATTTTGACGATAAGAACTGCCAGAGTATTGCTGTTGTCGCTTTTATTGAAGACGTCGCTGAACAGAAAGATGGAGGAATCTTTTCGCGCAGCGTGCAAAGAAAGACAATGAAGAAAGCAGCCACGTTTATAATCTCAAAGTAAAGTAGCACGAGATCTCTGTCTTTCGTACATATACAAAGGCACATACCCGCATATACAAAGGCACGAGTCATGACCAATCAATTAAAGGCTAATACATTCATTCGGCTGCAATGAATTCTTCAACACTATCTCAAATCAAACGGAACTTCGGCTATGGCCTATGCCATTGTTTCTCATGTGCAGATGTGCAGTGCAGGTACGAACTTTTAGTCTTTCGCTATCTGTATCAGTTGAATGAATCTTCCTTGATATGAACAACGGAATCTCTCTCTCTCTCTCTCTCTCTCTCTATCTCTTTCTCTCTAGATTTTCTTCCTCTTTTTAGAAAAGAATTCCTTTTATTCTTGCTTTAACCTTGACTTTTGTTTTGATCGAAGAGCATCACTGTAATGTCAGATTATCGTGCTTGTCAAATAAGTAATGTTGTTGTAACATCCTTTTGAACGATCCACTAACGTTGAGACTGTAGATTTGTCTTTGAAAACTGTGGTATATAGAATCTTCTAGTCTTTCGCTGCCTGTATCAGTAAAATGCATCTTCCTTGATAAGAACGACGGTCTCTCTCTCTCTCTCTCTCTCTCTCTCTCTCTCTCTCTCTCTCTCTTTCTCTCACACACACACAAACGCGCATTCAAAATGTTTCTTTTTATCCCTGATCTATTGGACCTCTTTTTTTTATCGAAAAGCATGGCTCAAGTTGCGGGATTAGCGTGTTCATGAAACAAGCCATTGTTGTTCTAACATCGTCTTGAAAACTAGGTCGTTCAGGTTGTAAATTTGTCTTTTGAGTTTTGGGAATCTATGGTATATAGAGTCGTCATGTTCCACATCAAAACTTATGCTTTAATTTATGAAGAAGGAATTTCTTTTACTCATTCTTGAACTCTTTCCGAGGGAGGACATTACATTACCTTACAGACTGTCGGCTTATTCCATATGGTGCTCATACCTGATTGCCTGTTAAGCGTTTGGTTTCATTTAAAGCAAGAAAGACGACTTATAACATAAGATCTTTCGTGTGCTTACAGGAAGAATAATTTTTCGTCTTTGTTTGATAGACTGCAGATAATTGTGTGTGTACAAACTTACCGTGATTAAAAAGTAAGAATAAGATCTACCAATTTCATATTTACTACAATTGACCTTCATCTTCAGAATCCAAGACTCCATGGGAGCATATACTTCTTGCTCTTCAATAAAACAACAGATGATTTAACCGGAACATGGAATAAGGCTCACTGCACATTTTCTTGTTACCGTCCTCTAGAGTAGATCTTGTTACCGTCCTCTAGGGAAGCCGCAAAATCTGCATTCAAGAAACAACATTGTTCTCTCCTATGAAAATGAAAGCGCCATTGAAAAAGGATCTAAACATCCTTTCCTCTAAAGTTAACCTCGAGAGTATTTACAATTAAAGATTTTTTAACCAAAATGACACAGTTATTGCCTTAGGTAATTGTATACAAACACAAAACTTTGCTCAAGGCCTTCAAGCACCCTGACATGAAGTGCCCATTAGGACTATAATCTTTACGAAAAATTTTAAAATCTTTTGGGAACTTTCCTATGTAGTCTTCCAAGGAGGAGCCCCTTCCATTAGAAGATCAATCCCCACTAGACTTGCCACAAACGCTTCCACTTCAACGGTATCTTGTTAAGCAAGGAAATGATCATTCAAGCTCCAATCTTATCAAATTAAATTATTCAATACTTTAATTACCTCTTACATCATGAAGCTTGTCTTCTTCCTCCCCTTTTCTAAGGGCATGAAGATCTATGCGCTGCAAAGAAGTCTTCTTCCATAGTATAATTTTTATCATCTCTCAAAATATCTTCACACACCATTGCTATGGTGTGTGCCACACCCAGTGGGATAACTTTCTTTTCAAGTAGATGAAATCTATTATCAAGTGGAACATCTGACACGATGGAAAAAATAATTAGGCATTCATCCACATGTAGTCTGAATGCCTTCTCAATATCATGAAGAAAAATAAACTCCTCTTCATCCACAATGATGATGGAGAGATATTCAATTTCCACCTCTAGTAATGTGGGCTCAGAGGGGTCAAGATTTGTTGGCACACTCTCTTCCATGCTCGATTTCTCACATAATTTGTTATACACACCACTAGGGAACTCTTTGTGGACTATGCCACTCTCTTTGACTAAGTTTGTGAACTCTATTTAAGGCTTAGTTTTTCATGAACAAATCCCCCTGTGAAAAGGTTGGGGAGATGCATGGATGCAGATTCTGGCTCCTCATTGATGATAAATATTGTTGTAGAAATATAAGAAAGGTACCTAATATCCATCCTCTTCTTTTTGTTAAGTTCTTTTATCAAAGGCACTGTTTCATCCAACAAATGCCTTGCATGGCTAGCGATTTCCATGAAGTGCTTAAAGTGACTCATAAAAGCTTGATCACCTTTTTGGATGTAGAGAAAAAGGTCACATGGGACCCACTTACCCTCATAAGGTGGGATATCTATGGAATAGTGCAAGATGTAGTACTCAAGGAAGTCCATGATTTCCTTGAGCACATCAATGTTGAGTTGAATTGTCTTGTCCAGATCAAGCACTCTAGAAACAGGGTCATACAGGTGTGTTTGATCTTTGCAATGAGTTTATTCCAAAAACTCATTGAAGAGTTTTCGAGGACATTTGGAGAGGGGGTAGTAGGGGTTGAGGCAGCCATTGCACATAAAGGTAGTATGATTGCTATGGGGTGCATGCTCTTAATGTACTTTTCTTATGGCTCTTCCTGGGTACAAAAGTGTCAAATGAGATAACCATACTTGCTTTAATAGTAGATTCAATATTTTCAAGTGACTGAGACCCATTTAAAGGTAAAAATAATACGTATAAATATATGAATCATGCATAGAACTCTCAAGAAAAATTGGCTCATAAAAAATATTGAATAGATAATCATTTAATATAATAAGTTAACCAATCATGTAGAAGGTCATGCTCTACGCTCTAGGACTACATACAGTGTTTGTAAGTTTTTTTTATAGAAGATGTTATAAGACGATTCGGGTATAGAGAGAAGGTAGTTACGGATGGTGGAGAGTTAAACACTCAAGAAGCTAAAGAGTTTTTTGATCATCATGGTATATGTTTGTCCCTCACTACTACATACAATCCTGAAGCTAATGGTAAAATAGAGAAAGGACATCCATCTATAATAAAAGCTCTAGCTAAAGCATGTAATGGGCATACTAGACAATGGCCTAGATACTTGCCAGTTGCACTTTGGGCAGATAGAATGACATGTACACAAACCATAGGTTAGATGCCTATGGAATTAATGCATTACCAAAAGCCTATTTCTCCAATTCATACTCAAATCTTGACTTGGGCATCACTTCCCTCAAATGAAAATATGACAAACGAGGAGTTGTTAAGTGTAAGATTACAACAGTTAGAGCAAGGAAATAAAAAACTAGATGAAGCAGCACAAAAGATAAAAGAATCAAGAATAAAAAACCAAATTTATTTTGATAAATTGAGTAAGTACCTCCATCCAATTTGGCAATGGAGGAAGGAAATCCATCTCCCATGTTGAGTTGATGTTGCTCTGATACTGCTATGAGGAGATGGTTGGATACAATTTAGAGACGAGGTGTTGTTGCAATAATCCTCCTCTACGCCTGCAACTATCTTATTAAATTTTCTCTATTTTACATATAGTCCATACACATCCAATTTCTAGATCCTTGACCTTGCAAACAATCTTTAGATCTAGATTGTGTTGGCCCAACTTATAGAAGGCATGTAGGCATTATGTCCATACATATGATCCATGTCACTAAAAGTGGTCCTCCAATCTAGGAGATATTCTCTCAAGTAGATTCGTGAATTTTTCAACTAACAAAATCCACGGGTTTAGTGGTGGTTACAAATATTCTTCCAAGTCAAATTGACTTTTACAAATGGTAAAAGATAAAAAACTTCCTAGCAATGGTTTCCATGGAGCTTCAATTGTACATTTACTCTAGCCAAATGTGTAGGTTGATAATTGCACCAATAGCTCCCCTCAAGCCCAAAATTTTAGCTTGGTCTCCTTCTTTAATATTCATGAATATTCATGTGCAAATTAGTTGATACATAAGCCAACTGAATTTCCTTGCTGAATAGCTTCTCTCTCACATAATGATAGTGGACCTCTATATGCTTGGTCCGGGCATGATAAATAGGATTTGCTGCAAGATGTAGTGAGCTTGTATTATCTCCAAAAATTATTGGAGATGTAGCATGCAAACCCAAATCTGTATATAATAGTGTAATCCATATGGCCTCTTGAGTAGCATTGGCCAATCTTCTATACTCTGCCTCTATAGAAGATAAACAAATAGTAGGTTGCTTCTTTGAGGACCATGATATAGGTTTATCACTTGCAAAAAGATAAGTATCCTGAGTTACTTCTTCTATCATCTCTGCAACTTTCCCAATCTGCATCTGAATATATCTTGATGTCTAAGTCTGAGGTGTAAGGAAAGTATAATCCTTGATTTTGAGTACCCTTAAGGTACTTAAAAATCCTTTTGGCAGGTTCCAAATGAGGTGAGCTAGGTTTGTGCATAAATTGGCTTAAGATACTTACTCCATAAGCAATATCAATCCTTGTCAATGTAGCATAGTTCAAGCTTCCCACTATGCTTTGGTAACCTACAATATTCTCAAGCACATGACCTTCATGAGCACTTAACTTCTGATTTACCTCCATTGGAGTGCTTGCAACTTTGGCATCCTGCAAATGAAACTTCTTTACCATGTCTTGTATATAATTTCTATGAGTAATATAAATTCGAGAGTTAGTATAGACTAACTCAAGTCCAAGAAAATACTTTAGTGATCCTAGGTCACTAATTTTGAACTCCTGCATCATTTGATTTTTAATCTGCTTGATTCCATTAGCATCATTACCTGTGAGTATGATATCATCAACATATACATGTAGGTATATTACCTCTGATTTACTTCTCTTAACAAACACAGAAGTATCTTCTTTACTCATGATGAATCCTTGATCATGAAGGTATGTATTCAACCTATGGTTCCATGCCCTAGTGCTTGCTTCATTCCATAAGGAGATTTGGTCAATTTACACACATATGTTACCTTGTTTGGGTCCTCATAACTAGGAGGTTGAGATGTACACTTCCTCTGAAATCCATCCATTCAGAAAAGAATTTTTTACATCCAATTGATACATGTTCCAATTCTTTGATTAAGCCACACTCACCAATATTCTGATGGTTGGCATTTTGGCCACAAGTGAGAAGGTTTCTTCATAATCAACTCCTTGGGTTTGTGCAAAACCCTTAGCCACAAGTCTAGCTTTGTACTTGATTATTGATCCATCAGAATTCTTCTAGATCTTATAGATTTATCTAGAGCCAATTACCTTCATAGACTCCTTCTTTAATACTAGCTCCCAAGTATCGTTCTCCTTGAGTGCTTCAATTTCCTCATCCATAGCTTCTTTTCATTCTGCCTTGATCTTTGCCTTTTCATATGATGATGGCTCTTCAATGAGAAGTCTTTTGCAAGATAAACCGAATGCTTAGTAACTAAGGAAGTGTCATACCCATATCTGATTGGCTTCTTGCTCTCCCTTTTTGATCTTCTGATTGGTTGGTTGGATGATTCAGGTACATCTTCTAGCTTCTTCATTTTGACTTTGCCTTTGGAAGTCCATGCGTTGTATTCTTCTAAGTTGATGATGTCCTCATCATCTGAGTTGATGTCTTCAATATGATAAGGATCCTCCTTAGTGAGGCTTGGAAACTCCTCTTCCAATTCATAAGGTAGCTTTACTTTCCTACATTCACTTTCAAACCAAGACTCATTCTCATCAAAGACAACATCTCTACTAACCATGAATCGTTTGTTTGAAGGATTGTAGAACCTATATCCTTTCGGATTCAAGTCATACCCTATGAGGATGCACTTCTCTCTCTAAGGGTCTAGCTGACCTCTAATTTGAGAAGGGATATGTACATAAGCAACACATCCAAAGATCCTGTAATGATCAAGTGAACATCTCTACCATGCCATGCTTCATATGGGGTCATCCCATCAAGAGATTTGGATGGCAACATCTTTACAAGATAAGTGTAGTCTATTTCTCCTCTCTGCCACCCCATTTTGCTCAAGGGTATACCTTGTTGTAATTTCTCTCTTGATTCCTCTATCTTGCAAGAATGCATCAAACTCATTTGAGAAGTGCTCACATCCTCCATCTGACCTTAGTCTCTTAAGACTTCTTCCCGTTTGGTTCTCAACAAGTGTAAGATACTTTTTAAAGTAACTGAATACCTCAGCTTTGTGTGTCATAAATTATAAGACAGTCCACCTACTGAAATCATCAATGAAAGATACATAATACCTTGATCTAGAAATTGAGGGATCCTTACTTGGTCCCCATACATCTGTATGGACAAGCTCTAGGTGGTCCTCATGCAGGTACCTTTCCTTGTGAAGGGTAACCTGTGAGATTTTCCGAACTAACAAGCACCACATTTATAGATCATGTGTTCCTTGGATACATTAGGTATCCCAAACACACATTGATCTCTACATATTTGTTTTAAGTTTCTTTCACCAACATGCCCTAATGTCTTATGCCAAATTTCAAGCTCTTATAGTGTTTTATCTTTGTAGCTATAAAGTGCAATATTCATTGTATCTTCAAGTTCAAAAATGAATAATCTACCTGTCTTTTCTCCTTTGGCAATTCTCTTGAATCCATGTTGGGGATCCTCCACAAATGCTCCATATTGGTGGAATCTAACCTACAAACCCTTTTCCACAATCTGTCCAACACTCATCAAATTCTTGATAATTATAGGTACATATAGAACCCTACTCAATAGATTTCTATTTCCATCAGAGGTCTTAACATTTCCTACTTTAATCACTGAGTGCTTGGTGTCATCACTTGTTTGTACTTGATGCTTACCCTATGGTTCCTCCAGGTCAAAGAGAAGAGCTACATTGCCTGCCACATGGTTTGAGCATCCTGAGTCAATGTAGAATAGATGATCATCATTTATACCTGGTTTTGAATTCGTATTCATAATCGGAAGAGAATCCTCTTGCTCCTCTGTGTAGTTGATGTATTCTTTCCTTGATTTGGTAGTTTCTATTGTATTTGTTGCTGTAGTTGTTATTGTATCCTTGATGATGATTGAATCTTCCTCTTGATTGTGTATATCCACCTCTTTGATAATCTCTACCTCCTTAATTGTTGAAGTTCCTATAACACTCATCTATAGTACGATTTGACAATCCACAAATATTACATGGTGAGGACTTATAAGGTCTCCCCCCGACCTTGCTTACCTCCTCTGCCCCTTCCTCTTGAGGTTCTACCTCTCCCTGCATAGTTGGCTTGGGGGTAGCTCCTTCCACCTCAACTTTCTTGTTCTTCCCTTTCTCTTTGGACTTATATTTATTAGTGTATAGGGCAGAAGAGCTATTACCTCTTCATGAATCTCCATTCTTGTTGACCTTCACTTCATGGATAAAGATTTTTCCCATGAGTGTGCTAAGCTCTGGAATCTACATGTCCATGTACAAGTCAACCTTGCTAATGCATATGTGGCACACCATGTGTTGAGTCTTTCATGCTCCTCTCTTGTAGGTTGTCCTTTGCTTCTGAATATGGGCATCTCCTCATCTCCTGATATGTATCCATAGAGGCTCCTTCCTTGCAAGTATGTCTTCATACTCAAGGACCATGCTTGATAGTTGTTCCTATCCAATTTATCAATGAAGGAAGGAAACTCATCTCCCAATTTACCTTAGCTTTGCTCTAATACCACTGTTGGGAAAGATGAATGGAAACTTCAAGAAATGAGCAAGTACTGCCAATTTCTGCTTTGTACCAGCCCCTTCTTGCTCCTGAGTTGCATTTTGGGCCCTCTTAGTGTTCCAATGACACTATATAAGTGCCTATGTACTTTGGAAATGATCTGAGAAATCATTGAACCAAAATAGACCACATCCAAGTTGAGAGATCAATGAAAACCTTCTATTTTTGTTCACACACTTGGTGTTTGTTATGCTCAGTGCTTCCAACAGAATAGGAATTAGAAACATGCATTTTGGAGATATCAAATTAAATTAATGAGATAATGATTCCAAGTGGAATCACTTAAAATGATGCACTATACATAGAGCAATCAATTTAGCAATCAAATCATTACCCTCAATTTTTTAGGACCTCTCTAGAGTTTGACCAATGAGTTCTTAGACACGCTTCTCTCCAAATTGCCTGCATGGATTATCCTCAAAACTTGTAAGCATGTAGAGAACATGAAGCTGATTCCAATAAGCTATAGAGCATTGAAAATGATAAAGACATGACTGAGATATGAGCAGTACAAGTTGACTATTATGAGTGACTATGAGAGAGAGACCATAGAAGGGAAGTATTGATCTATTGTACTAGGACACAATGTTGTACAAGATCATAGGCATGATAATCAAAGCCTAATGATGATGAGTAGTATAGGCTATGATGTAAGCCTTACTCTCTTACAATGTGGCCAAAGAAGAACTCGGAAAATGGACACACTCAGCCGCACGTTTTTTGGTCATCTTTTATAGATGATGCATTTGGAATTTGAATTTGAATTCTCCAATGTCTCGCACTAAAAGTGGTCCTCAAATCTAGGATATATTCTCTCAAGTAGAGTCGTGAGTTATCCAACCAAAAAACTCCATGAGTTTAGTGGTGGTTACAAATATTCTTCCAAGTCAAATTGACTTTTACAAATGGTAAAAGATAAAAAACTTCCTAGCAATGGTTTCCATGGAGCTTCAATTGTACATATACTCTAGCCAAATGTGTAGGCTTGATATTTGCACCAACAACCTAAAAACATAACTAATAAGCAATCATATAAACATAAAAACATCAATCATAAGGGTTTAGGATTTCATACAAATTCATATACTTAAAAATATGAAAATTAGGGTTTATAGATTTAGAAAATAGATACCTAAGGGATCTATATGAGCATATATACCTAAATACATAAAAATAAGGTTTTCAGGTTTAAATATTTCAAGTTTGTATTATTTTAAAAATAAGGATTAAGGGCTTAAATATTTCAAGTATGTATTATGTCTTAAGGTTAGGCATCTTCTCTAATTAAAAAATTTTGTGCTTGAATATTTCAATGATCTATGGCATTTAATAGTGGTGATCCTTGGGCTGATTTGGAGGAAAAAATAGAATGTACTTGCAATATCTGTACGTATAAAATTGCAGAGAAAAGAACAGTAATTAGAGAGCATGTGTGGAAATATGGAGAGTTTGATCCTGGCATTTTATTGGCTCAAAAGCATGAATCACATGGAAGAGGCCTATTGCTTTCAAGTGACGTAGATTCATATCATGAGCCAAAGGGAGTGAGAGGTAGGAATCCAATATTATGTTGAAATCAACATGAGATATGCAAGGAATGAATGGAAGACATGATTGATGTGTTTTTTTTTTTAATATACTAATGTGGATGACTACATTTCTGAGTGTAACCATCATGAACGTACTAATCAAACTAAAAATTCAAAAGATGTACTGCGAGTGCTTGTTCATCATCAATTATATAGAGATGAAAATATCTCTGTTCTTCAAACATGTTTTTAATTTATGAATCTACAAGTAGTTTATGGGTGCTTCAATGAAGGTGTTAGTGTTCGTTTTAAATTTATAAGAGAGAAAGTACTGCTAGAAGGAAATGAAATGCCACCGTCTTTATTTTATGCAAAAATGTTTTCCATATTTGTAGAAATTAATCAAGGGACACTAGAGATTAAAAAAATGTTCCAAATGCAAAGAAAAATAATACTACCAACACGTTTTGTCATCCACGTATGCAAAGGAAAATGCCTGATTCTAGAAAGCTTGAAGTTACAGATATCTTAGACTAGGAAAATTCACATTGACATGCCCTTGAGTAATTATCTCAAGTCCTATCTCATTGCACCATAGTTACTTCAATTTGTCCCAAATTATGCATGCATAGATCTAGATGACAAGCCCATGCATAAGTCAAATTTTTTTGAGATACCATGAATTGCAACCTTAGTCCATTCATCCATTTGCACAAATCTCTACAAAGTTGTATGTCGTCATTCGTTTGATACTCATTTCTCATGCTAAATCACTCACATGGATACACTAAAAAAAAAAAAGAAACTTATCCATTTTGAAGAGCAAGCAACGAAGAAGAACCCAAATAGATAGGATTTAGTCAAAATAGGAGCTTATACACTAAGGAAAGGCAACATATTAAAGTGCGAAAGATCTTCACTTGTGAAGTCACCTATCTTATGGCTCTTAATGAATGTTTATCACAAATATACCAACAACATTGTTGGAGTTGGAGGTCTACGGAAGCATGCGAACAACACAAGGAAGGAGAAGAAGCTTGGAGCACAACACAAAATATTGAATGTATGACCAAGACAATGTACAGAGATTAGTGACCCATTAGAAGTATAGGTTTATATACAATCTGAAGGAGAAAAACCTCCTAAATATGGAAAAAAGTGCCCCACTAGTCCTAATGTGTTCACATTGAGGTGTTTTATATATCATTCAGTAGCCAAGAAAACCTTCTTGAAGTTTGCAGAAGACCAAAAGTTCCAACTCAGAGGTTATCATCTAGGAAATAGCAAAACATAGAGCAACATATTTTCACCATAAGAACCATATTTTCTTTTGGAGGTTCATTTTGTTATGGAACTTCTTTGAGAGAGATGTTTTTGTGTTCGAGGTCTTATTTTTAAACCTTGAATGCATTTTCCATGTATGATCATTGTGGTAGCTCCTCCATATGAGAGTAGATCATGATCTTGTCACGTGTTTAGCATGTGAGATGACATTGAGGTATATCTTATTTTTTAAGGTTTATGGCATCATTAGTTTGATCATGCTTTTATTAGTGCATGTATAGTGACATTGTATTCTATATCTTGCTTACACCACTTGGTTACTTGCTGATTGCGCATAATTTTATGAGAGTTAACTTTGGATCTTGGTTGGTACTTGTATCCTTCTTTTTCTTTACAGATACATGATCCAAATTGGAGCCTCAGTTGCACATCCATTTGTCACCTTGAGTGGTTATTATTTTAGGATATGGTCATTGATTTGATATCTATTTGCTAGTGTGATTCTTCGCATATGGGGATGGTGATTTCCACATGGTTTATTTGGTTCAAATATGATTTTACAAAGGAGATGTTGTCAAAATTTTATCAGCTTTTGTGCTAGAAGACTAATTTAGTAGATCCTTTATGCTTGTGTGATAGTTTTGGATTATTTCTCTAATTACTTGGACTTGGTCACATGTTATTCATGATAGATTAGACTATCTTGTAGGATTCATTCTTGAGTGGGAGGTGTATTTCCATCATATTGGTGTGTATTGCCATCAATTATTGGGCATATGTATTTGCCATTATCTTTGGTTGGATCAGTGATAGGTGGTGAAAGGTTTCTCAATATTCTTTTCTTATCGGATATCTTTTTATGATTCCTCAACTTACAGGGGATACTCTGTCAAATTTTTTCTAGGAGTCTTTCATATCTACTTACTTTGGAGACTTGGTGAGCAAGCTTATGCTCATGGTTTTATGTTCATGCTAGATGCATGATTATGTGACACGTGGTCCACATGGTTTTTTCTCCTTTGAAGTATTTGTGATATGAGTTATGCATATGGATATGCAGGTGTGATCCTATTGAGGTCAGAGTATTATTTCTAGTCTCTTGTTACATTGCTAGTCTCTTCGATCGCCAGCATGGTTTCTTCTTGGTTTGATGGCATTGAATTTTGGGATGGAAAGAATAGATGTGGCATACATTGGTTTGTGCAAGGTTACACATGTATGTGCATAGAGATGCACAGAGGCCTCGTGACATGCTCGACCATGTATGGATGGATATGGATGCATTGGACAGCTCCACTATCCGATTACTACTTGTGGATTCTATATATGAGTCTCTTATGTATGACGAGACTTGTGGTTCATTATGGCAGAGACTACATGATATGTATGTGAGTCCATTGACTCATGTGAGATATAGATCACACCGAAAACTTTGGTTTTGGAACTATGGCCATGAGGGCCATACTCGATGATATTGCTTTACACTGATGTGAAAATGAAATCAAAGATATGACATTAGGTCAAGTAGTGATTTCAGAAGAGTCTATGGTAGTTAATTATGTTGGTGATGGTGATATCAATTTCTCTTATGGTTCATCTAAGGATTTTTTGTTTAATGGATATCACACATATGGCTTGGTTGCTTGATGCATTAGCTAGTTTTCATGTTACTCCACATCACAAGTGGTTTTGTCGATTCTAAGGTGAGATTCGTGGATGTGTGCACATGCCTGATGGTAGAGCATATGACATTAAGGGTGCATGAGATGTATGTCTTATGATACTTGGTGGAGCATCACTTATACTAAGACATGTTCGTTATTTGCCTTCATTCGCTATGGGTTTGCTTTGAGTAAGCTAGTTACATGAGAGTAGATGTTATGCATTCCTTGGTGAGCATCATTTTCAATTGTAGTCAGGATCGCTTATGCTTGTTAGAGGTGCTAGGATTGGGCACAAGTATCCATTACAATTACTCCATGTGAGAGACAATCTCATCTCAGTGGGAGTTCAGCCTGATGTGTGGTGTGAGACTTTTCATGTATCATTTTCTCTACCTACACATAGGCCTATTTCCTGGAGAATTCCTCTCCTATGCAGAGCGGAAAGTGTGGAAGACCTTCTCAGGATGAAGACCTTCACCTACAACTGAACCTTAAAATCAAAACCGGTATGAACTCAAGAACACAATGATCTTGAGACTTTGTTCACTCAAAATAGACACTAATAGCTTTAAAATGAGCTATCTAACATGCAATTTTGATTAGTTTTGGTTTGGCAATTCTTTGCCGCAAAACAGGCTGCCTGCTCACGAAGTTAGGCTGAAAACTAGACTTCACCGCAAAACTGAATAACTTAGAGAGCATGGTGAATCTCACTAAATTGTTTTAGAAAAAGAAAGACACTAGATAAGCTTGCAAACACATATTTAAACTCTAAAAATGGATACATAGATTGAGATATATGACTCTCACAACCAGGATTCCAAGAAATTGGTATGCTGTTGGACATAGTCTACGTGATTATAGAAAATGAAATGACTGAAACCAAATGAACTACCTACAAGGGGACTTCGGCACCTTCTTCCTCTGTTCTTGAGTTTCCTCCCTTGCCTCTTTTGTATCCAAATGACCACGAGCTCTCATGATGGGTTTGAGAGCTCTTCTCCATAATTCCTCCACTACTTTGAGGAGCCACTCTTCTCTTCTGGTTTAGTTTTTGGATTTGATTCTCTTTTGGCCTCCACTACTTGCTGAAATAAATGCTTCTATTTTCCATTTGTGCATTTTACTTCTATTTGAAGAAAATAATTTTTGCAAAATATATACAACCTTGTTTCTCTATTTTTAACACTCCCCCTCAAACTAGTATGTGAGCTTGCACCTTCAGTCATATCCTACAAATTGATTTCATCCTTGAACATCTTTAGTTTAGAAGCATCTAAGGACTTTGTAAACATGTTTTAAACCTGGTAATTTGTAATAATATACTTTATATCCACATTCTTTCTCAAATCTTTTTCTCGAACATAATGATAATGCACTTCTATGTACTTACTTTGTGCATTAAACATTGGATTGTTTGTCGAGTTAATGCTTGACATGTTGTCACCATATATTGGAGTGGTCTCTACCTCACATCAAGATCAGCCAAGAGCTTCTTAATCCACATAGCTTCAGAAGTTGCAAAGCCTAATCCTCTAAACTCAGCTTCTGTAGATGATAGTGCAACAATAGGTTTCTTCTTTGAGCTCCATGTGATAGGTTTGCTGCCTATCATGAATACATAACATGAAGTAGATCTTCTATCTTCCTTTGAACCAGCCCAATCAGCATCACTAAAGCCCTTCATCTGCAATTCTTCATCATATATATAAAACAAGGCATGATTGACAGTGTGCTTCATATATCTTACACTCATTTGGCTGAATTTAAATGTTCACTTGTTTGAGTTTGCATAAATTAAGAAAGAACTCCAACAATATAACACAAATCTGGTTTTGTGATCTTAGCATAGATCACTCAACCTATAATACTCTTTTATGTAGTTACATCATGGTATTTCTCTCCATCATTTGAGCATAGCCTCACATTTGTGTCCATAGATTGAGTGAGTGGCTTGCATTCACTCATTCCAAATCTGAAAAGAACATCCAACAAGTACTTTCTTTTCATTAAGTAGATGCCATATTTCCCATAGACTACCTCAATGCCTAAAAAATATTTTAGCTCACGCAGATCTAAAATTTTAAACTCCTTACCGAGTTTTCTTTTTATCTCTTGTATTCCTACAACATTACTTCCTGTTATGATGAGGTCATCAACATATATGCATATGTATACCTGCTTGCCTTCTTCTTTCTTCATATAGAGAGAAGGATCAGCACTACTTGGACTATACGCACACCTTGTGAGGCAGTCAACCAATCTTTGGTTCCAAGCACTTGATGCTTGCTTCAGCCCATACAAACTTTTCTTCAATCTACAAACAAAATATGGATGTTTTTTATCTTCAAATCTAATCGGTTGACGCATATATACCTCTTCTTGAAGTTCACCAATGACAAAAGTATTTTTTATGTCTAGCTGGTACAATGGCCATGCCCTTTCTACACCTAGTGCAATCAAGGTCCTAATTATTCCCAGTCCATGTCGTGAGTCTGCTTGAATCCTTTTGCTACTAGTGTAGCTTTATGCCTAGCTAGAGAACCATCAGCATTTCTCTTTATTTTAAACACCCATTTATTTGGAACAATCTTCATAGCTTTAGCCTTTGGAACTAGCTCCCATGTGTGATTGTCCTTGAGAGATTTTACCTCTGATTGCATAGCTTGCTACCATTCCTTTTGTGTACATGCTTCTTCGTATGCATCCGGTTCTTTGTCTTTGACCACCTGTATCATATATGGAAAATGCTTTGCAATAAAACTATCATTGCTTAGCCTTTGAATTGTATACCTTGCTCTTAAAGAACTCATTACATTTCCTTTTGAATATTGCTTCTTCAATCGGTTCAACTTTACCTTTGCTATAATCACATCTTCATACTCTTCTTCACTTGCATAAATCTTCCCTTCCATGTTGAGCTTTCTCCATTTGAGGTAGAAGCTTTTGGAGCTCACATTTGAGTGCTTGTTTGCTGAAATTCTTCTTGGACAACACCTCCATCATCTTCATAATCTTCTTCAAGAATCTTCTATTTTCCTTTGTCTCCAAACCATGGTCTTAGCTCATCAAAAACCATATCTCATGAGACTCATAACTCCTTTGTGACCAAATCGTAGAACCTCTATCTTTTTGCTCCAATGAATATCCAATGAACATACATTTTTCTGACTTTGGCTCCATCTTTGTCCTTAACTCTTGAGGAATGTGAACATAACACACACATCCAAAAAACTTTGAGATGTGTAAGGTCACGTTCCTTACAATAATAAACCTCCTTGGGAGTTAAATTATGCAATTCAACTGTTGTGCAACTTGTTCATCAAATAAACAGCCGTGCTAGTTGCATTAGCCCAATAGTTTAGTGGAAATTTCACCTCATTGAGCATGCATCTTGCAACTTTTGTGATATGTCTATTTTTCCTTTCAGCAATTCCATTTTGTTGAGGCGTGTATCTACATGTAAATTTTCGTTGATGCCATTTTCATAAAGAAAATATGAAAATTCTTTGGAGAAATATTTTCCTCTCCATAAGACCTCAAGGTCTTTATGTATTATCGTGTCCTCTTGTTCTACACATGAAAATACTTCAAGGAGTGGCCATAGTAGGCTCCTTCTTGCTAAACCAAGATATGCATGAGTTAGCAAGCATGAAGCAAAGACCACTAATGGACACATGAGTGTCATAACAACCAAGCTGGGCAAAGTCAACAAAAGCATGTAAATCTAGTGCTAGTGATTCCCTGTTGAGATAAAACAATTCAAGCAGTCGAGGAGCACTCAAATAGGGAAATATGCACTTATTTACCTACCAATGTTTGACACTTCGGCAATGCATAAACTTGCTCATTTGTGAGATAGGATCTAGCTGAGTAATTCATGAGTTAAATCAAGCATTCAATAGACACCTGATAGAGAATAGCATCAAATGCATCTTAAGCATCATGAAGACTCAACCATAAACTTGTTTCGATATGAGTGGCAATACGTTGCTGGCTTGAAGTCTGAAACATTGCAATAATGTGTCAATATATTTCGTTTGACACATAGCTATTTTGCCATCAAATTGCATAAAGGTGCTTTCAATTGGATTGTTCTCAAAACCATGTGCAATCAAGTAGGCATGTATCTTTTCATACCAAGCAGGTGGTGCTTGCTTCAAACCGTCTAATGCCTTTTCAATGAGCACACTTTGCTTTCATGCGCTTTTTGCACAAGACCATGGGGCTGAAAAACATACACTTCTTCATGTATGTCACCATTTGGAAATGTAGTTCTAATGTCCAACTCATATACATTCCAATTGAGCTACAAGTGCAGAGATGCTATGAATAGTAGAAACTCAACATGTAGGAGCAAAGGTCTCATTAAAACAAACGCCTCTTTCTTGAGCATAACCTTTTTCAACAATCCTAGCCTTATACTTGTCAATTTGTTCCATCAGGCTTAGACTTTAACTTGTATACTCACTTAGTGAAAATGGCCTTCTTAAAAGGAGGCAAATCACATAAAGAGTAGGTAGCATTCTTCATAATAGCAGCATATTTTGGTTGCATAGGAGCCATCCAATTTTATGAATTTTGTGCTCTACCAAATGAAACACACTCATTCGCACCACAAAAACTAGAGGTAGCCATAGCATAGCAATCTGATGCAAAAGAAGCACTATGAGAGCTTGAATGAGTACGATATGATAGAGATGCATCTAATTTGTTATCTTGCAATGTCTACACCAGCCATTTAGGCATAGTGTTTGCCTCCTCTTTATTAGACCTCTCATCAACAAGTGCATCAAAAATGGAATGATTTGCATCATCATGTGGGACCTGCAAAGGCTAAGAAATTGCCTCATTTGGACTAGCACTAGATGATCCACTTGTAAAAAGAGGCAGCAAAGTTTCATACACATCTTGAGAGCTAACTAGTGTCTCCTTAGTACATGAAAGTAATGGCTGAATTGCATCTTCCACGAATAGCATCATATTTTGGTTCAATAGGAGCCATCCAATTTTCTGAATTTTGTGCTTCATCAAATGAAACACACTCATTCTTATCACAAAAACTAGAGGCAGCCATAGCATAGAGATCTGATGCAAAAGAAGCACTATGAGAGCTTCAACGAGTATGATATGATAGAGATGCATCTAATTTGCTATCTTGCAATGTCTACACAAGCCATTTAGGCATAGTTTTTGCTCCTCTTTATTAGACCTCTCATCAGCAAGTGCATCAGAAATGGAATGATCTACATCATCATGTGGAAGCTGCATAGGCTGAGAAATTGCCTCATTTGGACTAGCACTAGACTATCCACTTCTAAATAGAGGTAGCAAAGTTTCATACACATCTGTTGGCATACAAAGCAACAAAGGAGTCATGCACAATACGGCAACAAGGCCAGACCATTTTTTCCCATAGATTATGTACAACCCAAGTGATTTTAATCACTACACAAACATTGTAAATCCCGTTTTTGGTAGATTAGACTCCATTTTGTGCCAGCCGAGGAGTCCTCGAGCTTGAGGAGTATTAGAAGTACCATCGTACCAAATTTCATAATTTTTAGACTTCGTTTGAGCCCTCAAATATCCCTGGAACCTAATTTTTAACTAGGTCGGACACTAGGTCTGGACAGGGCCAAAAGCTAGTCAAAAACTATAAAAAGAGCTAGAGAGCTCATTTTTGGGGTTAGATTGTAATTGAAACGAACTTGTAAGAGCTTTTGAAAGTAATTTAAAGAACTCCATTGATTCTCTCTCTTTGTCTTGCCGTGTGTGCGCGTGTGTGTGTATGTGTGTGCATGCTTGTGTGCTTCTCACTCACGCACTTGTGCCGCCACTTGCTCGAGGTCTTCATACCATCCTCACGTCTTCCCGGATTGACATTAAAGGAGGTGCTACTCATCACTGAGCTACACCAAATTTTGGCGCCGTTGCCGGGGATCGAGCTTTGAGGACGAGCGTGTGATGGTAAGACGTAGAGTTGACGCGTTGGAGTTGTAGGTATTTTCTTCACTCTCATCGATTTTCTTTTACTTTCTTCACCATCATCATCATCACCATCTCCCACGTCCATCTCCATCATCGCGAAAATTTCAGTTTTTTGACTATATCCCCACCTCCACCTCATTTCCCTCATTTCACTTGTGAGAGAGAGCGAGAGAGCGAACTTGCATGTGCTGTTTTTGCATGTTTTCTGAGCTATTTTGCAGGTTTTTTGCTGTACCATCATCCCCAGCAGTGTGCGCAGGTACGACAGGCTCTGCACAGGTCCCGGGACGACAGCCTCTGTCTATCGCGACAGACAGAAAATCTTAACATTTTGTGAATGCATGTTTATCACTGTAACCTACACCTTGAGGGCACTCTAGATCACTAGAAGTTTTTCAAAAATTTGCATTTTTTCAGTCTATCGCGACAGACACCGTCTATCGCGACAGACAGAAATCCGCGACAGACACCGTCTATCGCGACAGACAGAAATCCGCGACAGATACCGTCTATCGCGACAGACACTGTCTATCGCGACAGACAGAAATCCGCGACAGATACCGTCTATCGCGACAGACACCGTCTATCGCGACAGACAGAAATCCGCGACAGATACCGTCTATCGCGACAGACACTGTCTATCGCGACAGACAGAAATCCGCGACAGATACCGTCTATCGCGACAGACACCGTCTATCGCGACAGACAGAAATCCGCGATTGATACCGTCTATCGCGACAGACAGAAATCCACGATAGACACTGTCTATCGCGACAGACACCGTCTATCGCGACAGACAGCCCCCACGATAGATTGTGTCTATCGCGACAGACACCGTCTATCGCGATAGACAGGCATTTTCGGCAAAAAAATTAAGGAGTGAATTTTTTGGGAAATTTAGGCTAAATTTTGGGCATGTTTGCACTTTCATGTACTCATGTTCATTAAAAAGGTGTCTGAGATAAATTGTTTGCCAATTGAAAGGTCTACTTGGAGCTAATCTTGGGACTTATGCAGGTCTATTGAGAAGCAATTGAGAGCGTCCAAGCAAGGGTTTTGCACAAGCTTGAGAATCAACTTCTCGAGCACTAAAGAGCAAGGTTCGGCAAGAAAGGTTGGAATACTCTCAACTCCTCTTCGTCAATTCCTAGCTTAGGCTAAGAACGATTAGAAGTAGGAGTAAGTCAGGGCGACGATAGGCCACTATCAAGTTGAAGACCACCTAAAAACTCAAGTTCAAGCTAAGGGCATAATCCTTGTACTGTCGAGAATTTTAAAGGGAAAGAACTTAACGTAGAACGGTCAACTGTAAGTGCGAAACAACATTCAAATATTCCTGACGACGTGATATCAGACAAGAACTCAAACACGATAAAATAACTAAAAAGAATCAAGTGACTGGTACCAATTGATCGGCAACGAGGTTGTACTCTCGCAAAGAATTGGGCTACCTAGTTAGGCATATGAACCTTAGATCGGGACGACATCTAGTAAGGGAGAGACAAAGCCTTAGGTCTTCAGAGGCTAGTGTCAATCACACTGCAAGGTCTTGGGCCCAGCAGTTGAGCCACCACTCGTATTACCCTAGCTCTGAAACCAGTGAGTCAGAGATGTCTCAAGGCATGGACAGACCTACGGGAAGTTCAGGAGTGCCTTACCTGTACAGGGTAGAAGGCCCTTACAAAACGCAGCTGGAGTACCTTAGGACCAACCGATTAGGTGCTAGCATCTATGAGGACGGCCTAGGAAGATCTGTGGTCCAGATTAAAAACCCTGACCAATCCATAGGACTAGAGCACCCAGCTGTCAAGTTTGAAAACGGTGCATACCTGGACAAAGAAGGAACCATATACGTAGTCACCAGTCACCCAGATAGGACGGATGAATTTGGAAATGTAATCTCAGAGGCGGACTTAGGTGACTTAGAACAAGGAAACATGGGAGTAGAACCTAGAACCCCCCGAGGTAAATCAGTTCTCACTAGGATTATCACGCCTGAGTGGGTACCCCAAGACAACAAGAGCATAGAGTTGCTCCTCAATCGAGAAACCGACGAAGCCTTCTGGAGGTATAAATCCAATCAGCCAACTGATATAGGAAATATCATGATCTATGAGTTTAAGGATCCAGACAGTCCAGGCAGGGTGAGCTACTTAGATCACGTTTCAGAACGGATCTTTGCGGTTACGGAAAATGATAGGCATGCTTACACTTGGAAGGGCGAATTCATTTTCCCCCAACCAAGATCGAACGTATCCTATGGTCACCCTGGAGCTGGAGCATCCCAAGCTCATGGTATGCAAAGAGATAGAAGTAGAGATAGACCAGAAGTAAGTTTTGCCAACCCAGTGGGCAGAGAAAGAACGAGAACAGAGACGAATAGGGTAGAACCTGAGATGCATAGAGTCCACAGGAACCAAAGAAATGTAGATGGATTCCCTCTGCCGAGGCCTAGAGAGCACACAAGAACTTTGAGACCCACCCAGCTAGTTAAGTCCATGAAGAATTACTTTGATGGCACAGGAGATCCCTATGATCATGTGGCGGAGTTCAAGCAAGTCCTGAGAGCTGAACAAGTGGAAGATCTGTTCACGCAGTACAATGCCTTCGGTCTAACCCTTAGGAACACAGCACTTACATGGTTTCAGCCATTAGATGAGCGTCAGTTCAGGAGCATAGACCAACTCCTAGAGGCATTTATCGTAGAGTTCTCTAAGAGCGGCATAAGACACAATACCTCCTCATTGATTCACAGCTTCAAACAGACCCCCCAAGAGACTGTCAGATTGGCCGGAAGAAGATTTAGACAATATCTTGAGAGGTGCCCTATTTCGGAACTACCCACATCTGCTAAACAAGTAGCCTTATTCCTTGATGGATTGCTGAGTACGAAATTGAGATCCTATGTGTATCTGAAGGACCCTAGGACCATAGAAGAATGTGTATGCATGTGCATTGACATTGAAGATAACCTAGGGGAAGAGCTAGAGCTTTCCAAAATCTACAAAGATTCAGATAGCGCATCTAGTCACTCTTCCACGCAATCCACATCAATTGAGGAACTTGCCGAAAAGGTAGCTCAGAAATTAGGTGTAACTAGCAAACAAATTCCAAGGTTTGCTCCTGTGAAAAGGTGCTATACATGCGGTGGTGACCATATGGCGAACGTCTGTCCCATTATGGCTCAACCCCAAGTAAACCCCAGTAGCCAGTACTGCACCATAGAACGGAGATACACCAACCACACCGCACAAGATTGTCCATACAACAAGCAGGCGGTTAGGCAACCCTACCCTCAGCCCTACCAACAAGGCAGATACCAGAACCAGTACCCTCCACAACCATATGGCAGGCCACAACAAAATTTCCAACCTCAATATCAAAGGCCTCAGCCTGTGCTAGCACAACAACCCCCAGCCCCAGCCAATGTGATTCCGGTAAAGTACACTGCTGCAGAAGAGAACCTGAATAGAGCATTAGTCCCAGTAACACCCTTGATTTCTGAAAGTGACCCGAGTGACCATAGCTTCGATTCTACACATGTTGATAGCCCCCAGGCCTACTACATGCAGTCTCCTGAGCATGGTGAGTCCTATTATAGCGAAGAGACAAACGAACCTAGTTGGGAATCAGATTACACGAACGTCATGTATGCAAACCCCAATCCTAGGCCTCAATCTAGGCAAGCAAGACCTCCATTCCCAAGAGGACCGTGCTACAGATGCCAAGGAGATCACCTCATTCGTGATTGTTCCTTGCCTCCGCCCACACAACCTCAGTCCTTGACTATCCAAGGCTTTTGCCAAGACTGCGGAAAAGAGCATCTCTTACGAGATTGCCCAAAGAACCCCAATAGCATGCCAAAAATCACCCCTATCAACGTTGTTGAGTTAGTGGTAGACTCCTCAGGAAGTGTCACTTCCACTGCACCAGTACAGGTAGTCACTAGGGCTCAGGCATTGCAGCAAAACCAAGGGGTAGGCCAGGAAAAGAGCCCAGATGCTAGCGATACTGAGAGCCAAAATAAAAAGAGAACAAGAGCTTGGAGAGATAGCCGCGAACGCATGAAAAGGCAATGGGCAAAGAAGATGAGTGAACTTGAGGAAAGTCTACGAGAAACCAAGGCTAAAATCATAGAGATCACATCTCAACCGCACTCTCACACATTCCCACCGCTACCATCCCCATCACCCTCCATCCCTTCACCCTCTAAGACAGCCCACTTAACCCACCCACCACCCCAAACAGGATCGGTATTAGCTGATCCCACTCCCGAAGACATAGACATGATGCTTAAAGCATATCAGGCCAGAATCCAAGAAGGGCCAAACGTCACGGATCATGACAAGTGCTATCCTAGAGCTGACCTAGAGATAGAAAGAACCAAACTATGCGCCAAAATGGTCGCATTGGCTCAGACTATGTTTGAAGCCAGTCGCCTTTTCAATTACTCAGGCTCAGCCAAAACGCAATTACACTTGGATGGATTCCTAGAGAAGTTAGAGAGGATAATTGCAAGATCTGACAAGGAAGAAAAAAATCAAGACCAAGAAAAAGCAAGCAAAAACAGGAATCATTCCCAATCAGAAGTGTATGTGGCCAATGCCCCTAAACCGGACAACTTTCCCTCCTTAGAAAGAATAGAGAGGCCAATAGCACAGCCAGAAAAGGAACCTACCCCTCAAAGAAAGGAAAGGGCAACAGGACGGATAAGCCAGCCTCTTCAGGAAGCCCATGGGCATCCTCAAGAAGCTTATCTTCCCCCCCAAAAGGCAGATGAGCCTCCCTCGAAAGCTCAAGTACCTCCACAGGTTGCCTACATTCCTTCTGAGGGAGTGTATGAGCCTGTTCGGAAAAGTAATAGAATAAGTAATCCTCCCCAAGAAGCTTGTGCTCCAGCCATTTGTGAGAACGAGGAGAGAGTCAACAATAGAATCAGCCCTCCTTCACAGGTTGCTTATGCGCCCAATTCTACGGAGCCAGACACTTCTTCTTCTATGAATCGGTTTGCACCAGACTTCCTACGAGAGATTCAAGAAGACAAATGGGGTAACGAAAGCGAGGTCGCCCCTCCTTTTGAACTTGTGGACGATGCACACGACCAATTCCCACAAGACATCCCATCTATTTACGGGGAGCATGAGAGTGTTCAGTCTCACGAGAGATTAGACTTTGAGTCTAATTCCATACAAGAGCTACCCCACTTCACAGGCCCATGGGAAGCAAAGTCCACATGTATGAGAGCACCCACAGTCTTGGTAAGGAACGACGACTCAGTCATACCTAGGAACACAGAGGTAGTGAAGAACACTAACGTGCAGTGTAATCTCAAGTTAGAAGAGCTACTCCAGGTTAGACCTGAATTATGGAAACATGTAGCCAAACAAGTACCAGAGATAGCAAAACCTCGTTCCCAGGTAGGATCCCATAGGACAGTGCCAGAAATTCCCTTGGATAAGATAGGAGATATGTGTGAAGGTGAAGAAGGGAACACCTATCTTCCCATCACCTACCAGGAGTACACCACCAAAGCGATTTTGGACTCAGGTGCAGGAGTTGCAATTGCCACCACCTCCTTATGGAAGCGTTGGGGCAAGCCAGCACTCAGGCCAACGAGGATGAAATTGCAAATGGCCGATGGTCACATAGAGAGACCCCTAGGATTGCTAGAAGGAATAACTCTCACCACTTGTGGTGTTGAGTTCGAGCATAGTTTTGCTATATGTGACTTCAGCAAAAATCATGCCTATGAGATGATTTTAGGAAGACCATTCATGCGACAGTTGCAAGTGGTACAGGATTGGGGAACCAATTCTTTGTACCTGCAGCACTTAGGTGTTACAACCAAAGTCAATCTCAAGGATTATTCTCATAGAGATGTCCCTCCTATCCAATGGAATCCCATCCATAGAGCCAAAGAGGATACAGAATCGGTGCATTCCATAGGGTCGGGATCCTCATGGATGCATGAAGATACTCACTTATGGATGTGCAAGGTAGCAGTAGAAGAAGAGAAGAGAGAGAAAGCCAGAGAGGTAGGTGCGAACGAAACTCATAGACCCATTCAAGACCCAGCCTATGCACCTGTAGTCTTTCCAGATGAGGAATTTGAACCCCATGGCTGGGCAGAAATCTTAGCAACAATGGATGTAGCCATCAACGAAGAACAATGGACACCTCACTGTGATGAGGATGGCTATGATATTTCAGTCTTCTCCATAGAGCCAATCATGGGAGAGGCAGTTCTAGAAGAATGCGAACCTAGCCCTGATGCATTTGAGGATGCAAGTGACTCCGATCTAGAGTCAATCATTATGGATCCACCATTTGCATCAGATGAAGAATACTTCCATGAAATAGAATTTCAACCCCAGAGGCATGGAGAGGTTACAAATGATGTAAGATTAGGAACGCATATGACCCCTAAGGGAGAAGGAAAGAAACGAAAGAAGAGAGAAGCCTTACCAGAAGAGGAAGAATCTTTGTTTGAGGTCCCAGAAAATTTTAAGAAGTATGAGATAGATGACAGGAGAGTCATGATTAGAATGCCCAAACGAGAGGCACAATCAGGAGAGGCCTATGATAACAAAGAAACTACCAAGAAAATCGTAGTGGCCCTAGAAGAAGGAGAGGAGAGATGCACGTATATAGGCCATGACCTGACAGAAGAAGAAGAGCACGAATTGATTGCCTTGCTAAGAGAATACAGAGATGTATTCGCTTGGAGTTACAAGGATTTGAAAGGGGTTGACCCGGACATATGCTCGCACACCATCCCCATGACTTCAGACGCCAAACCCTCTAAGCAAAAGCCTTATACATATAACGATAATTACGCTGCTAAGATCAAAGAGGAGATAGATAGACTGGTTGAAGCTGGATTTATCTACGAAATTGAGCACACCGAATGGGTATCCCCCATCGTGGTGGTGCCCAAGAAGAATGGCAAGCTGCGTGTGTGCATTAACTTGAAAAAGGTTAATGCCGCCACGATTCGAGATAACTATCCGCTTCCCATCACAGAACATCTCTTAGAAAGAGTGGCAGGCAAGGAAGTGTACAGCTTCCTTGATGGGTTTTCTGGCTACAATCAAGTAGCCATAGCTCCAGAGGATCAGCACAAGACAGCCTTTGCCACAGAATGGGGCATTTTTGCTTTTAGAGTAATGCCATTTGGGCTTACCAATGCACCAGCTACCTTCCAGAGGCTGATGTGCCATGTGTTTAAGGAGTTCCTGAGGAAGAGTTTAGAAGTCTATGTTGATGATCTCTGTGCTCATTCCAATGTTAGATGAACCCATATCCCTGAACTCAGACAAATCTTTGACAAATGTAGAGAATATCAAGTCTGCTTGAACCCAGAAAAGTGCGTTTTTATGGTCAGGCAAGGCAAGATTCTAGGACACATAGTGTCAAAGAATGGCATATCTACAGACGAAGAAAAAGTGAGAGCCATAGCAGAGCTACCGAGGCCAAAGAATGTCAAGGAAGTACAAGCTTTCATGGGGCATTGTGGGTATTACCGATGTTTCATCCACATGTATGCTGTCATCGCAAAGCCCATGTACGGACTCTTGACTAACTTTGAGTGGACTGATGAATGTGAGAATTCCTTCCAGGAGCTTAAACGAAGATTGTGTTCAGCACCAATCTTGACCACACCAGATTGGAATAAGCCATTCCATGTTCATGTTGATGCATCCAATTATGCTATTGGATGTGTGCTCGCACAACCTACTAGTGAAGGTAATATGGATCTTCCAATTGCCTATGCCAGTAGACAAATGAATGCGGCTGAACGGAATTACACCACTACAGAGCGAGAAGGATTAGGCATGGTATATGCAGTCAAGAAATTTAGACACTATTTGCTTGCAAATAAGTTTAAATTTTTTACTGATCATCAGGCATTATTATATCTTGTAAACAAGCCATGCAATACAGGAAGATTAGTGAGATGGTTTCTCTTGCTAATGGAATATGACTTTGAGGTTGTGGTAAGAAAAGGTAGGACTCATTTGAGAGCAGATCACCTCTCTAGACTCACATCGGGAGAAGCCCCACAAGGAGTGTCAGATGACCTTCCTGATGCTTACTTGTTTAATTTGGAAGTTATACCGCAGTGGGCTAAGCCATTGGTACCAGTATTGACATACGGGCCTAACCATCCAGTGGTAAACACACGGAATAGAGAGGTTGTAAAAGCCCAAAAATACCACATCATGGCAGGAAGCATGTACAAGCACACAGATCAAGGGATCTTGGCTTGTTGCGTAGAAGAGGATGAGTACGCTAAATGGTTGCAATTAGCACATGTAGGTGCGTTAGAGCAACACCATTCAAAGCAACGAACTTTACAGACTCTAAAGAGATTCGGAGTGCATTGGCCAACTATGGAAGCAGATGTCCAAAAATTGTGCAAGGAATGCCCAATCTGTTGCACAAAACCACCAGTTGAACACGCCACTCTGTATCAAGTATCCATTGTGCCAGATTGGAGTGAACCATTAGTATCCTTCTTGAGGACAAACACATTCCCCCCAGACATGACGCTGGCTAGGAAAAGGAGTTTAGAACAAGAAGCCCAGGATTATTCACTCATAGGTGATAATCTATATAAGCGCGGTAAAGATGGTTACCTGAGGTTATGTGTCCATGAAAGTGAATATCTCACGATCTTGGAAACTGCTCACCAAGGTGTAGCAGGAGGACACTTTGGACCAGATCGGGTGATCAAGGCAATTCTATTTGCGGGTTTCTGGTGGCCTACCCTTCACATGGATGCACATACCTATGTGAAACGGTGTGATGTCTGTCAGAGGACTCAGTATCCTATACGCAAAGATGAGATGCCACTGAAACCTATGATGGGTGGACGTGCATTCTCTAAGTGGGGAATAGACTTCGTAGGTCCTATTAATCCCCCAGCTAAGGGTTCTCATGCGGAATACATCATTGTTGCAACAGATTATCTCACCAAGTGGGTAGAGGTAAAAGCTACAACCAAGAACGATGCTCAAACAACTTCCAAATTCTTGTTTGAGAATGTATTCACAAGATACGGGCTACCTATAGAGCTTGTAAGTGATAGAGGCACTCATTTCTTGAACGAAGTGATTGAAAACCTACTCCAAGACTTCTTGGTAATACACAAGAAGTCTGCCCCTTATCACCCTCAAGCTAATGGACAAGCTGAGAGCACTAATAAGATTTTATGCAATGTACTGACGAAATTAGTGAACACTAAACGCTCTGACTGGGACAAACAGCTACACCATGCTGTTTGGGCATACCGAGTTGCCTACAAAACGGTACTCCAAGCCACCCCCTTTCAGATGGTATTCGGTCAAAACGCTGTGTTACCCTTGGACTTCTTGATCCCTACATTGAAAGTAGCACAAGAGCACGAATGGACAGGTCATGAGCTCTCCTCTAGGATTTTTGACCTTGAACAATTAGGGGAAACAAGACTGAGAGCCGCTGCAGGAATATATGCAGCCAAGAAGAGACAGAAGGCATATTTCGATGCCCATGTGAAGGATAAGGGCTTGAAAGCAGGAGATTTAGTTTTAGTTTATACACTAAAACAACACGCCAGGAAGCTAGAAAAGAGAGGCTACGGACCTATGATCATCAATAGGATCTCCACGAGCGGAGCAGTACAACTAGCCACGTTAGAAGGTGACATTCTCCCAAACTATATTAGCGGTTGCAGAGTCAAGTTGTATCAGGAACCCCTCACGGAGGAAATGCTCAGCCGACTCAACACTGCTAAGAAACGCAAAGAGGAAGAAAAGCGCATGCGAGAAGAGGCTCAAGCAGAGGCTTTAGAACGCATCAGAAGGATGAAGTTACGCAGACAAGGCCGAGATATGACTACAACAGTTGACCATGCAGATCAAGGATATCCCATGGCCATGTGTGAAGTTGCAGGAACAAGCTCGAGTAGAATAATTGATAGACGTCCTTTCATAACCATAGATATAGGACAAGGAAAGAGTGCAAGGACCGTAAGAGCCTTGATTGACTCAGGAGCAGCCACTAGTGCTGTTAAATTGTCTTACTGCCAAGAATTACAATTGACTGTCAATCCTGTGGAAGCATATCTTATAGGATTGGGAGGAGTGGAAACCCCTTGCATGGGCGAGGCGGAACTTCCCCTTTACATTCATGATGAGGCAATGACAGTTAAAGTACTGGTGTGTCAAGATGAAGATCTCACTGAACCTCTAGTCTTGGGTCAAGATTGGATCTATGACCAAGCAATTAACTTAAACCTAAGAAGTGGACTTCTCTAGGTTTGGGTCAATCATAGTCGAGTTACAGTAGAATTAGACAATGGAGCACTCAAGGAACTAGGAAAGGCACAGACTCTTGGTCCTTCCAGGGGTACACATGAAGATGACCATGCTGTTCTTGTTCAAAACCCTGTGTTGCAGAGGAATGACATTTGCAAAAAAGGAGTCAGGGATGCAACAGAACTCCCTTCTTTTCCAAAGGCCAGAAGGAGGCAGCAACCAAAGGCGGATCACAAGCAGAAGAAGCAGAGTACTACCTATGTCCGAGATCAAAAATACCTGCGCAGCAGAATGTCCCAGAAAATAAACCAGGTGTGGGTGCGGAAAGGCGAACGACCGGGTGCACCACCGTCAACTACGCGGGCAAAGCCTCTTATTAGTAACCAACAACACGACGCTAATAAGAAGTCTTTCAGAAATTCTTCTGCTAAAGTAAAATCTATTTGGGTGCCCAAGAAGTCGATGAAGGCAAGCCCACAATCTAGACAAATTTGGGTGCCTAAGGCTTGCTTGAGGGCACAAGTAGTTACGCCAAGGCCACAACCTATGCAGCATAACCCTTCTACGAGTACAACCAGAATTCCCTCGTGCTCAACACTTAGGAACACACCAAGACCAATGAGCATGCATGTAATCACTTATAAGTGGGTCCCTAAAAGGCCCCATTCCCAAACAGCGACACCAACACAGCTCTCTAGAGTCTCTACGAAACCGAAAGCAAAGCCCATCCACTGCATTTGGCAGCCTAAGACCTGTAATAAACCCCCCGACCCCGATTTGTAAATTCACCCCACTTACTAACGGCATTAGTCTCCTAGGAATACACAAACGTTAACGACACTCACTGTCTTCGTGCACTTACTAACCACTAACTCATCATCTGCCTCATGTTAATGTTGTAACGGGGACAACAACGGATTTATTCTGTCCATTACGATGTTAACACATGCTTCTATATTCTCACAGAATCAGAAGGCAAGCAGTAAAATGGCAGAAGCGACAGGTTCGGGCTCACAAGTAGGGATACTTACTGCAGGAATTGATGTGGATAGCCTACCTGTGGACGTGCCCCCGACGGAACGACCAGTGGAGATGCAACACCTTCAGCAACTCCCAGTGCCAGATCCACCTATAGGCATCACGGAAAGAGTTCATGCCAATTCTCATTGGTTCAATGGCATGCCCGGTCCATTAGGTGAGGCCAAGTATATCTGGGAGTCTAAATGCGAATATGACAGATCATGGGTGCGATTCCAATTTTTCTCCAAGGAGTTCGAGACTTTACAGAACACCAAAGATCTACAAACCATATGGCAACGAGCAGGATTGGCGGAATATTTTGAAGCCCCACTACCTAAACCCGATCTCCTCCGATGTTACTATTTGGTCTCCACATTACAAGCTAATGAAGATAAGGACCAACCCGGATCATTTGTTCTCCCCTCATTGCTGGGCAACAACGAGTTGAAGAGGTTTGAACTTACTGTGGAGCTGGTGAGTGATGCTTTAAATATGCATGGCACGCATGTACCCTCAGAAAAGGATGCTCTCGTTCCCACCAACATGAAGGACAGGAAACTAGTGAAGCTGAAAGACATGGCAGCACTCACCCCAAATGTGTCCATCCCTCTCCGAATGTGCATGCAACATTTCGCCTTCCCCGGTCAAGACCGATTCACGCAACCACACAAGAAGATCTGGTTTGCTCTCTACTTGGCGGAAGCAGGTGCGTTACCTATTAAACTACCAGTGTGGATTATAGATCAGTTGTATGAAGCAAACAAACGGGCATCTAGGAAATTAGTGGTGAACGGATGCTGTGCACTCACACGCATCATTTATGATGTCCCCATTGAACGTGCCTTAACTTGGGCACAATTACAAATGTTTAAAAGGCTCAAGACATCCACACATCAGTCCAAGCGCATGAGGGGCGCGATCCCTTGTGTCCAGACAAGGGAAGTCCTGACTACTCCTGAGGCATCACCATTAAGAGAGGGCACGGTACCTCCCTTTACCATTAGGATACCCAGGTTGGAATCCGACACTACGACACAACCTACCCCATCGGCTCCTCCTGTCACACCTGAGTTCGAATTTGCTGCCACTGGAGAGGCTGAAGGACTGGACCCCCAGGATTTCGAAGCATTCCTACAAAGCACACAATTCTCTGATGTGGAGTTTTATTCAGAGGCAGAGGAGCAGGGCACATCCTCACGAAGAAGAAGAAAGTCTACAGACGGTAGACATGTCCATTGGAGTGACACTCAGGAAAGTCAACAACACGGACACCCGGAAGAAGAAGAAGCGTATGAAGAAGAGACCACTGAAGCCCCAGCATATACAGCAGAACTCCGAAGGCTGTATCAGATTATGGAAAGAGTACGATCGCAGCAATTACTCACTGAACAGAGCAGCAGAGTACTTATGACTCAGTTGTTGGAAGAAGCGGGAGTTGACTCAGAGTACAGGGAAGGTCTCTTATTGATGGCAGAAACATATGGAGTTGTAGAAGCTGTGCGTACTGCCATTCAGAGGCCTTCAGTTCAATATGACCCACGAAGGTTCCAGACACGACCTCGCCCAGGTAAAAATATACAAATTCCCGTTACAGTTGCAGAAGAGCCGACTACTACACCTGAAACTATCAGAACAACCTCCCAGACAGCTAGCCAACAGCACCCAGCCACCCATGAGGAGTCCACCGAACCACTACCACCTACTCCCCCACCATCACCTCCTAGAAGAGAAACAGTAGAAACCACATCGACTACTCAACCCACCGACCCCACCTTCATCTTCCGTACTCCGATCTCCAGTGCCACCCTATTCTCTACCACTGATAATCCTATCTTCGAAGACAACCCCAACACTACACAATCCACCGAACCCCTCCTAGACCCTGCCCTAGGGCAACCATCCCCAACGCCCTCAGCCACGGGTCATCCTGACCCTAGATCCACATTCATGGGCTTCCCTGCTACCACGCAACCCTTTCAGCCCTCCTCAAACTTACGACCTCAACCCCCGATATCCCTCTCTCCATTTCTACAATCCCTCCAGGACATCTTTGCTAGGGCTTTTCAACCAGGCCCTCCACCATTCCCTGTCTTTTCAGCTCCCCACCCCACTTCACATCTATTCACCACTTCCACACACACACCACCTACCATACCAGTGTATATGGCAGGCCCTACACTAACACCCACTCCTGAAGGGATGGACATTTCACCACCCACGGCACCTCCACCCACGGTTTCACCTCCTCCCATTCCCCCTCCACCAATTTCACCCACACACACAACTTTCGTAGACACATCATTCACTGTCTCCCTTCCCCAATTCCCTTCCCATGCATCTTCCACGGTAACCACCCCCCACTCATCTATAGGTAATGCATTGGACACCATGTTGGCTTGTATATCAAATTTAAGAACAGATTACATTCAGCTCCAGCAACAAAACGCATGCCTGCAAGAGCACTCAGCGACACTACAGCTCCGCCTTGCGGTACTAGAAGAGGAGAACGCTCGCCTCCACACACAGTTCCAAACCCTCCAAGACGCCCATAATATATTGGAGGTACAGCTACAGAACGTAGATCAGGAAGCGGTGCAGGTGGTAGAAGGTCACCTACGGACACAGCTGGAACGCAACTCAAAACTTCAGCGAAATATGGCGCTACTTAAACGCCATCTTGCGGCTGCTCAGGAAGAGAACAGACGTCTGCAAATACAAAATCAAGAGAACCTGGAGGCAGCTATTGAGAGCACACCGGGGGCACCCATCAGCCCATCCAAGTTTCAAGCAGTGACCCCCGATAACATCAAGATTATATTGGAAGATTATGCCATGCTGCTCGAAGCACATGATAAGCTATCGGAGGAGCTAGGACAACTAAAGCAGGAACACCAACAAGGACCAACAGCTGCCCCTCCAACCACCCCCTCTACGGCTTCACTTCTCAACGCAGAGGCCATAAAAGATCTCCAGGAACAGGTAACTGAATTGCAAACACGCCTACTACAATATGAGAGGCCATCTTCCCCTCCGGAGGCTCCCACGGACGAAGAAGTTGTGCAAATTCCTGTGGAACAAACGTTTGATGAAGAATATGATCCGCAACCATTCCCAGGAGGCCAACAAACAGAAGAAGCGCAGGACACGTTCGAGGCACCACGGCCGCCATGGTTACGACAAGTGGAGGAAATAGGGACCTCGCATGAAGAGCGCACCGTAGTGCAAAATCAGGCTATGAGGGTCATAGAGGAGACTGTTTTACAATCAGATTACTTCAAGAACTTGTCATCGAGACGCCTGATTCTCTCATCGGAACTCCAGTACAGGCCATATTATATTATCTTGGCTGATTATAATGCAGAAATACAAAGAGTCACGGGTCAGATTCCTACTTTTGCGACCCAATTTCAACCCGAAGACCTTCCTCCAGAGGTGCGAAAAGGCAAGATTCGTCAACCAACATGGCGTCAGAAACTTTTAGAGAACTATCCAGAAATGCTACGCACATGGAACAACGCGCCGTTGCACCTCCTGTACAACCCATGCTACGGTCCAGTCCCCCGCCGCAGGTCGTGGAAGGCATTTAATATCAAGGTACAGAACAATGCGCAATGCAAGGAATGGCTGAACTACCCGTACATCGCGCCACCACAAGGACCACCATCGGTAGCATATATGATGGGGACCATTCGCCACTGGATGCCGCGCTTGAAGCCCATGCAAGATGTGGCAGCGCAAATGATGCTTAAAATCTTAGATATGATGCAAGTAGTGCTGAAAACCTTTAGAAATGCAGCCGCACCACAGGTACGTCTTCCGGGGTTTAGCAATGGAAATTACGACTTGGTGTATGACATGAGCACCACCCCCAGTATCCGTGTGGCTTACGCTTGGCATGCGCGCATCAAATACCTCCCCGCCTGCTACAAACAGACCTTCGAAGAAATGTTCAGATCCGGTTTCTGGGAGTATCACTCGGAGATTTTCGCACCAAAGCCGACACATCTGCTTCAATTGTTTGCTTGTGAACAAGCAATGTATTCAGAGTACTACACCACCCCGCAACCAGAGACCCCCGGTGCAATAAATTGGGAGGCATTGGAAGCCGATCTAGCAAGAGGCTTAAGGATAGGAGAACATGAACTGGCCACCAATGTCATCCAATATTACATCGACCACCCGCGCGAACAAAGGTCTGTCAGGGGCGACAGACGCTAGGAAGGGGGGAGTGTTGGCATATAAAGCAACAAAGGAGTCATGCACAATACGGCAACAAGGCCAGATCATTTTTTCCCATAGATTATGTACAACCCAAGTGATTTTAATCACTACACAAACATTGTAAATCCCGTTTTTGGTAGATTAGACTCCATTTTGTGCCAGCCGAGGAGTCCTCGAGCTTGAGGAGTATTAGAAGTACCATCGTACCAAATTTCATAATTTTTAGACTTCGTTTGAGCCCTCAAATAAGCCCTGGAACCTAATTTTTAACTAGGCCGGACACTAGGTCTGGACAGGGCCAAAAGCTAGTAAAAAACTATAAAAAGACCTAGAGAGCTCATTTTTGGGGTTAGATTGTAATTGAAACGAACTTGTAAGAGCTTTTGAAAGTAATCTAAAGAACTCCATTGATTCTCTCTCTTTGTCTTGCCGTGTGTGCGCGTGTGTGTGTATGTGTGTGCATGCTTGTGTGCTTCTCACTCACGCACTTGTGCCGCCACTTGCTCGAGGTCTTCATACCATCCTCACGTCTTCCCGGATTGACATTAAAGGAGGTGCTACTCATCACTGAGCTACAACATCTTCAAAGCTAATTGATGTCTCCTTAGTACATGAAAGTAATGGATGATTTGCATCTTCCACAAAAAGAAGAGCTAACCAAAACGCATTTAGTTCGTGAATGATAGAGATGATAGCCTTTGCTTTGAGAAGTATACCCAACCAAAGGACATTTCACTACTTTATCATCCAATTTTCAATGTTTTTGAGGCATTAATGCATATGCCACAAAATTAAAGACACACATATGAGCAACAGATGGCTTGCAGGCATGCCAAGCCTCATATGGAGTGATAGACTACAATGCTTTAGTGGGACACCTATTAAGTACATATGTTGCACACATAACACCCTCAAACCCAAAACCAAGTGGTAAATCCTTACTCTTAACCATACACCTCACTATCTCCATGAGTGACTTGTTCTTCCTTTAAGCAAATCCATTCCATTGAGGTGTATGCAATATTGTACACTGATGTTTTATCCTACATTCTACAACGAATGCATTGAAATTAAAAGACATATATCCCCCCCTCGATCAAAATAGAGAGTGCTCATTTTACATGCTAACATATTTTCTGCCAAAACCAAAAACTTTTTGCTTTCTATGGATATACCCATGCATACCCAAAAGAAGTTGTTTACATAGGAGCTCATACCAAAACATCTCTTGGGAACAAGAAATGCTGCATTTTCCTAGAATACAGCCTTCAAAGACATGTTCACTAGGTGTTTGGGTGGAGAGAGTAGTAGTTTAGATTTATATAGGCATAGCAAACAAGCAAAATTAATATGAACAAAGCTTGCATGCAAAAGCTTTGCATCTAACATAGCCTTAGAACCTTGAACTACACATGTTGAATCATTCACAAATTCTGGATAATCTGTGAGCTTATATAATCCAAAACATAAAATGATAGAAGCAATAATGAGATCTCCATTTTATGGATCATGAACTATACATCCATTATCAAAAAATTTCACAATCAAGACAATCTTGACTAATGGTGAAACTGATAGCATATTTTTCTTGATCCTTGGCAGAAATAAAGCATAGGATAATGTAAAAGAACTACCATCAATACTAGTCATAATGATCTTACCAACTCCCAAGATAAGATAAGAGGAGTTGTTGGCAAATGTGAAAGTATTCCCTATAGGGGTAGGCTCAAAGTGAAGTGAAGAAAATATGCTTTTGGGTAATATGTTTGGTTTCCCGATTCTCAAAGTACGAAACATCTCATTCTACTACAAACATACACTGCTCATTAGAAGATGGGTCATAACTAAAAATAGTATTAAATGCCCATTCTTCATTTTGCACAAGATTAGTAGACTCTATTTGGATGTAGGGGCATCTGCAACAACCATTCTAGCCTCTTTCTTCTTTGCCTCTTTCGCCGCGAGTTTTAGATGACTCTTTATGACATGATAATTTCCTTTATAGTATTGGCAAAACAATTTCTACTTTCTTTTCTTGTTTCTATCATCTTTGTTGATCGTGCAGAACTAGGAGATTTTTGCTTACAAGTAGATAAACTCCATTTAATTTTTCCCTTCTCACTTGCCAGGAAAGCTTGATCTGCAATACACATAATGGACCTATTATGCCTAGACTGATCTTCCTCCAATAGAACATAGACTAGCTCCTCAAATGTTAAGGTGTTTGGATTGTCGTTCCTCATCAATCAAAGAGTAGAAGCAAAAATCCGATTTGAGTCTAGAAGAACATTCAGAATAGTCTAAACAAGTGAACTCTCAGACAAGAATTCAATAGTAGAAATAAAGTGCTCATTCAAATCTTTGATCTTCATCGGAAAACTATCCATTGAATGTCCTTATTTCATGTGCTTTCTCTCCAACAGTTTTTGGAGGTAAGCAGTGGTAAGCATATTTGAAGCATCCTTTGTTGTTCTGAAGGAGCAAATGTGAGGAATAATGGCATATTTGATAGACAAGGCTATCAATGCATGTGCATGAACATCTCTACTATCCTAACCAATCTATTCTATAGTAGCTGCAGCAAGAACTGCAACATGAACAGGAACCTGAAGAATATCATTATCTTCATTGCCATGTTCATCACCCTTAGTAACTCAATTTCTAGGTGTAACAAGACATTTTGAACACCCTCCACCATATTCGATGGTCCTTTTGCAACCAATACATGATGCATCATATAATCATATAATGGGTAGTTGGTACCATCCAACCTATCCTCAATAGCGATTATACAGAATACATCACTACTTTTAGCCCTGGCCATCGACTACAATAGAAAAAAGATTGTATCTCAGAAAGTTTAATAAAACCACCCTATGAAGTTCTACTAAACCTATAGCACACTTCAAGGTTCTTATACTGGCAAACCAAAACATGTATATACCTTTGGCAGAAAAAGAAGAAATCAACTGCTCAGGTGTTGTGATAGTGCATTGGGAGCCCAAAACATGTTGAAATTGCGATTTTGACACCACAAAGAGAAGTAGTTCTGAACTCCTTATTGTAGTGGGTATGCTCAGCAATTTTTTTGTGATTTTAAGACTATGATTGGAGGGGTGTCCATGATGCCCTAGATGAAGCCACGACCTTCTCTCATACCAATTTTTGGAGTTAGATCTAGAAAAGCACACAAGTAGCATAAGGAAGAAAAAGAAGCTTGAAGCACAACGCAGAATATTGAATGTATTACAAAGAGAATGTAGAAAGACTAGTGACCCATTAGGGTTGTAGGCATATATATAAGCCAAGCAAAAAACCTCTTAAAGAGGTAAAAATGTACCCAAGCAGTCCTAGTGTGATCATACACATCACTACCTAAATATATCAACAAACACATGCCAATGGAAAATATTAAAAGGGTTTATGGAGGACTACATACACTAGGAGTAGGAGAGGGTTGCATGAAGCATTCTACTAAAGCAAAAGAAATGCAAAAAGAGGAGCTACAAAGTGGAGAGTGAGCATAAATGTAGATCAGTGGTTTCAAAGAGCTTCTCATGACTTATTAACAAAGCCCATTTGGATATATGACATAGCTTGTTTATACACTAGAAGAGTCCCTTAGTTGCATAATCATTATGTATATTAAAGTTTGTAATATATTAGATACAAGTATAACTTCAACTGTTTACTCCATTTATGTGAAACTACCTAATTAAAGGCAGATGTATATAAGTCAAAATCTTACCACTTTGTAAAGGTTTGTTACCAGTTCTAAGAGAGAACTAACTTGAAGAAGTGAAATCCATGACTCCTCATTCTTGACCTCATTTTTTATGTCTATGTGACCTTTTATGCATGTCTCTTGCCATGAAATGGATGCCTAGCTTAGTTCTTTACTCCTTTCCCCTCTTTTCTCATCATTCTTTCTTCTGGAAGAGTCATAATTCTTCCACAAATTTGCAAAAATCTTCTTTCTTGGAGATTCAAAATTGAGCCTATCAAAAGATTTACTTTGATAAAGACTACAATATAATTGATGCGGGATATACCAAATCAAGTTTAGAGGCATCGTATCTTATTTCCTATGTATTTTTCCTCCTTTGCAATACTTATGTTTATGTTGCCATCAATGATACTCTTAGAAAAAAGTTCCCCCTCTCCTAGTACTTTAGTGAAGCGTGTCCTCTAGGCACTCAAAAGTTTTCCATTGCACTTGATATCCTTCAATGTTCTTGCTTTCCAACTATTGTGTCCCAAATTGTAACAGGTCCTTGAAACCTTTTATGATCTTGTAAATATTTTTCTTTCCCTTTCTTTTCATCCTTTAGTTGGGCCTAAATCCTATGTGCATACCCTTTTTGAAATAATGAAGAGCTATAATATCTGCCAAGTTGTTAAAAAAATATGGGGATTTTGAGTGAACACATACACTCATACAATAGACTCCAAAAAAAAACTTAAATGAGATACCGAGAGTTCATTTTATGAGTCTATTGAAATCAGTACAAAGATTACACATGGATGGATGTTTGATGCACTACAAGAAAGAATTCTAAACTCAAAATGTTTCACACACAACAAACAGAAAAAAGAGAAGAAAAGCAAAGGAGAGAAAAGGAAGAAAAAGAAAAGGAAGAAAAAGAAAAGAAAAGAAAAGAAAAGTTAAACCTTGCATTCTCCTCTCCTCTTCCCCATCTCAACATGTAGCGTTTCCTCAATCACAATCTATTCCCAATCACAATCTTTCGATTACTCAGAAATAACAGTGGAGAGAAGAACGCAGAGATTGCACAAGGTAAAAGAAAATCTGATGCGGAAGAGTAGAACAAATATGATGCAGAGAAGGAAGAATTGTGATATTATAGATGTCAATCAATGGTTACAATAGCGTTGGACAATAGCTTCTTGACGAAGCCTCTACCTCCCGACCACCCCCGAGCTATCACAATCGCATTCTCACTCGCACTCTCAATCACACTCTCACTCTCACTCTCACTCTCAATCACACTCTCAATCACAAGATAATTCTTAGATTTCTCTGTGTGTACTCCGTGTTGATGCGCAGGCCTTCTTATCTTTTTTCGTTTGATCGCAGCCGTGCCCCCCAAAGAAGTGTGCGATCCACCAAATTTAGAAAAAGTCGAAAGACTGCCTTGTTCCGGCACTCATATGTCCGATGCCCTTGCTGCCCGCAACGAAAACACAGACCAAGTCTTTTTGCCCTCTCAATAAAATTAGGGTCTTGTTGCCACTCAATTGGTTGATGCCTCCTTTGATTTTCCACCAGCCGAGCAGGGTTCTTACCTTGGTTGTTAGAAGATGGAGTTTTCTTTGAATTGTTCATGTTCATTGCAACAGGTCTTTGTGGCCTATGTCCCGTTGCAAAGAATCTGCTTCTATTTGCCTTCTGCAAATTGAACTTCTCCATCTTCTCAAAGTTCTCAGCCATCGCAACAGCATCAAGAAAATCAATGCATCCAGATCCCTTGACTTGATAGCGAAGTTCCTCACGAAGCCCTTCAATAAATTTACTCTTTAGAGCATTACCACTAACCTCTAATGCATATTTATGAAGACATAGGAACTTCTCTTTGTACTCATCAACAGACAAGCTATGCTTGTCACTTTCGTGTTGTCGGAAATTGTAGAACTCCATCTTCTTCTCCATATGGTAGTGTGGAGAACAATAGCGTTTTTCAGCTTGTTATCTAAATTCCTTCCATAGAACAGGACCAGAACGCGTTCGAGTCTGCATATATGACTTCCACCATAGCTTCGCGATCCCACGCAGATGCAGGATCCCAAATTTTGCCTTGGACTCTTCACTAAATTGTCGAAGATCAAAGGAATCCTCTAGTTCTTCAATCCATGCCTCAAGATCTTTGCCACTCTTCTTCTCGCCATCAAAATCATTTAACTTTGCCTTCTTAAAGACTTGGTTAAGGGCAAACTCACCTGGTTCCATATCTTCAAAATTGCGTTTTTTGTTTTTTACGAGGTACGCTAGATGTTCCCGCACCTTCATCTATTTCATCGTTCAGCTCCACAAACAAATTTGTTGCTCCTTCTGGTTGCTTTCCCCCTCGTTCTTTGCGCAATTCACCAAGAAGCTTCTGAATAAGCTCCTCTTGTTCACGAACCTTTTGTGTTAGACCTTCCATCGTTCCCGCGGATTGATTCTGCTCTGATGCCACTTGTAGCGTTTCCTCAATCACAATTTATCCCCAATCACAATCTTTCGATTACTCAGAAATAACAGTGGAGAGAAGAACGCAGAGATTGCACAAGGTAAAAGAAAATCTGATGCGGAAGAGTAGAACAAATATGAGGCAGAGAAGGAAGAATTGTGATATTATAGATGTGAATCAATGGTTACAATAGCTTCTTGACGAAGCCTCTACCTCCCGACCACCCCCGAGCTATCACAATCGCATTCTCACTCGCACTCTCAATCACACTCTCACTCTCACTCTCACTCTCAATCACTCTCAATCACAAGGTAATTCTCAGATTTCTCTGTGTGCACTCCGTGTTGATGCGCAGGCCTTCTTATCTTTTTCCGTTTGATCGCAGTCGTGCCCCCCAAAGAAGTGTGCGATCCACCAAATTTAGAAAAAATCGAGTTTCTCCAAAACTTTCGCAAAAAGCCATGCGATCATAGTGTACTTCCTTTTTTTTTAGCATACCTGTCAAAAATAGCAAAAAAAAACTAAGAAGACATATCCGAAAACATACATAATTAGAGATGGTGACACGTGAGCATGAGAATCACGGATTCGAATAGAATTAGACAAGCCCTGTAACTCAAAAACAATGAGGAATTAGATTAAGCTTGTGAGAGACACTTTTATTCAATTTTTCGATCTCCACAATATTGATAGAGACGTCCGAGGTCCAAATCCACCTCCAAATGCCACTTTTGAGCCTTGCAAGGTTTAAAATTCTAGAGAGAGAGTAAAATCAAGGCATTTTCTTACAATGAACTAAACGTACGACCCTGAACGAGGTACTTAGAACATGATTCACAAAAATCTCACAGAGGCACTTTTATTCTCTTATACTTGCTCTACCTTTCCCTCATACAGAGTTTTCCTTAATTATTTCATCTTGACCTTTAAAATCCCACTGGAAAACATGATGCAGTTAAGGTCTAGAGAGAGAATATGAAACTTCTCAACCCAAAATTTTTCATGCATGCATAAAATGACCTAATTATTCGTTCTAAGCATTATCCCCATAATGAAATTCAGAAAGTTCAGAATGAAATATTTCACTAGAAAAGAGGCCTATTACACAACAAACCCAAGAAAAGAAACATTTGCATCCGAATCTGGTGTTCCTATCTACCCTCTCATTCTCTCTATTCCATCCATTCTCACATATTTATGTAAATCCAAAGCAATAAAAAGACTAATTTTTATTTATTTATATCTAGCTTGAATGGTATCCAAATTGGACAGAAACTAGTGGATTCTTAGGTTTTTGACTATTCTTGATAGATCGGCATGGTAAATTTGTTACCAATAATATACTCGACAAAAGTTAATGGAAGGCATAGTAAGAAGAGAGGAGGATACTCAACCTCTCTCCCCTCCAAGATTGTGTAGTGTAATAGATCTCCAAAATGTAAATTGTAAGTGGGGTAAATAGTAAATATCATTTGATTTTCCTCCATGTGTATATGTACGTTTTTTTTTTTATATTTTGAACCATATATGATTTGATATTTTTAGCCATCCTTAGCTGCATTTTTTCAGCCATGTTTTAGTGTAAATTTTGAGATTTTCAGCCATTTTGGGCTAAGATTTCCATCCATGTTCAGCTGAAATTCTAAGCTCTTTTAACCTCATCTGGATGGTGAACATGGCCATAGTAAAGTGCAATCCATTGAAACAAAGGCATGAGTGTATCAGATACATATTGTGAACTAATTATTGGTTGACTATTTGCATTTGTGTAAAGAATAAACTGAGTTGTCAACAAATACCACATAATTTCATCTATGAATGAATAGAATAATCGATAACCTAACATGCACTACTGTATGCAAAAAACATACATTTTTTGCCTTCCCATGAAGTTGGTGATGTAATTGTGATTACAGAAAAGCATATCCCAAAAAACCAAAGATGTGCATATGACTAAGAACTCCTTTTTTCCTTATTGCTATCCTCATAATGTGTTGATACTCTCAATGATTTTTTCGGATAATGACTCAATACATAGTTTTCACACATGAAAACTTAGATCCAAAATTTATTTGGAAGATGCTCTTAACCATACATCTTGCCATTTCAAGAAATCTTCCATTCTTGTGGTACACAACAACATTTTTTTCACGTATATGTGGCATTTTCTCATTGAAGAGAAATACCTCTTTCACAAAGGAAAGCATTAAATCCATGTAACATGTATTCACCTCCATTATCTCTATAAGGATCTTAAAGCTTTTTACCATAAAATTGTTTAGCCATGGCTAAAAATATGATAAAGCAAGTTAATATGTCATTCATTTCTTTCATTGGATACACCAATTATGAAATGCTCCATCATCATTTAAAGTAAAACGGTATACATTTCTTCCAAAAGATGGGGTCGTACTTGGACTAGATACATCACTATGAACAACTTGCTATTTACATTTAGCATGTGTAGCACCGCCATTGTGAGCAAAAGTACAATCAATTTTTCAAGGTCCAAAAACATCACATGCACATTTGTGAATGGACTCAGGCGTCCAAGAACTATAAACCATGTCGTTCTTTTACAATGAAATAAAGCTATTGGAATTCGAATGACCAAAACCAACATGCCATAACTCAATTTGAGGCATAGAAGAAGTATAACTAAGCATTAAGGTACCTCTCTTTTATGTATTCAACTTATTTTTTTGGCATTACAATAACATTCCCGTTGCTCAAATCATGAACAATAAATTGCTTTTCAACAAAGTGTAGATGAAGTCCCATAGTAGCAATACTAGGGACTAAAAACAAGATTTTTTTGATATCATTTACATATAATGCATTCTCAAGAATAACATGCCATAACTCAATTTGAGGCATAGAAGAAGTATAACTAAGCATTAAGGCAACTCTCTTTTATGTATTCAACTTATTTTTTTGGCATTACAATAACATCCCCGTTGCTCAAATCACGAACAATAAATTGCTTTTCAACAAAGTGTAGATGAAGTCCCACAGTAGCAATACTAGGGACTAAAAACAAGCTTTTTTTGATATCATTTACATATAATGCATTTTTTGGCATTACAATAACATCCCCGTTGCCCAAATCATGAACAATAAATTGCTTTTCAACAAAGTGTAGATGAAGTCCCACAGTAGCAATACTAGGGACTAAAAACAAGCTTTTTTTGATATCGTTTGCATATAATGTCTTTCTACCTCAGAGAATAGGATTAGAAGCCTTTTTTTCACTTATAGCATGTACTCCCTTAGGTAGATCTTTCAAAGAAGCAAATTAGAAGAAAACAATCTTTGCATGAATGATATGCTTTGAAGAACCACTCTGCAAAAACCAATCCAAAACACCCTAATTCACAACCACACATATAGAATATGACAATCAATCATAATGATAGGTAACAAAACATGCCGAAATATCTTGGGAAACATTAGCTTCATCATTCTTTGCATTAGATGTATTCTTAACAATAGTCATGCGAGATTCTTTCCTCTTTGCATTACACTTGGCAAGCTTTCTACATGATCAATAGTATATCCAACCTTTATACAATACTTAAATCTCTTCTTCTTTTGCATATCACCATCTAGAGATGAAGGAGTGGAAGAGGAATAGTGAGGTTTTAGTTTTGACAAACCCCACGGTTAACCATACTGTGCATTTACCCTTTTGTTTGATAACAAGTGCGTGCATTTTCTCAACCAAAAAACTTCTATTCACTCTTGATTCCTCTCCTTGCAAAGAAAGAGACACAACCTCATCAAAAGTATACATAATGGAATTTCATTTTTCAATGAAACGAAGTTTAGTAGAAAAGCTTTGAAAATATGCCATCAATCCTATGAGTAATGTAGAAATCAATGATGCATCTAGAATGATGTCATCAGTATTTTCCATGTGATCTTTCAAGATTTGATGCACGTAACATATACATTGGCTGATTCATTTTTAGCCATACATACATCTTCAATTTTCTTCCACAAATAAGCAATAAGTGCCTCATTATAGACTGCTTACAAATAAGAAAGATTGACCCAACCTTTTCTTGAAGTAGCATATGACCAAATGTGTGAAACAATATTTAATTTCAAAAAATGAGAAACCTTTGCATGAGCATTAGGATCCTTGCTATCTGAGTTATGACCACAAGTAGCATCTGGCACTCTGTTTCATTGCCGCTTTGCAATAAGAAGATGCTTCATCACGTCAGAGAATATTGGGTAGTTGATCACAACAAGTCTATCTTCAGCTTCAATCATTCAAAACGAGTCCATATTGCTTCTCATTAGACCAAAAAACGCAAAAGTACAAAGGTATGTAGTTCAAAAAAGTTGAATGTAAGCTAGAGTATAGTGAATGGCAATTCTAATTTCAGGTGTGAGTTTGAAACGGGCAAAAACCTCAATGCACTTGATGGCGATTATCTCTAAGTGTTGAAACTTTTACTTCTATGCTCTCGAGAGGATTTGTATGATTAAAAGTATTTGAGATGACGAAAAAATGTAGGTTTAGAAGGAGGTGAACCTTTTTGATACCAGTGTTGGATGAGGTCTATAAGAGAGCATCTAGACAAGAAGAAATGCAATGGCTCAAAAAGCTGTAAGTACATTGGACTACCACACATGATTATATCATGTATGTTGGATCATCAAGCTTACACTATGGTTAAGATGACTTGATATACATAAGAAACATCACTCGGATTTTTTCTTATTAAAAGGGTTTTATTTATGCTCAGGTTTTTGGAATTTCATAAGGATATTTCATGATACCTTATTTATGTAAAAGCATGGAGTTTTTTTTTTTGTGAGAGAAGAATCCTCATTTGATTTAGAAGGCATGTGATAGACCTTGGGAAATTAGAAGGCATGTGATCACCCTTAGGAAAGGGTCCACATGAGGGACACTTGGCTGGACACTTGGCCAATCTCAAGGACATTCACCCCCTTATATATATGGCTGGAGTTGGATGGGTGGATATGTGATCTCTCTTCACCTTGGTGGTTTTGCTAGGTAGTTAGACTTTATTAACTTGTTTCACAACATTGGTATTAGAGCGATCTCCTTGCATACTATCCTTGAGATTCGTGCGAGCTGTTAGACTATACACGCGTGAAATTTAGGCCTCCGAATTTCAGAGGAGAAGATTTCATAGTATGTCAAAAATCAACTGTGTGACCCTCCCCCACCGTGTGAGCCTGTTCCACATTAATCCACGTGCGCAGATTAGTCTTTCACATCGATCATCCAGGTAGGACAGCTGCGCACCCACGCTTCTCTCTAGGGAGAACAACAGTCAAAGAGCACCTCTAGGCAGGACAACTGCACACCCACACTTCTCTCTAGGGAGAACAATAGTGAACGAGCGCTTGTAGGCTGCTCTCTCGAACTGAATTGATGGAAAGGTGTTCCTTCTCCTGTATATGAAGACCTTTAACCAGAGAATGCATGCACATATAGGATCTCGAGATCTCCTCTCACCCATCCACCGTCATTTTTACTTTTTTCTCTTCTGTTGCTCTCTTCGTGAGTTCTTTCTTAGACTCAATGTTGTGTTAATGTTGGCCCTGACACAGAGGATTGAAGATGCTTACACAAGGAGATTAAAAAGAAAGATTGGATTTAGTCATTCTAAGAGAGACCATGGAACTTGAAGAAAGTGTGCTTTTTTATTACCTCAACTTCAACAAAGGATAGCTTGTGAAGCTAAGTATATATATATATATATATATATATATATATATATATATATATATATATATATATATATATATATATATATATATATATATATATATTTTTTTTTTTTAATTTATTTTTTTTTTCTTTTCGTTTTTCACTAGCATCATGCATTTGATACATCATCTGATGCATAGGATGCATGCTTTTGTGATCCATGAAGTACTTTTATCATGGATTAGAGAAAATTCCCATTAATGGAATAGCATATGTTGTATACTCGTATGACACCAACAAGAAGGTGTATGTTTTCCTAAAGTATATAATAGAGATGTCTATTGCATTATATATATTTTTAAGATAAAAAATTCTTTTCTTCATAGAAGCAAACTTATTGTATGATTCTGAAGCTTCAATTGACTTGTAATTCAAGCAACATTGACCTCCACTCTCCATAGTAGAAGTTGATAGGTGAGCCACTACATCAATAAGAGAAAGCATGAGAATTTTAGATGCATTAAACATCATGTGGAGTTTACAAGAGAACCTCTTCAATTGTGGTTGGGGAAGTAAAAATGAAATTTATTTGGTGTTCTTTTTTAGTTGCATCATCCTCCATAAGTAAAGAATTTAGATGCATACTTTGGGCATAAAGTAAGTATGTAAATGCCCAACGGAGGAAAAAGGAGTTTTTGAAAAGATATGATGACCCAACCGTGAAACCTCAAGTTTGAAGTATTCAAATAGAAAAGCTTCCTCCTTCATAGAATCAAAGGACGGACGTAGCAAAAATGAAGGTAAGTACCATTTCCATTTCCATTTTTGCCTCTTTGACCATGCTAAAAGTAATACATATAGAGATGCATTTTAAATGAAAATGGTGGTCCATATGCATTTGAAGAGATGCATAAGTTTAGTAATTTGTATGACAAACTAGAGGCATAATTAAATGGAAAAAAGGCTTTTGATTACCATGAAAAAGATTGACCACCTAAATACTGTTAGAAAATGCATATAGAATGTTCATTATTGCATGGGATGAACATGAATGGTAACCAGAACCATGTATTTATGCATTTAATGGCCTTCTAAAATGGGAATTCCATGCATGCTTTAAGGAGGGGTTGAATATTTGGACCTTATGCATGCTAAGCATCTTCAAACAAAGATGTATATGTTCTTGGCATGTGTATCCATGAATTAAATCACATATGCATGGGTTGATGGGACATGAGGAAGAATTTAAAGTTTAAGGTTAATATAGGAAATGACTTCTAATTATTAAATCAAAAGCATAGAAGTTTAATGGAATATTGAGGATATGTAACTCAATTCCCATTAACTTTTATGCTTTTTATATGTTGGCTTAATCCAAAAGCCAATAGGATTTATTACAAATAGAAAAACCTTAAGCTTCGAGTCCTACTGATGGACCCTGAAGCTCCATAATACCCATGGCATGCCTAATCAGGAAGGCCAAGGACTTAGGTTACAAACTAAGCAATGTTAACCATAAGATAGTGGTAATAAGAAATTGGATTGAAAGACATCCAAAAGAGAAATGAGAAGCCTATATGAGACCCTACACTCATGGGGTAATTTTTCATTGTGAATGATATTAAGAAGTTAAGAGGAACTTCAACATTTGATCATTGAGGACAATGATCACACTAAAAGGGGGAAGAGAATGTCATAAAATATTAGGGAAAAAATGATTGAACCATTTTACCCTTTTAAGCATTCATTTCTTCCCCGATAAGCTTCTTCCTTCATTGACAAGAGCTAGGATCTATTTGGAGCTTTGAGACAATTGCTTTAAGAGTAAAGAGTTGTAACTCATGAAGCCTAGAGAAGAGCAAGATTAAAGGGTCGAAAGAAACTCTTAATACCTCTACTCCAAAATGTGCTCTATGAGTAGGAAACAATTTATCAAGATGGTTAAAAAGGTAACCATTTAGAAAATCTTATGATTGACTATATCCTTTGATACAAAGTGCCTAATTTTGTCAATAGATGATATCTAGTATGAGAAGACTAGCTCTACTATCAAATGGCATAAACAAAGATAACTTTGAGTGCATCAGAACAAGGAAATTATTTAATAAAAGCTCAATTTTCAAAGTCTTTTCAAAGGACAAATTTAGACTCTGTAAGAATGTAGCTTACAAATATTTTGATTATATTTGATAAGAATAAAATGAATGGAGTTTAATCCTTGAGTAAGAGCTAAAGTTGTCTACACTAAGGTGAGATTGTAAATCAGATGGTATGGGACGTCTAGGTTTACAATGTCACTTAAGTGGGTTCAGTGGTATGGGACACTCAACTTAAGGATAATGGAAGCTTAAGCTCAAGGATATTGGAGAGCTTTTTCAATCAAGGATTTAGCATAAATGAACCTCCCATTTGGATAGGAAACTAAATCAACATCAATTTCCTGTAGTTTTCGAGGACGAAAACTCCTTAAAAGGGGGAAAGAAAGGTATCATCAATATGATACTTCTAAGAAAACAATATTCCTTAACTCTTTCATGAAAGTTAAGGAGTACATTGGATGTTCAAGTACATAAGTATGTTTGAGTTAAATCTCAAACAAAGTAAGAACCAGATATGTAAGAAGGGAATTCATTAAAGAATTCCATTTTGGCAAGTAAGCTAAGGTAAGCTAGCCAAAGGCTTGAGGCATATTCAAAGTAGGGTATTTGAGAGTAGATAAAGATAGATCCAAAGTTTGGATTGACAAGCATGGCAACTCCCTTAAGTCAATACGGTGACATATAATTGTTGATCCCTTAAAGGAGAACAGTTAATGGTTTTAAGAACATCAACATGATATTCAAGACTTAAGCTAGGATATCAACTCATGAAGGTATGAGTTGAAGATCCCAAGAAAATCCCATGGGTAAATATCATTGCAAAAGGGATCTAAAGGAGAAAAGACTTGATCTTATCTCATGTTAGCTAGAGGAATTTTGAGAAAGCCAAGTGACCTAAATTGGTCAAATATATCCAAACCTTTATGGTTGGATAAATCCAAGAGTCCTACATTGGTCATAAAGATCTAACCCTTTTATAGTTCGATACCAAGTAAAGCTCAAAGGTCAACCTAAATAGACCTTTGAATTGATTGACATTAGAAACCTTAGTCTTTTCTCTCATGAAAATGATGCCAAGGAGTTCCAAGATGGAATTCATGATCATGGTAAATGATCAAAAAGCATTGAAAAGATAAGGGCAAAGAATGTGGAAAGGTTAAGGATGTCATTCTACGGATTGGAGAAAGAACTCACTGGTATGGGACAGTGAGAACTAACTCCCGTTGAGAATTTTCTCTGATGGCTAGAGAGAAAATAGGCTCAAGATCCGATAGGAAACATCATGATAAGTCTTAAAGATAAGACCATTTAGATTAAGGTCTTAGGTTCATTATGAGGTGTAGAAATGGACCTCCCTGAACCAATTTAATACACCTAGTTGTATGAACAAAAGGGTAAATAGAATGAACATGACATAAAATGCTATCCTTTATCATCTTAAGCAGATGCATTTATCTTAATAAAATGCATAGCCAAATTTTATATGGTACAATAAATTTGGATAAGTAAGAGGGTAAAGAATTTTGGGACTTTACCAAGTTAAACTCCAAAAGTGAAGTAAAGCCTATTCAAGTACAATAACCTTGAATGAAAGAATGATATGTAAAAGACCTTGTTTTGAATCTTTGGTGAGAACAAGTGATTCCAGAATGTTCCTAGCAAGATCTGAGATATGATGCCTAGAAACATGTATCTTTCTCACAAGACCTTGGAACTAAAACTACAAAACTCGAATCATCTAAACTCCATCCAATAGAAAAGCTAGAGGGTGTCTTGATGAAGTATTTTTTCCTCAATTGTGAGGATTTGAAGGAATTGGATTTGTTTCTCTTTGCAAAGCTTTGATGACCTTTGAGGTTAGTATACATAACTATCTAAACCATAGTTGGATCAAGATATTTAGTACTGATTCTCATTGGAAGAACAGGCTAAGCTAAGATTAACAAATGGGGTAGAGACCTAGGAGAATGGTGTACCAAATAATTCCGAATTCCTAAAGTCATCTTTGAATCTAAGTCTTGAATGTTAAAACTTCCAAAAGCATTAAACTCTATTCTGAGAATTAATCCAAGGAAAATCAAACATGATCAAGATAGGGATCCACTTGTAGACATGAACTTGTAAATTGGGTATATTATCATTCGGAATACTTGAGCTTTATGTTTCAAGAAAACCTAGATGATTGAAATAAGTCCACCTAAGTTGCCAAAGATTGAGAAGATAGTATTTCTTCTCATTTTATTGAGCATGTTTTGGTAGGGACTCACTAGACCCACTTTGCTAAGTCCACATCTTTAGCTAAGTCCTATCAAATACAAATAAAGTATATTTGTATTTGAAAAGGACTATAAAAGAATAAGTTAAGTTTAGAACATCTGAAGATTCCTCTCCTTTCTATTGAAAGTGGAAGATGAATCTAGTTTTTGGCCCTTTCAAGATAGAGATAGGATCCCTATCATAGACTCTAAAATTATAAATTCTAGGCAAGTATAAAGTGTACTGAAATTTATTATTTTATTGAGCTCTAGATTTGTGAAAGTGCCAAAAGAAAAAGACCACCAATCAAGTCCACCCATTTCACTAGTCCATAGGTACAAGGCATGCATATATATTAGGGTGAACTGAGGGAAAGTGATTTGGGCAGGAATTTTGATTGAAAGTGCCAAAAGAAAAAGACCACCAATGAAGTCCACCCATTTCACTAGTCCATAGGTACAAGGCATGCATATACATTAGGGTGAACTGAGGGAAAGTGATTTGGGCAGGAATTTTGATTCCTTTCCTCTTAGATTAAGGTAGGGATTAGGCCTTATCTAATTTTTGGAAAAGAATCTAAAGATAGAGATGACCCTGTTCAAAGTATAGATCATGGTGCACGAGGAATACTTCACATATTATACCTACACACATTTTCGAGGAAAAAAATGTTAAAGGGGGGAAGAATGTTGTATAATTCATGGGTTCAGAAGGTTAAACATATGGATTCTAAAGGTTAGAATATGATGTATGTTTGCTTTGGTCTAGCCCTTGAATTACCCTTGGAACATGCCTTGAACCTTTGGGTGAAACCCTTGGTTTTAACCCTTGAGGTATTTATTCATATGAGCTCCCAATTGAATGGTTAGAACCTTAGGATTGATTTATCCTAAGGTATGGGAACCTTAGTCTTTGGAGAAGCTTCTCTAGGAGCCACCTTGTGTGTACGTGAGAGAAGAATCTTCATTTGATTTAGAAGGCATGTAATAGACCTTGGGAAATTAGAAGGCACGTGATCACCCTTGGGAAAGTGTCCACATGAGGGACACTTGGCCAATCTCAAGGACATGCACCCCCTTGGGCTAGAGGTATATATATGGGTGGAGTTGGATGGGTGGATACGTGCTCTCTCTTCACCTTGGTGGTTTTGCTAGGTAGTTAGTCTTTAGGAGCATGTTTCACAACAGTTAGCCATAGAGATGTAGATGAAATCTGCTTCATATGACCCTCATAGACTCATTATCCATGACTTCCTCCTATTGGTCCACCTATAGGGTAGATGGTGATGTTATGGTATGATGCAAGTTAACAAGCTCATACAAGTTTCAAAGGTCATGCAAGATATGGTCATGTTATTGTTGTTAGGATTGTTGTTACGCATGTTAAATTTGTACACACTTATGCATAAAGAAGCTTACATAAGCAGACACAAATTTGGGAACTACTTTATTTATTTTTTGGCTTTCTCGAGTACCATACTAAAAAGTATAGTCATTGATTTATTTACACATATCTTCGATACTTTTTTAATTAGAAATATTTATCTTTCTATCTTTCAATTTGACTAGCATATGGATTGGTATTTTGAGTACTGTAAAGAGGAATCCGTAGAGATCCCACTGATGATAATAACATGCATATACGGATGGAATGCATAAATTCCCATGAAACTTTAAGTTTACAAGTTCATACAAGTTTCAAAAGTTCATGCAAGATATGGTCATGTTATTGTTGTTGGGATTGTTGTTACGCATGTTAATTTTAAACACACCTATGCATAAAGAAGCTTGCATTAGCCGGCAGAAATGTGGGAACCACTTTATTTATTTTCTGTCTTTATCGAGTGCCATACTAAAGAGTGTAGACATTGATTTACTTACACATACCTTCGATACTTTTTTAATTAGAAGTATTTAGTTGCTTATCTTTCAATTTGACTAGCATATGGATTGGTATTTTGAGTACTATAAAGAGGAATGCATATAAATTCCATTGATGATAATAACATGCATATACGGATGGAATTCACAAATGCCCGTGAAGCTTTAGATGCATATTTCAATGCACATATTTTTACCGACCTTCTTTTGACAATGAATATATAGAAATGTAGAACAACGAGTGCAGTCACAATATACATTAGAAAAATCTTGATTTTTGTTGTGTTTTACTTTTGAATGACTATAGATTTTTTTTTGTGGCCAGTAAGCCCATAATTGCTGAATGGAGAGGTAATTATACTTACACACCTACCTTCTTTCTTGCCTCTTTCCCCCTTTTCTCTGAATCCTTCTAGCTTTGCAACAAATGATTTCCCTTCTCTTCCTCTCTCTCTCTCTCTCTCTCTCTCTCTCTCTCTCTCTCTCTCTCTCTCTCTCTCTCCCCTCCCTCCTTCAAATCCTTCCGGCTCTGCAACAAGTGATTTCCATTCTCTTCCTCTCTCTCTCCATCTCTCTCTCTCTCTCTCTCTCTCCCTCTATTTCCCTCCCTCTCTCCATCTCTCTATCTCTCTCTCTATAGATATATCTTTCATTTCTAAATTATTCCCATTCGTTAATATGCCATTTCCCTTCATTATCTTTCTCTAATCTGCTCTTTACCTCCTTCGTTTGAACTCCCTCTCTCTCTCTCTCGCACTCCCCATCTCTCTCTCTCTCTCCCATCCCGCTATCTCTAGGTGATCTATGTTCATTAAAACTAGCACATCTATTGATCTCTCTCCCTCTCTTTGTATCTCTACCTCTCTAGAAGTAGATCATGAATGAACCTTCTTCGGGTCAACTACGATTCTCCACCAATGTATATGACCTGCATGACTAAGAAGAATGTGAGCTCACCTAAATCAATGAATTTGACCTTTGATCATTTGTCTAGCATTCAAGTCATCTCCTATGAGAAAAATATTATCTCTCTCTCTCTCTCTCTCTCTCTCTCTCTCTCTCTATATATATATATATATATATATATATATATATATATATATATATATATATATATATATATATATATATATATATATATATATATATATATATATATATATATATATATATATATATATAGAGAGAGAGAGAGAGAGAGAGAGAGAGAGAGAGAGCAATAGATAACTTCATTGTGATAAACAAAGAAGGGTGTGCATTGATTGAAATAAAAACTTTACTTAAAGATATCTTAGTAAACTCAAACTTTGAATCCATACATTGCATTTTTTAGTCTTTATACATAATATGTATAGTTTTCAAGTCTAGGCGGTTGTGACATGCATAGCTCTTCATTGATCCAACCATGGAGAAATGCATTCTTCAGATCTAGTTGAAGTAGTCTCCAAAGTCTTGCAATAGCGACACTTAGCAATGTCTTGATTCTATTCATCTTTAGAGCTAGTGGGAAGGTCCCTCATAATCTATACCATGAGTTTGAGCGCATCCTTGGGCAACTAATCTTGCCTTGTACCTGCAAATTGACCCATTTCCACTTTTCTTTAGCATACAAACCCATCTACAACCTATTACCTGCTGATTAATTTGCATTGGATCCAACTCCCAAGTGTCCATTTCTTTAAAGGATTCTATCTCCTCCATCATATGTTGAATTTTTTTCTACCATTGACTCATTTTCCAAGTAAATTTAATGCTTTCTCCCCAATTAGAACTAGGTTTTGCTTCATCATATGTTGAATTTTTTTCTACCATTGACTCATTTGCCAAGTAAATTTAATGCTTTGTAACAAATATAGAATCATATCCATACCTTTCAGGTTGCTTTTTCTCCCTTGTTGACCCTTTAGGAGTATGTTTGGAGCATTCTCCACATTCTTGCATTTTAGCCTTTCATCTTGAATTTCAAAGGTTAGTCACCTTGGTTCTCATATTTATCATCATTAGATTCACTTCTTGGATCTTGGACTTGTGTATCATGCTTGCTACCTAATGGATATAAATTAGAGTCAAGTTAATATGGTATGATTACCTTCTATTTGGCTTCATCATACCAAGGCTTGTTTACTTCAATCACATCTCTACTTGTGGTAAATTTTATTGAGCCCATTTGAGTTGAATCATAGCCAATGAACACTTCCTTCGTCGTAGTATTATCTAGTTTACCTCTGATTTGTGAAGGTACATGTACAAAAGCTAAACAATCAAATGTTGTGGATTGACCTAGACTTGGTTTTCTACTATGCCATGCTTGATAAGGAGTCATACCTTGGATGGAATTATGTTCACAATATATACAACTCTTGAGACCTCTTCTGCCCATAGTTCACAAGATATATGCCTCTTGAGATTGCTTCTATCCATAAGTAGTGTGGAAACTTCTTCTCTTCAAGCATTATCCTTATTGATCCAAATAGGTTCTTTTTTTATCTCTGTGGAATGCCATTTAATTGAGGAGAATACCTAATACCCACTTTCCTTTTGATGCCTTTATCCAGCAAGAATTCATAAAACTCTGTGGGGAAGTATTCTCCCCCTCCATCACATATGAGTTTCTTCAATGATCTATCACTTTGATTATACACATGTGGTAGGTACTTCTTGAAGCATTCAAAAACTTTATCCTTATTCTTGATAAAGTACATAATGTTCAATCTAGTGTGATGATCAACAAAGGAAACATAGTACCTTGAAACTGCCAAATGAGGGTTATTGACTCGATCCCCACACATTTATATGTACCAACTCCAAGAGGTTGCTTTGGATGTAGCTTTTGTGTTTGAATGGTTGTCTTTGTGCTATCCCAATCTGACAAGCATCACATCTATGGGTCATGTGTTGCTTGGATATGGTTGACAGCCCTAGAACACTTTGGTCCCTGCATATATCCTTCAAGGTTAGTTCATTCACATGAGTAGGTCTCTTATGCCACAATTCATGCTTACATAGAGTTTGTGTTTGCAAAGTTGAATAGAGTTATGTTCTTGGTTTCTCCTACTTCAAAAGTAAAGAGCTTACCATGCTTCTAATCTTCGGCTATCTTCTTGAATCATTCACATGGGTCTTCCACAAAAGCTCAATGTCAAGTGAATCTAACTTACAACCCTTTTCAATTGTTTGGCCTACACTTACTAGGTTTTCCGTGATTTGTGAGTACATAAAGAATCTTACTAAGAATTTTTATCCTACCATTGGAAACTTTGACCTTACTAATTTTTTGTGGAAGTGGGTCCAAGCCTACATACTTGGAAAATTAGCATTCACTTAATATAGTCATTTAAAGCCACATATGACTATTCCCTTGTAAAAAGCATTTACATTTATCCTTGTAAAAGTACATATGTTAATAGCACCTACTCTCATGTGGAGTTAGGAGGAGTCAAATCACGAATCTCTTGGTATCCAATTGACAAGGAAGCAAGTCATAAAGTTAAGGATTCACTTTATGATAAGATTTTGAATTTGAATTCAAAAATGGCTCCAAGTATAGCTATAAAAGATAATTCAAAATCTCGTGTAAAAGTGAGCCAGAATTGGAGATCATTTGAGAGGGATCTTTAGTGCTTAGTTAACTCATTATATAGCTCCATCACTACCCTCACATTGTGCAATTATATATTGCCAATGTTATTGTAACTCTATGTGATTTAATACATATACATTGATTATACCTTTGCTTCACTTCTCTGTCATGCATCACTCAGAACAGTGAGCTTCTTTAATCAGGTTCTCAATGTATATTTGACCATTTTTAGTGATTAAATTTTTTATAGATTCATCACACTATCTATTTTATTACTAAAAAATTTTATGTTCATTGTTACTCAATCTCGAGTTGTGTATCAGACACTAATCATTGGTCTACATACTATGGAAGCTCAAAGAAATCGGGATGGTCAGTCGATTTGCTAAGCATAATTCTTAGAGTACACTTGATCCTTTTTAGTGAAATACCTTGTGATTGGTATCTATCTAAGTGAATTATATACTCCCAAAAAAGGAATTTGAACAATTGCTAGTAAGTTAAGAGCACTATCCATTTTATTGAGCAAGCGTAGAGACGAAAATAGCAAGTTTTAGCTCATAGTTGACCTACTCATTTGTTTTGATCCATTGATTAGAGGATCATACTTCAAAGAACTTAGGTTATTATTTATGGTTCTTGGTAAGGTCAAGAGGTCTACTTTACACTCCTCAACTTGTTCTTGGCTGGTGTGAAGCAAGGATTTGCACCACCACTTCATCTTTGGAATCTATCCACCATCTCCTCGAACAATGGTATCAGAGCAACATTAAGGTGAAATGGGAGATGGATTTCCATCATTCATTGAAAAAGTGGATAGGGGCAATTATTCTGCATGGTCCATAAGGATGAAGGACTACCTCCAAGGAAGAGGCTTATATGGATACATCTCTAGAGATGAAGAAATGCCAACATTTAGAAGCAAACATCAACTTACAAGAGAAGAGTAAGAAAGACTAGCTGCATGGTGTGCAAAGGATGCTCTAGCCAGGTCTTACATACTCACCTCAATATCTGGTTTCTTATTACCTCATATTATGAATCACATGACCTCCCAATAGACTTGGGAAGTTCTTTCTTCATACTTCTCATCAAATACAAGAGCTAGGAAGAACCAACTTTGGATGGAGTTCACAACCTTAAAGAAGCAACCAAAGAAAAATGTGGTGGACTATGTGACCAAGATGAAGGATGTTGCTGATCAACATGGGAGCATTGGAGAAGAAATAGAAGAGGAGCATATATCAAGGCAAATCATAAATTGCATTAAAGCGGATGATAAATGGGAGGCTTTTAGCACCAAATTGGACCTATATATGGACATGTAGATACCTAACCTCAACACATTGATGGGGCAACTCTTCACACATGATACAAAGGTCAACAAGAATGGAGATGCTTCTCGAGGTAATCAATCTTATGCCCTTTACATAGATAGAAGTGAGAATAAAGATAAATCCAAAGGCAAGAAGGATGAAGAGGATGCAAGTACCTCTCAAGTGAAGTTCAGAGGTAGAGGAAGAGGTACTACAAGAAGGGGTAGAGGTGGAAAGCAAGGCGGGGGGAGATGCTATAACTCTTGTTCTTGCAGCATTTGTGGTTTGACTAATCATACCACAGATGAGTGCTTTAGGAACACCAAGAATGAAAGAGAAAGAGGCTTCTAGAGAGGAGGCTATGGACAATAAAGAGGTAGGTTCAATAATAGAGGGAACTATTATCATCAAAAGTACAACCAAGGCTACAACAACAACTATCAACGAGGCTTCAGAGGGAGACGAGACTACAACAACTATACAGATGATCAAGAGGATTCCTTAGTACTCATGAATATGACATCCAAGCAGGATAAAGATGATGAGTACCTATTCTATATTGATTTTGGTTGCTCCAATCATGTAGCAGGCAGTGTAACATTGTTATCTCACCTTGAGGAACCTAAACAGAAGCATGAAGTCCAAAGACGTGATAACACTAGGCACTCTCTTAAGTAGATTGGAAATGTTAAAGCATCTGATTGTAACATGCACCTCTTAAGTAAGGTATTTTATGTGCCAACCATAACAAAAAAACCTAATCAATGTTGGACAAATTGTTGAGAAGGGCTTACAAATCAGATTCACAAGGCATGGAGCATATGTGGAGGACCCTCAACAAGGCTTCAAGAGGATGCAAAAGGTGAGAAATATTTTGGACTCTTTACATTTGAAGTTGAAGATACTAGAAATATTTCTCTCTTCAATTACAAAGATCAAACCCTATCTGAATTGGAGACATGGCATAAGACACTAGGTCATATAGGTGAACGGACACTAAAGAAAATATGCATGGATCAGAGTGTGCTTCGCATTCCAAATGTGTCCAAGCAACACATGATTTAGAAATTTAAAGCATGTCAATTTGGAAAATCACACAGGCAACCATTCAATAGAAAAGGATACATGTATGAAGACTGCTTGGAGCTTATGCACACAGATGTGTGGGATCATAACAGAGATCCATCAATCTCAGGATGAAGGTATTATGTTTCATTCATAGATGACTATAGTAGATGGATGATTCTTTACTTCATGAATCATAAAGATGAAGTCTTCACTTGTTTCAAGAATTATTTGGCATTGGTTGAGAATCAAACAGGTAGAAGCTTAAAGAGGCTTAGATCTCATGGAGCTCCTGAGTATTTCTCACATGAATTTGACTCCTTTTTATGGGATAGAGGCATAAAGAGAGAGATTACAACAAGATACACCCCTGAGGAGAATGGAGTGGCAAGAGAGAAAATAGACTAGTAGTAGAGGTTGGAGAATCAATGTTGAATGAAAAGAGACTTCCAAATTACTATTGGGTAAAGGGTGTTTCTATAACCACCTTATGAGGCATGGAATGGCAGGAGACCTTCCCTAAACCATTCTAAAATCTTTGGGTGCAGTGCTTATCCATATATACCCTCAGACATAAGAGGAAAGCTTGATCCAAAGGTGCATATTCATTGGCTATGTCCAAAATCCGAAAGGTTACAGGTGATATAATCTTACTAACAAAGGATTTATACTTAGTAGGGATATGGTGTTTGATGAAAATAACTCCTAGTTTAAAGATGGTTGTAGGGAAATAAAGCTACCCTATGACTTGGAAAATGATTTTCTAACTCTAGCTCAAGAAGGACCACAACTATTAGAAGATGTAAACTCAGAATAGTGAAAGGAAGTAGATTCATGATATGTTCGTTAGATTCAAGATGGAGTATGCAAGATTTGTAGGTACACCTATAAAATTGAATCACAAACTTAGTTCCCATGAGGGAGAACTACTTGAAGACATTACAGGATACCAAAGTCTTGTTGGGAGTCTCAATTATGCAACCCTAAAAAGAGTGTACATATGCTATGGAATAACTACATTAAGTCAATTTACGCATACACCAAGAAAAGCTCACATGGAAGCTACCAAGAGGATCTTAAAGTAGCTAAAGAGTACCATAAATGAAGAGCTATTTTATCCATTCAACTCTGACTTGTATATCAAGGTATACTTTGATGCAGATTGGGCTGGCTCAAAAGATGATACGAGGAGCACTTCAGGCTACTTATCTCTTGTTGGTCGAAAGCTAATTTCATGGTCATCAAAGAAACAACCAACTATGTAATTCTCATCAATTGAAGCAGATTATAGGGACTCAGCAAATGCAACACAAAAGGCTATGTAGCTTAATCTAATTTACACAGATTTGGGATTACATTTGTATAATCCAATGATTTCTGGAGATAACACTAGTTCGTTGCATTTAGATGCTAATCCTTTGTACCATGCAAGGACGAAGCACATTGAACGACACTATCATTATGTAATAGAAAAGCTACTTAGCAAGGACATCCAATTATCCTAAATATGATAAGTCTCCCAAGTCATTGATCTTGAACTCTTTCTCCATCTGCTTCTTAAGACTTCGTATGTCCTTCTCATCTCTACCTGTAAGAATTATGCCATCAACATATATGCAAATGTAAATGAACCCATCATCACTTGCTTTAACAAGCAAGCTACTATCTGCCTTAGACACTTGGAAACCAAGCTCTTTCAAGAACTTCAGAAGTCAATAACTCCATGCCCTTAGGGCCTTCTTCAAACCATACAAAGCTTTCTTGAGCTTACATACATATTATGGATAACATTTATCCTTGAAACCTTTTGATTGCTCCATGAAAATATCATATGAAATGTAACCATTTAAAAAAGCATTCTTCACACCTAATTTACATAGCTTCCAACCTTTACATGCAGCAATAGCTATGAGAGTCTAGCTTTATACCTAGACACACTTCCATCTACATACCTCTTTGTTTTTTAGACCCATTTGCTATCAATGATTCTCTAATTATATTGTTTAGGAACCAAATCCCATGTCTCATTCTCCATCAATGCATCATACTCCTCGTGCATAGCTTTCTCCCAATTTTCCTTACCTTTTGCCTAAGCATATGTAGAAGGATCTTCTTCTGCTTTCACCATGTAAGCATAATGTTTAGTGGTCAAAAATGAAGTATCATAATTGTACCTTATGGGTTGCTTTCTGTTCCTTGTTGACCTTCTAGCTTCTCCACTCTTCGAATTCTCTGGTTCTTCATATTCTGGATCAAACAGTGGCAACTCGTCATTATCAATTTAAGCATCAACAATCTTTTCATCATTAGCACCTTGAATCTTTGATTTCCCCTTTCTTTGGGTCATGACTTCTTCATCACATGCATGAACATTAATTGTACCTCCATGCCAAGTACCTTGCTCATCAAATCTAACATCCTTTGACACAAGGAATTGCTTTGTGGATGGACTATCTGTAACCCATCTGCTTATCATCATAACCAGTGAACACATACTTTTCAACTTTAGGTTCCAATTTATGCCTTAATTGAGATGGTACATATGCATTAGCCAAACATCCAAATACTTTGCAATGATCTAAGGTAGGTCTCTTACCACACCATGCCTCATATGGCATCATACCATTCAAAGCCTTACATGGAAGTATATTAACCAAATAAGTAGTTGTATTTAGAGCCCTCAACCCACAACTAATTAGGGCAAATTTTCTCCTTCATCATTGACCTTGCAAACTCAACAAGAGTTCTATTTCTCCTTTTTGCTACACCATTTTCTTGGGGAGAGTACCAGCAAGTAACTTCCCTTTTTATACCTGCATTCCGTAAGTAATCGCTGAACTCATTAGAGAACTACTCTGCCCCTCTATCTGACCTTAGTCTCTTCAAATTGCATGATCAACATAAATCACATAATATCTCAAACGATTAATGCTAAAGTCCTTTGATGGACCCCACACATCTATATGCACCAATTCAAGCTTCTTTGAATACATATACCCTTTCTTACCATAAGTATTCTTGTGAGCTTTACCCAATTGACATGCTTCACATCTGTATGTCATGTGTTGACCTACAATATTAGGCAATCCAAGCCTTTAACCATGGTTAATCATATCCTTAATACCTCTTTCATTAAAATGTCCAAGCCTTTTCTGCTTCTTTCTTCCTTGAAACAATTATTTTACACCCATGGCTAGGGTTTTCAACATAAACTCCATCATTAGTGAACCTTACTTCATATCCTTTCTCTACAATTTGCCCTACACTTATCAAATTCTTTGGAATTGTAGGGAACATAAAAAACCTTACTCAAAAGAGTGCTTCCATTGTTAGCCTTTACTCATCCAATCAAGTTCACATTGTGCTTTGTGTTATCACCTATTTAGACTATATGATTACTCACCTTATTCTCCAAATGAGTCATCATAGCTATGTTGCCATTCAGGTGATTGTTGCACCTTGAGTCAATGTAGAAAACTCTTTGATCTTCACTTTGTTTCTCACAAGTTGCATTCATAATTAAGTGTGAATCATGTGTTTGATCTGAAGCATAATTCTAGTAGGTATAATTGTAGGATTGACTTTGAAAGCCTCGTCCTACATTTCTTCCAAATAAACCTTAATTACCTCTACCTTTCAAATTATCTCTATGATTTCTACCACCTCTTCCTCTTCAATTAAAGTTTTGATTATATCCTCCACCATTCTGATTATTATGCCAACATTCATGAGAAAAATGATTAGTCTTACCATAAATCCAACAAGCTTTAACACCATCTTTATTGCTTCTGCCTCTTCCTCTTCCTTTGCCACCTCCTCTTCCTCTTAGGAAATTTGCTTGACTCATAGTGGCTTCATCTTCATTCAATTGTTGCTTGCCTTTGTTAATCTTCTTCTTGTCCTTTGAATACATTTCTTGACTTGTACTCTTATCAACATCACCTTTGATATCCTGCTCAAAGGTTAGCATATGTTCTAGAAATTGATTCAACCTAGGAGTGAAATGATTTCGTGACAATTCACTGGATAGAATGAATGACTTGCACTTCTTATCTCCTCTCAAACTTGTGAGAATTTGTCTTACCAATTTTTCCTCTTCAATTTCTTCATCAACTGCTCCTAATACAACTACAATATCCTTCATCCTTGCTACATAATCAAAAATGGATTGAGAAGCCTTCTTCTTGTATGTGATGAATGCAGCCCATAAAGATGCATTCCTTGACTTTTTAGTGTTTTGGAAATGTTCTTCCAAAGCATTCCATATGTCACTTGCACTTTCCATTCCTCTATTGTGAGGTATCAAGTAATCATTGAATCCCATGCACATAATCACCTCTGATGTATCCTATCAGGTCTTTGCTCATAAGATGAGCTTCCATCCTCATTGACCAAGCAAGATAGTTTTCTCTATCCAATTTCTCTATCTGAAGAGAATCTCCCATCCTTTCTTCACCTTTGCAATAAATTCTTTATGTTTTGTGAATAATGAATGTACCTTTAATTCAAATATAGTTCCTTTTGATCCTCTTGATAGCTTTCAGGCCTCCTTTTCTAGCTTTCACTTCAAACTTTCACCTTTTGAATCTTCAAAAAATAAGTTTTGTATATATGCAATAGTCGAGTCCTTCTTTTCTTCAAATATGAGGATTCCTACTCTAATACCACTTATGGAGATGTTTAATATCCAAAAGAACAAGTTATCCTTGATGTTAAAGTGTCTCTATATCAAGAAAAACTCATAATCCCAACCAATTTTGAAAAACTAATGCCAAATTATGAAGACTTGAGTTAACTGTGAAGAAACTCATTACACAGAAAAGCCTGCTACCACTTATTGCACTCATTGACTGATCAAATGTGTAAGGTTTTCAATGAAACTTTATACAAGTTGTGAGCTACTATTTACACACCTTCTCCAAGTTAAAACTCTTCAAAAGAATTAGTAGATCTTGAGATTTCCTCCAAACAATGTACCTATGTCTGAAAATCTTCTTGTGTATAGTCCACTTTGACACCTGCAACTTCTAATGCATAGTTCTCCCTGACTAGAGCCCATTTATGGAAATGCTTTTAGCCATAGAAGATGTGCTTACTTACACAAAACTTTACACTGTGGAGGGAGATCTGATCAAAACATTGACCATCGAGATTGCACCTATTCTTGCCTTCACTTCTTCCAATTTACACATGTAAATGTTCCTACTTAAAATTCTCTCAGTGTGATTACAATTAGACTCTCAAATCTTGACCATATATTCATTAACTATGGACTTAGACATCTACAAAAGGATTTCTGAACGATCAAGCATAGAAAGAGAAATGGAGAAAACATCGCAACAGAGATTTTAGAAGTTTTCTTCTATTCTCATGGAAAACATCTGATTGATGAATCTCATATATTCATCACACATTTTCTTCTTCTAGTGTGAGTAAAACTTTGCGAGACCATCATTTTGACGATAAGAACTGCCAGAGTATTGCTGTTGTCGCTTTTATTGAAGACGTCGCTGAACAGAAAGATGGAGGAATCTTTTCGCGCAGCGTGCAAAGAAAGACAATGAAGAAAGCAGCCACGTTTATAATCTCAAAGTAAAGTAGCACGAGATCTCTGTCTTTCGTACATATACAAAGGCACATACCCGCATATACAAAGGCACGAGTCATGACCAATCAATTAAAGGCTAATACATTCATTCGGCTGCAATGAATTCTTCAACACTATCTCAAATCAAACGGAACTTCGGCTATGGCCTATGCCATTGTTTCTCATGTGCAGATGTGCAGTGCAGGTACGAACTTTTAGTCTTTCGCTATCTGTATCAGTTGAATGAATCTTCCTTGATATGAACAACGGAATCTCTCTCTCTCTCTCTCTCTCTATCTCTTTCTCTCTAGATTTTCTTCCTCTTTTAGAAAAGAATTCCTTTTATTCTTGCTTTAACCTTGACTTTTGTTTTGATCGAAGAGCATCACTGTAATGTCAGATTATCGTGCTTGTCAAATAAGTAATGTTGTTGTAACATCCTTTTGAACGATCCACTAACGTTGAGACTGTAGATTTGTCTTTGAAAACTGTGGTATATAGAATCTTCTAGTCTTTCGCTGCCTGTATCAGTAAAATGCATCTTCCTTGATAAGAACGACGGTCTCTCTCTCTCTCTCTCTGTCTCTCTGTGTCTCTCTCTCTCTTTCTCTCTCTCTCACACACACACACAAACGCGCATTCAAAATGTTTCTTTTTATCCCTGATCTATTGGACCTCTTTTTTTTATCGAAAAGCATGGCTCAAGTTGCGGGATTAGCGTGTTCATCAAACAAGCCATTGTTGTTCTAACATCGTCTTGAAAACTAGGTCGTTCAGGTTGTAAATTTGTCTTTTGAGTTTTGGGAATCTATGGTATATAGAGTCGTCATGTTCCACATCAAAACTTATGCTTTAATTTATAAAGAAGGAATTTCTTTTACTCATTCTTGAACTCTTTCCGAGGGAGGACATTACATTACCTTACAGACTGTCGGCTTATTCCATATGGTGCTCATACCTGATTGCCTGTTAAGCGTTTGGTTTCATTTAAAGCAAGAAAGACGACTTATAACATAAGATCTTTCGTGTGCTTACAGGAAGAATAATTTTTCGTCTTTGTTTGATAGACTGCAGATAATTGTGTGTGTACAAACTTACCGTGATTAAAAAGTAAGAATAAGATCTACCAATTTCATACTTACTACAATTGACCTTCATCTTCAGAATCCAAGACTCCATGGGAGCATATACTTCTTGCTCTTCAATAAAACAACAGATGATTTAACCGGAACATGGAAATAGGCTCACTGCGCATTTTCTTGTTACCGTCCTCTAGAGTAGATCTTGTTACCGTCCTCTAGGGAAGCCGCAAAATCTGCATTCAAGAAACAACATTGTTCTCTCCTATGAAAACGAAAGCGCCATTGAAAAAGGATCTAAACATCCTTTCCTCTAAAGTTAACCTCGAGAGTATTTACAATTAAAGATTTTTTAACCAAAATGACACAGTTATTGCCTTAGGTAATTGTATACAAACACAAAACTTTGCTCAAGGCCTTCAAGCACCCTGACATGAAGTGCCCATTAGGACTATAATCTTTACGAGAAATTTTAAAATCTTTTGGGAACTTTCCTATGTAGTCTTCCAAGGAGGAGCCCCTTCCATTAGAAGATCAATCCCCACTAGACTTGCCACAAACGCTTCCACTTCAACGGTATCTTGTTAAGCAAGGAAATGATCATTCAAGCTCCAATCTTATCAAATTAAATTATTCAATACTTTAATTACCTCTTACATCATGAAGCTTGTCTTCTTCCTCCCCTTTTCTAAGGGCATGAAGATCTATGCTAGAGTGGGCCATCCCACTCTACTCTGCTACTCGGGATGTAGGTACTTTGGTCTTCATTATTCTCTCTTGCGCTGCAAAGAAGTCTTCTTCCATAGTATAATTGTTATCATCTCTCAAAATATCTTCACACACCATTGCTATGGTGTGTGCCACACCCAGTGGGATAACTTTCTTTTCAAGTAGATGAAATCTATTATCAAGTGGAACATCTGACACGATGGAAAAAATAATTAGGCATTCATCCACATGTAGTCTGAATGCCTTCTCAATATCATGAAGAAAAATAAACTCCTCTTCATCCACAATGATGATGGAGAGATATTCAATTTCCACCTCTACTAATGTGGGCTCAGAGGGGTCAAGATTTGTTGGCACAGTCTCTTCCATGCTCGATTTCTCACATAATTTGTTATACACACCACTAGGGAACTCTTTATGGACTATGCCACTCTCTTTGACTAAGTTTGTGAACTCTATTTAAGGCTTAGTTTTTCATGAACAAATCCCCCTGTGAAAAGGTTGGGGAGATGCATGGATGCAGATTCTGGCTCCTCATTGATGATAAATATTGTTGTAGAAATATAAGAAAGGTACCTAATATCCATCCTCTTCTTTTTGTTAAGTTCTTTTATCAAAGGCACTGTTTCATCCAACAAATGCCTTGCATGGCTAGCGATTTCCATGAAGTGCTTAAAGTGACTCATAAAAGCTTGATCACCTTTTTGGATGTAGAGAAAAAGGTCACATGGGACCCACTTACCCTCATAAGGTGGGATATCTATGGAATAGTGCAAGATGTAGTACTCAAGGAAGTCCATGATTTCCTTGAGCACATCAATGTTGAGTTGAATTGTCTTGTCCAGATCAAGCACTCTAGAAACAGGGTCATACAGGTGTGTTTGATCTTTGTAATGAGTTTATTCCAAGAACTCATTGAAGAGTTTTCGAGGACATTTTGAGAGGGGGTAGTAGGGGTTGAGGCAGCCATTGCACATAAAGGTAGTATGATTGCTATGGGGTGCATGCTCTTAATGTACTTATGGCTCTTCCTGGGTACAAAAGTGTCAAATGAGAGAACCATACTTGCTTTAATAGTAGATTCAATATTTTCAAGTGACTGAGACCCATTTAAAGGTAAAAATAATACCTATAAATATATGAAGCATGCATAGAACTCTCAAGAAAAATTGGCTCATAAAAAATATTGAATAGATAATCATTTAATATAATAAGACATACTACATCTACACAATAGAAAAAATAAAATCTTGGAATTTTGAGATTGTAATATATACTACCATGGAAAAAATCAAAGATTTGAAAATTTTTAAATCATATTGAGATCAAAAAGTTTTATATCTTTCATTTTTTTCATGTGCATTACATTGTAGCAGAGGAAGGATAATGAATGGAAAATGGGTAATGTGTACACTCCAATACTCAAATAGTTCTTGAGCTATGACAATGAAAGTTGAGTTCCATCTACACTCCATTTAGGAAGTACTTTAATTTTATCCTTGAACTTCTTGCCAATCTATAGAAAAATAAAAAACTTTATAATATCATATTTAAATATAATAATTTGTATAAATGGAAGAGAAAGTACCATGAATTGTTACCTTTTGCCCTTTTATTCTAAGCTTTGATTGATCCAGATCCTCAAATCCCATTATCGCTAGATGTTGTCTCATATTGGCAAGGGTCCAATAATGGTTCATTGAAATAATTTCCATTTCATTGTTGGGCAGATTTATCTTAATTTCAAATGAAATTAGAAAACCCTTGGAACTTTGTAATGGTATCCATTCACCAAGTTTACACATCCAATGATCATAATCAAATCTAGTGTACAAAGAAGTAAGGTGTTTCAAATATTGAAATCCTATGCCTGTTGCACCAATTTCACAAAGGTATCTACCCCTTTTGGTGCATCCTTCATTGTTGAAGTTTCTAGAATTATGAATATCTAAAATAGATGTACAAAACAATGATGAGGAACATACCAATGCAATCATACAGATCTAGAAACTCTTGTGAATTTCAAAGAGTTATGTACGTCCATCAACATCTTATGCTTCAAAGATGTCAGGTCCATATATTAGGTTGTGATAATTGGAGCTTGAAAAGAGAGTCTACTTTAATCATCTCTAACCTACAAAAACCATTTGATGAAGAGGGTTCAACATATGTATGTGTGTAAAAGAAAAATCTATCATGTAAAAGTTGAGGAGAAGAGGCTTGTGGAAAGACTAGTGATCCAACATCTACATGCAATGCTTGGAAAGTACCTATAAGACTATGAATTGGTTGCTTCTTCACTAAGGTAGAAGGAAATATGTGTGCAACAAAAAAATACACAGCTTAATACGGTATATTAAAAATTAGAATGGGTATCAATGAGTAATACTTAAAATTGATAGGATATCTCATTTTATTTCAGTTTTCCAATTTCATTCTCGACATTGTGAAAACATGTTGCAGAATGGCAACTATTTCACCATTTTTGAGCTTTTTGAAGCCCAATAGCTTCCCTTTCCAATGAAGATCCAAGTTTCCATGATCTCTTACACGATGAGGGCCAACATCAAAGGGTTGCATGTACATCCATGCACCTTTGCAGAAATCATGTCCTAACCAGTTTCCTTCTACAGCGTTGATCTTGTGACATTTTAACGTGATAACCTCATCTTTTGGATGTCTACAAGATTTAGGTTTATCCATTAGAGTTCAAGCTATGGAAGTGATAGTAAGAATTCAAAGAGGAAGCTGCACAGAGAAAGAAATGGAGACTTAGGAGCTTCAATGGTATGCTAGCGAGAGAAAGTATTGGATAGAGATGACTTTTTGGGACCTCGGTATGAAAATGTGACGTTTTGGATGGAGAAAGTTGTATTTTGAGTTATTTTTGAAAAACTCACTTTTTTAGGTTAGTTAATGTTTGGATTTTTATTTCAGAGTTAGAAGTAGAACTTTTGATCCTAAAAAGTGGTTGGGGGGCACAAAATGCTATTATGCTGAGTATTAAAACTTTTTAAAATTCTTGAATTTTCGGATTGAGGCAAGTTATGAGATTCCTATCTCTCTCTAGAGGCAAAACCTAAACATAGGGGAATCTTTTTCCCTCCTCCCTCTTTAGCATAGTACTTTATGGGCTATAGACTGTGTCCACCACCCTCTTCTTATTCGTCCATCACTAATCATTCCTTAGTCCAAAAGGCCCATACAAGGTTCTTTTTTTCCCCTAATGTCACATCTATGGATTGTGTAATGTGAATGTCTGTTGATTCTAATGCTTGGAAACACATAGATATTAAGTGGCTAGAGTTTGCTAAGGAGGCTCAAATTTAGTTCTAGGGCTAGCTATGGATGGTGTAAATCCATTTGGTTTACATAGCTCCTCATGGAGCACATGACATGTATGTTTGATCAACTATAACACCCCACCATTGCTGGCCAGAAAAAGGGCCATTTATTGCTAGCTCTCATTGTGTGGGAGATTGAGGTCTATAAAAGCTTGCGAAGAGCACAAGGAGGAAGAGGAAGCTTGGATCACAATACACAATACTAAATATATTACCAGAAGAATGTATAAAGATAAGTAACCCATTAGGGAAATAGGCGTATATACAAGCCGAGGGAGAAAAACCTACTAAAGAGGGAAAAAAGTTCCTTAACGGTCCTAGTGTGTTCATACACATCATTATCTAAATATATCAACAAATACCCCCTGGGTGTGATACGATGAAAAAAGAGTTGGACCTCATGTATAAGGAAGTACCAAGCTATGTGGAATCAATCCACAAAAGGAAGTAAGCCTAAAGCTTTGTGGAAAGCTTCAAACTTCTCCCTATGTAAAGCCCTCGTGAAAAGGTCTGCAAGGTTCTCCTACATGGGCACATATGCCAAGCTAATCTCTCCAATAGAGAACCTCTCCCTACTATAATGATAATGATCCTCAATGTGCTTAGTGAGAGAATGGAAGACAGGGTTTCTCACAACTACCAATGTGCTCTAACTGTGAGTGAGGATGGTGGTGACCAACACCTAAATCAGCCATAAGACATCTAAGCCACACATACTCAAAAGTCATTGTGAAGCTGCCCTATACTCAGTCGCACAACTAGAAGTGGCCACAATAATTTGCTTCTTACTCAACCAAGATATACATGAGCTACTGAGCTTGATGCAAAAGCCACTAGTGTTAGGGGAGCACTAGACTATGCTCTCTGACTTCACTAGACAAAATTTCGGAATTATAGTTTCGATTACAAGAACACCCACCAAGGGAAACGATACAAGAATACGTGACTGATACAAGATGTCCCACAACCCGAGACTGATAGGTATGGAAAACTGGACTAGAGATGATACAGGAGATCCCACAACCCGGGATCATAAGTATGAGACAAGATGTCTGGATTACAAGAACTCCCTTCTAGGAGATGAACTGAATATAAGAAAGAACTTGACAAGATCTCCTACTACAATATTACAAGAGGACTAGATAGGACTAGAACAAGAAACAAGACAGGAACTGGAACTGAAACTTGGAGAGTACTTACTTGGCGGTCACGACTCCTTCAGCTCCCAAGACTGGTATTGGCAAGACTGATTATGAATGTGGCCAACCCCTCCTTACATAGGTTTTCCAAGGGCGGTTCTAGGGTGACTACGAATTGATGATGTCATCGATGATATCATCAATGATGTCATCGATGATGTCATCAATTTGAAGCATGGTCTCTGGATGTCAGAATCAAGCAAGAAGACAATCGATCTTAGGGTTTTGGCACATTCCGGATGCAATGGAAGCATTAGTTTTCCCAAATTCTGAACGAATCATGAAATATTCACATGGAATCTGAGATTCAGGATGGTTTCCTTTGTCCATGACATTACCTCCCCCTCAAGCGACGAGTTCCATGAGGAGCGGTCATGTTCTCTGGTCTCGGCTTCATTGGATTTCTCTTATGGAATTCTCGGCTTCATTGAATCTAGGACATGCTCGACTTCAAATTCTTCATGATCATCAATCTTGATAGGTGGTGAAGGACTAAGTCTCTCCCCCTCAATGGCAAAATTTGATATGGTTCCAACATAGATACATGGAAAACTAGATGTATTTTCATGGTGCTTGGTAGTTGGAGCTTGAAGGTGATTGGATTGATGTTGGCCAAGATGGTGAATGGACCAAATCTTTGATGATCTAACTTTGCACAGGGCCTTGAAGTTTGTAAATTGTTTTTGAGTAACCATACTTTATCCCCAATTTGATACGATGGATTTTGAACACGATGTTGATCTGCATAGTACTTATAATGTTCTTGAGCTTTATGGATCTCTTCCTTGAGTTCTTTGTGAATTTCCATGAGGTACTGATCCTTGTCTCTGGCAGCTGGGTTCTTGACATGATTTGCAAGTTGTATGTCCATCCTTGGATGTTGTCCATAATTTGCAAAGAAGGGAGTCTACTTGGTAGATGTATGAACACTATTGTTATAGGCAAACTCTGCAAAGGATAACAGCTCAAACCAATCATTCTGTTCATAGTTGATGGCACAACGGAGATATTGTTCTAGGACTTGATTCACCCGTTTTTTTTGTCCATCATTCTGTGGATGATTGGCTATAGATAGTTTAACTTGAAAACCAAGGAGCTTGCAAAGACTATTCCAAAAGCTGAATATGAACTGTGGGCCTCGATCACTGACAATATTATCAGGCAATCCATGAAGCCTAAAGATGTATCTGAGGAAAAGCCTAGCAGTGGTTGCACCTGTGATTGCCTTGGTAGTTGGAATGAAGTGTGCCATCTTTGTAAATCTATCCAATATAACAAGAATGGCATCATACTTGTCTGACTTTGGGAGGTCTGTGATGAGGCCCATAGATAATGAAGCCCATGGCCTTTCTGGAATAGGTAAATAAGAGGCCATGAGGTTTATGTCGTGGTACTTTAGATCTATTGCAATTGTCACAAGTTCACATTTATTCTTTGACTTCCTTCCACATTTGAGCCCACCAAAAATCCCTTGATATAAGTTCTATTGTTTTATTCACTTTAAAATGTCTTGCTGCAAGGTTGTCATGACGTTGTTGAAGTACTTGGATCTTGGGAGTTCCTGGAGGGACATACAATAGGTTCTTATAGAAAAGTAACCCATCTTTTTCTTGGAATTCATCTACTTCTTGAATTCTTCCTTCTTGAGTTTTTTGCTTAATGTTACAAGACAATTCATCTTGTGGTAGAGTCTCACGGATCAAATGATTCAAGGATGAATCTTCGTGATGGCTTGAAGAGATAACTGCTAACTGGAGATGCTCATGCTTGAGTAATATGCACTCCAGTTCATCAAAGGCCTCTTCACCCTTCTTTGGTGCAAGGTAAGATCTTCTTGACAAGGTATTTGACTGACACTATTGCCCTCCTGGACGATATGTGATGACAAAGTCAAACCTAGATAAAAAGTTACTCCATCGAGATTGCCTTCTGTTGAGGATGCGGGTGGTCATAAAATACTCTGGGTTCTTGTGATCTGTATATACGATAACTTTATGAGCTGCTCCTTCTAGATGGTGACTCTAAGTATCAAACACATCGACTATGGCAAGAAGTTCTTTATCATGAATTTCATAATTAATTTCTGGAGGTGTTCATCATTATATGCAACTGGATGTAGGTGTCCATCATCTCCATATTGTGAGAGAATGGCCCTCAAGGAAAATTCTGATGCATCTGTCTCTAGGAAGAAGGGCTTACTAGAATCACGATGAACTAGAATTGGAGCAATAGTGACTGCGGATTTCAAGGTCTAAAATGCTTTTTCTGCTTCTTCAGTGCATGAGAATTTGGAGTTGCCTCTAAGCTTGGTAAGAGCTTACTAGAAAACATTGTACATCTCGAACACATTAAGGTGGTTGCCAATCAAGGATTGTCTCAATCTTCTTAGGGTCCATAAAAATTCCTTTATCTCATACAATGTACCCTAAAAATTCCACTTCTGTCTTATGGAAAGAGCACTTCTCCAATTTTGCATATAATCCTTTTTCTCTTAGTTTTTCTAGGACTATCTTTTCATGACATTCATGATCCTCTAGATTTTTGGAGAATATCAAGATATCATCAAGGTATATTACAACAAAATCATTTAAATATTCTCAAAAGATATCATTCATCATATGTTGGAAGACAGCTAGAGCATTGTAAGACTGAATGGCATAACTACATATTCAAAATGCCCATACCTTGTTCGAAATGTTGTCTTCCATTCGTCTCCTTCTTTGATCCTGACAAGGTTGTAAGCTCCTAGAAGATCAATTTTCGTGAAGAATTTTGCTCTTCCAAGGTGTTCCAAGAGCTTTGATATGAGTGGTAGAGGGTATCTGTTTGTTATAGTGACTTTCTTCAATCCACGATAGTCTACACACATCCGGAGAGTCCCATCCTTCTTCTTTACAAATAGAATAGGAGCTCCTGCTCGAGACTTCGAGTGTTTGATAAACCCCTTTGCTAGATTCCCATCAATGTTCTTGCGTAGTTCTATAAGTTCCTCTAGCGATAGTCTGTAGATTGGTCCAAAGGGTGGTTGTGCTCCCTCTTGAAGATCTATGGGGCAATTGTAAGGTCTATGCTCTGGGAGGATATCTGCATTCTTCTTTTCAGAAACGTCTTCAAAGCCTTTGTACTGATGGGTAGCTGTACTGGATCAGCTTTCTTGGATTCTTGAGCTGGTATGACATAGATCATATATGTAGGTTCGTTCCTTACTACATGTATGAAGGATTTGGCTCTAACATATGTTGGGTTCTTCAGGATACCTCGACGAGTGATTTTATTCTTTTCCCAATTAATGTCTGGATTATGCTTCTTCAACCAGGGCATTCCAATGATAACTAGATGTACTGGGCTCGATATTACATTGAAACAAATGTGGGATTCATGGTCACCAAGGTGTACTCTTAATGGTGTGGTTTCGATGGTTATATTCCCAGATGCTAGAGGTCGTCCATCTACTACTTCAGCTACTACTAGTTTGTTCTTCCGAAGTACAGGAATTCCATGCTTCTTGACCAATCCTTCATCGATGAAACATGAGGAGGCTCCTGAATCTACTAGGGCTGTAAGGAAAAGGGTCTTCATGAGCATGATTAACTTGACAGGTGCAAGAACTTTTTTCTATGGGTGTTGCTGGAATTATGAGACCCTTTCTTATATCATGGTCCGGCTGCAGGGTCTCTTTTACAACTAGACTTCCTCGTTTCCCTACTCTAGTTACGACTCTAGAGTTTGTTCTCTTGTTTGGACAATTAACTGCAATATGTCCGAGGTTTCCACACTAGAGACATAACTTATTAACTCTCCTTCTCTGTTTCTCTTCTAGTGTTAGAGGCTGAAACCTAGTTACATCTATTTGCATAGGTTCAGGCATCGACTCATCTTTAGTAGTCGGTTCTACTTGTTTTTCTTGTTTCCTTTCACAAAGTTGGTTATCACATTGAATAGCCTGCATGATATATTCATTCAGTGTTTTAATGTCTAGCATCGTGACGAAAAGGTCCTTCATATCATCTCTTAAACCCCATCTTAATTGGCTTATGAAATAATCTTCATGCCAAGTGAGATCATATATCAACTACCTAAATTCAGATGCATAGGTAGAGGCAGGGTGGTTACCTTGACGTAACTTCCGAAGTTTTGTTTCTGCTACTCGACTTGTATCTGCATCTCCAAATGTGGCGGAGAGTTCTCGAAGAAACCCCTCATAGTCCTAAAGTACTCCCATGTTCTTCTGCAAGATTGGGGCAAACCATGATAATGCTTGGCCACAAAGCAAGGTTCCAATAAACCCAACCTTGGATGCCTCGTCAGGGTATCTATCTGGTTGCATACGGATGTACAATTTAACTTGCTGGAGAAATCCATGAAACTTTGTGCAATCCCCATCGAACTTTTCTGGCATGCAAATCTTGGGTTCCTTCATAAATGATGTACTAGGCGGTTGATTCACTTGAATACTCCCTTGATTTGCTTGAAGACTCCCGATTCGTTCTTGTAATTCTTGGAGGAGTGCACCTACATGCACTGGATGTCCCATCTCGACTTGTGTCTGTCGATGACTTAAGTCTTCGACTTGTTGTTGGAGACTCTAAAGTGATGCTATGATCTCTTCATGAGTGTTCTCCATGATGCCTAGTCTTGGATAGAAGATAGCCTTGCCAAAATATCAAGGGAGCACTAGATTGTGCTCTCTGACTTCAGTAGACAAGATTTCGGAATTATACTTTCGATTACAAGAACACTCACAAAGGGAAACGATACAAGATTACGTGACTGATACAAGATGTCCCACAACCCGGGACCGATAGGTTTGGAAAACTAGACTACAGATGATACAGGAGATCCCACAACCCGCGATCGTAAGTATGAGACAAGATGTTTGGATTATAAGAACTCCCTTCTGGGAGATGAACTGAATACAAGAAAGAACTTGATAAGATCTCGTACTACGAGATTACAAGAGGACAAGACAGGATGTCCAAGAACTAGACTAGATAGGACTACAACAAGAAACAAGATAGGAACTGGAACTCGAACTTGGAGAGTACTTACTTGGAATTCACGACTCCTTGAGCTCCCAAGATTGGTATTGGCAAGAGTGATTATGAATGTGCCCAACCCCTCCTTATATAGGTTTTCCAAGGGCGGTTCTAGGGCGGTTACAAATTGATGATATCATCAATTCAAAGCATGGTCTTTGGATGTCAGAATCAAGCAAGAAGACAGTCGATCTTAGGGTTTTGGCACGTTCCGGACGCAACAGGTTAGTTTCCCCAAATTGTGAACCAATCATGAAATATAGGATTCACATGGCTTCTAAGATTTAGGATGGTTTCCTTTGTCCATGACGACTAGTGGACACATGAGTGCCATAGCAACAAGCTTAATCAGAGTCAAAAAAAGCATGTCAATCTGGTGCTAGTGTTCCCGCCTTGGGATAAAACAATCCAAGTAGTCGGGTACCACTGTAGTAGCAAAAGATACATTTAACTGCCTCCTAATGATCGACTCCTAGGAAATGCATAAATCTACTCATCTATGAGATAGCAAACTGAATATCTAGCCAAGTAATGCATGAGTAAATCAAGCACCCAACAGCCTACACATAGAGAAAAATATCAAATGCATCTCCAGCATCATGAAGACTCAATCATAAACCTATCTCCATAGGAGTGGCAATAGGTTTGCAGTTTTCAAGAACAAAATGCTCCAATAATGTCTCAATATATTTCATTTGACACAAACCTATTTTGCCAACAACTTGCATAAACTGAATGCCCAAATAATGATGCAAATGCCCGAAATCAGACATCTCAAACGAGTCATGCAAATCAACCTTGAAATAAGCAATATGCTTCCCATGAGGACCAGTGAGCAGCATGTCATCAACATAAACAACAATGATGAAAAGCACATCATTTGCATGCTTAACATATAAGGCGCTCTCAGTTGGACTATTCTCAAAACCATATGCAATCAGATAGGCATGTATCTTTTCATACCAAGCACGTGGTTCTTGCTTTAAACCATATAATGTCTTCTTTAACCTCCACACCTAGTTTTCATGCCCTTTTTGCGGAAAGCCACAGGGCTAAAACACATACACCTCTTCATGCAAGTCACCATTCAGAAATGCACTTTTAATGTCCAACTGATATACATTCCAACCATGATGAGCTACAAGTGCACAAATGCTACGAATAGTAGTCATTCGACATGTAGGTGCAAAGGTCTCATCAAAATAAATGCCTCTTTCTTGTGCAGAACCCTTTCCAACAAGCCTAGCCTTATACCTGTCAACTATTCCATTAGGCTTATACTTAAGCTTGTATACGCACTTAGTTCCAATGGCCTTCCTGCCAAGAGGCAAGTCACATAAACGACAAGGTACCATTTTTCATGATAGGATCATATTTTGATTCCATACCAGCCATCCAATTTTTAGAATTTTGTTCTTCATCAAACAAAAGAGGCTAACTCTCATCACAGAGACTAGAGGCGGCCATAGCATAGCAATGTCATGCAAAAGAGGCACTATGAGAGCCTAAACAAGTACAATTTGCCATAGGTGTATCTAATTTTCTCCCACACAAAGTCTACACTAGCCATTTTGGCATAGCTTTTGCCTCCTTAATATTAGTTGTCTCATCAATAAGTGCATCATGTAAATCTACATCCCAAAGGAATGATCTACATCATCACATGAAACCTATAAAGGCTTAGAAGTTGCCTCATTAGGACCAACACTAGTGTCCACCTATAAAAAGAGGTCACAAAGTATCATACATGTCTTTGGAGCTAATAGATGTCTCCTTAGTACATGAAAGTAATGGATGAATAGCATCTTCCACAAAAACAACATCACGGATAAGCAAAATGTGTTTAGTTTGTGGATGATATAGACAATAGCCTTTGCTTTCAGAATTGTACCCAACAAAAATACATTTCACTGCTTTATCATCCAATTTCTTGCATTGTTGTTCGGGCACTAATGCATATGTCAGACAACCAAAAACATGAAGGTGAGCAATAGATGGCTTACGACCATGCCAAGCTGCATATGGAGTGATAGACTGCAATGCTTTAGTGGGACACCTATGAAGTACATATGTTGCACACATAACAGCCTCAAGCCAAAAACTATGTGGTAAAGCCATCTCCATGAGTGACCTATTCTTATGTTCAGAAAATCCATTCCGTTGAGGTATATACGACATTGTACACTGATGTTTTATCCCAGGTTAAGCCAGTAATGCATTGAAGTTAGCAAACATATATTCCCCCCTCGATCATAATGGAGGGTGCCCAGTTTACATGCTCATAGATTTTCAGCCAAAACCAAAAACTGTTTGAAGCACATAGGCACTTTGGACTTTGTTTTCAATGGGTATACCCATGCATGACTAGAAAAATCATCGATTAAAGTCAAGAAGTAAAGATATTTCCCAGAAGAAGGTGTTTGCATAGGACCACAAACATCATTGTGAACAAGCTACAATTTCTGAGTAGCTCAAGCAAAATCATCTTTTGGGAATGCTCAACATAGCATTTTGCCCAACATACAACCTTCAAAAATATGTTTACTAGGTGGCTCGAGTTTTAGCAAAAAACAACACCACTATAGATTTTTGGAGGCATAGCAAACTAGAAAAATTTAGACGACCAAAGCATGCATGCCAAAGCTTTGCAATTGACATAGCTTGAGAATCATGTACCACACATGCTCTATCATTCATAGATCTTTCATAGTACATGAGCTTATACAACCCATGACATAAAAGGCCAGAAGCAATAATTGTGAGGAAATTAATTGGAACTTGATGAAGATGAAGTGGTATTGCAAACTCTTTGCACTATACCAACCAAATGAACTCCAGAGATATCTACTGGGCCCCTTTAGCTTGCCAATGAATTCATTAAACAACTTATGTACCTTTGAAGATCACTTACAAAAAGATGAATCAAAATAGATAAGGTTGACTAAAAGTCAACTAGGCAAGACTTTTTATTTTTGACGGATGATCTTCAGTATTTTACTCAGTGCTTTTTCTCTTATCAAAATTGACCAGAGAGCTTTTAAAGATATCTAATTAGGAAGCAAAGAAACCTATTGGAAGTTATCTCATTGAAAATGATTGAGTGTTTTATGAGAAGTTAATTTAGCAATCCACCTATGTAAACCCAACTCTTCAAGAGGTAGGAGATGTGAATACGGAGTCAAGCTTTGATGAACATTACTCACAGTTCATAGATTCAAATGGAATGAAACTTTGTAATCTAAAATTAGACTTAGAGAGCTACCATTATCAAGTTAAAGCATTGGAGAAAATAGACTATGCTAAGAGAAATCCTCTCTCAAATGTGAATGAAAAACTCAGAGCTATGAAAGTGAACAGTACACTCAAATAGGCATGAAGATATGGTCATAACTGATCATGAAATCGAATTTCTACTGAGTGGAAATTACAATGGAGTTACTGCTACACACGTGTGCCTTGAGATCACACTCTGATATGGCAAGAAGCTCTGCTAGAAATGGAGACCTATCCCATGACTAAAAAAGTCATGTATATATAGTGAATGTCGGAGCCAAGATTTGAATTTGAAATCAAGCTCACCTAAATGACTTTCCCTATCTTTTAGTGATTGATTCTCCAACTAATTCAGTCATGAATTCGTGGAGTTTTTTTTCTACTCATCATGTGGATTCAAAACCACTTTTCATTCTTTAATTTTTACATCAGGTTAATGCTCAACAAGTTACAAGGGTGAGTTCATAAGTGAACTCTTCATGTCTTCAACATTTGTTTCAATGATAACATAATTTTTATGATGTGAGAGACTCAAGACAATACTTAGACTTGTCATGTACCTGCTCAAATAGCTCCCCCTCAAGTAAGCTTGAGTTCTTCAATCATACAAGATTATCTGCAACCCAATCATAGCTTTGAATTTACTAAGTTTTGTACCATCTAGTGCCTTGGTTAGAATGTCTGCACATTGTTCATAAGTTGACACATATGATAGCTGAATTTATTTGCTTAGAATTTTCTCTCTTACATAGTGATAATGTACTTCAATATGTTTCCTTGCATGGAAAATTGGATTGGCATCCAACTGAATCGAACTCATGTTGTCACCAAAAATACTTGGAGTTCCAACCTCCAATGCAGGATCTGTAAATAGTTTCTTCATCCACATTGCTTCTTGAGTAGCTTTTGCAAGACCTCTTTATAGCTTCTCTAGAAGAGAGAGCAATTGTTGGCTGCTTCTTAAATGACCATGAAACAAGTTTTGACCCTGCAAACACAACGTATCTTGAGGTACTCCATCTATCTTCCTTGGAGCCAACCAAATCTACATTCGAGAACAACTTTAAATCTAAATCAGATACATAAGGGTGCCTTTGAGATATCTGAGTATCCTCTTGGCAACATCCATGTGAGGTTTCCTTGTTGTGTGCATAAATTGACTGAGAACACTCACATTATAACATATATCTACTCTTGTCAATGTGGCATAGTTCAAACTACCCACAAGACTTTGATAACTTGTCATATCTTCTATGATTTCACCTTCATGTGAGGTCAATTTATGATTAACTTCTAGTGGAGTGTTTGCAATCTCACAATCTTGCATCTTGAATTTCGTCAACATGTCTTTAATATACTTTCTTTGAGTAAGTAATAAACCATGATCTCTATAAACTTCCTCCAAAACTAGGAAGTATGTAAGTAAACCTAGGTCACTTATCTTGAACTCCTCTCTCATCTAATCCTTGATCTTCTTCATTCCATCTGCATTATTTCCTGTGAGTATAATATCATCCACATACACACATAAATAGATGAATTCAGAATTACTCTTTTTTATAAAGAGTGATGGATCTACCTTGATAGATGGAAATCCTTTGTCCTAAAAAAATGAAATAAGCATGTGATTCCAAGCTCTTGGAGCTTGCTTGAGTCTATACAGAGATTTATTAAGTTTATACACATAATTAGGATGTAATTGATTGTCAAAACCAGGTGGTTGTGCCATGTACACTTATTTTGTTATCTAACCATTAAGAAATGCATTTCTTACATCCAATTGGAATATCTTCCAATTTTGGAAGAAGCAATACTAAGTAAAACTCTGATTATAGGTATCTTTTGCCATAGGAGAGAAAGTTTCTTCATAATCAATTCCCTAAATTTGTGTAAAGCCCTTTGACACAAGCCTTGCCTTATGCCTATTAATGGAACCATCAAAATTCTTTTTTAATTTGTAAATCCATCTTGAACATATTACTTTCATGAAGTCTTGGGAACGAATTCCCATGTACTGTTGTTTTCGTCAAGTGCTTCAATTTCCTCTTCCACTGCATGCTTCCATTCTGATTTCTCCTTGGCTTCCTCAAATGTTGAGAGTTCCTCTTGATTTATGTCATGTGCTATATAGGTTGAATGCTTACTAACTAGACAAGTATCAAACCCATACCTCTCTAGTTTTCTTTTCTCCCGCATGGACCTTCCTAGACCATAATCTGATGGTTCTGCCTCTTCTCCAAGCTCCTCCACTTTAGCTTTACCTTTAGACTTCCATGCTTGATCTTTTCTATTTGAGATTCCTCATCATCTTCTCAGATATCATGCTTTTCAACTTTAGGATGATCGTCTTTACAAGCTTTGGGAAATCTTCTTCAAAATCATAAGGTAAGTTGATCTTTCTGCATGAATCTTCATACCAAGAACTATTCTCATCAAACACTACATCTCTACTCAGCAAGAAACCTTTGTTGGTTAGGTTGTATAATCTATAGCCCTTTTGATTGTTGTCATATCCAGTGAATACACAGTGTTCTGCTTGTGGATCCATCTTCCCTCTAAACTACGAAGGAACATGAGCATAAGCAATACATCCAAAAATTTTGCAATGATCCAAGCTTGGTCTTCTTCCATTCCAAACCTCATATGGTGTCATGCCATCAAGTGAATTTGAAGGAAACCTATTGATTAAGTAGGTGGCTGTGCATATAGCCTCAACCCATAGATAATTAGGCAGTTGTTTCTCATTTAACATAGACCTTACAGCTTCAAGAACATCATATTTCTTTTTTCTACCACCCCATTTTGCTCTAGAGTATAGCTTGTAGTACCTTCTCTCTTGATTCCCCTTCTTGAAGGAAAGAATCAAATGCTCCATTTAACCTTAGCCTCTTTAGTGTTTCACCTGTTTGGTTCTCCACAAGAGCTAAATACCTTTTGAAGCATAAAAGGACTTCATCCTTGTTCTTAATAAAGTATAGGATAGTCCATCTACTGCAATCATCAATGAAAGAAACATAATACCTTGATCCATATATTGAAGCATCCTTGCTAGGTCCCCATACATTTGTGTGAACCAATTCCAAGAGTTCTCCATGCATATATCCTTTCGTCATGAATGCTAACCTCTAAGACTTTTCAAATTGACATGCACTACACTTATATATCATATATCGCTTTGACATATCAGGGAGTCCAAGTACACTTTGGTCTCTACATATTTGCTTTAATTATCTTTCACCAATATGTGCTAACCTCTTGTGCCATACCTCCAGTTTTGTGAGTGTTTGATTATCATAATTAAAGAGAGCAATGTTCCTTGTGTCTTGTAATTCAATGTGAATAATCTACCTATCTTTTCACCCTTTGCAATCCATTTGAATCCTTGACTTGGATCTTTAGCAAATGCTCCTCCTCTTGTGAACCTGACTTGTAAGCCTTTCTCCATAATCTGCCCTACACTTATCAAATTCTTTGTGATGGTAGGAACATAGAGTACCTTGCTAAGTAGGTTGATATTTCCATCAAGTGATTTTACAATTCCTATCTTCTCCACAAGGTGCCTTGTATCATCAGCTTGTTCCGCTCATCAGATTTACCTTAAGGCATTGCCATATTCATGATTAGAAATGATTCCTCTTGATTTGAGTCCTCTGTGTAATTATTGAAGTATCTTCTTCCTCTATAGCCTCCTTGATAGTTAGAATGCTTTTAATTGTTATGATAGCCATTGAAGTTGTTGATCATTCCTCTTGAGTAGCGATAACCTCCTCTATTATCGCCTATGGCTCTTTGATTCCTAGAATTCCTAACGCAATTTTTAATTGTGTGATTGGTTATTCCACAAATAGAACAATAATTAGACTCTTAGGGTCTCCCCCTACCTTGTCTTCCTCCTCTACCTCTACCTCCACCATGTCTTCCTCTACCTGCATAGTTAGCTTGATGTATGCCTACTTCATCACTTTATTTAATTTTCCTTTGTTGTATTTGGACTTTCTTTCGTCATTATACAAAGCAAAAGATTGATTACCTTTGGAACCTTCTATATTCTTCATAAGTTTAGTCTCTTGAGTGAGTAGTTTCCCAATAAGTGTATTGAAGTGTGGTACATGCATATCCATGTATAGGTCCATTGCTATGGTAAAAGGTTCCCACTTGTCATCTTCCTTTAAGCCATTGATGAATTGCCTTACAAATTTCTCTTCTTCTATTACCTCTCGAATGCTTCCTAACTGATCAGCAATGTCCTTGATGTTTGTGAAAAAGTCAGTCATATTTTGTTTTGGGAGCTTTCTTGAGAGTTGTAAAATCCAACCATAGCTGATGCTTCCTAGCCTTTGTTCTTTAAAAGAAGAAGGCTTCAAGTGCATCCCACACTTCCTGAGATTCTTTACAACTTCTGATATGAGGCAACAAAAAATATGAGATAGAGTTGAGGAGATAGGACCTTGCAAGTGCATCCTTGGAACACCATGTGCTCAATCTTTCTTGCTCTTCTTGTGTACGTTGACTTTTGCTTCTAAAACTTGGCATACCTTTATCTCTAGCTTTATAACCATATAAGTTCCTACCTTGAAGATAAGCTTCCATCCTTAATGACCAATCTGAGTAGTTATCTCTATCCAATTTGTCAATTGATGAAGAAAATCCATCTTCCATGTTTTCCAACCTTGCTTTGATACCATTGTGAGGAGATGGATTGGAACTTGATGATAATGAACTAGTGCTCCAAAATCTTTCCACTAAACCAACCAAATGAACTCCAGAGATATGCACTGGGCCCTTCTAGCTTGCCAATGGATTTATTAGACACCCTATGTACCTTGGAAGATCATTTAAAAGAAGATGAATCAAAACAGATAAATTTGACTAAAAGTCAACTAGGCAAGACTTTCTATTTTTGAAGGATGATCTTCAATATTTTACTCAATGCTCTTCTTTGAAAAAAATTACCAGAGAGATTTTAGATGATTCTAATTACGAAGCAACCTATTGGAAGTTATTTCATTGAAAATGATTGACTCTATTATGAGAAATTAATTTAGCAATCCAGCTATGTAAACCCGACTTTTTAGGAGGAAGGAGATATCAATACGCAGTGAAGCTCTGATGAACATTACTCACAACTCATATATCCAAATGGAATGAAACTTTGTAATATAAAAGTAGACTTAGAAAGCTACCCGTATCAAGTTAAAGCATTGGATAAAATAGACAATGCTAAGAGAAATCGTTTATGCAACCTGACCAAAAAACTAAGAACTATGACAGTGAACAATGCACTCACATAGGCATAAAGATATGGTCACAACTCATCATGAAATCAAATGTATATTGAGTAGAAATTACAATGGACTTATTAGTACATGTGTGTGCCTTGATATCACACTTTGATATGGCAAGAAGATCCACTAAAAATCGAGACCTATCCCATGACTAAAAATGTCATGTATATATAGTGAATGTTAGAGCCAAGATCTGAATTTAAAATCAAGCTCACCTAAATCACTTTCCCTATCTTTTGGTGATTGATTCCCCAGCTAATTCAATCACAAATTCGTGGATTTTTTTTCCTACTCATCAAGTGGATTCCACCACTTTTAATTCTTTAACTTTTACATTAGCTAAATGCTCAAGAAGCTACAAGGGTGAGTTCATAAGTGAACTCTTCATGTCTTCAACATTTGCTTCAATGATAACATATGATTTGAGAGACTCAAGCCAGTACTTAGACTTGTCATGTACTTCATCCAACACTAATGGCATCCCCATTTGAAAGATCATGAAATGTACATTTATCATCAACAAAGTTTACAACCAAGCCAATTTTGGCTAAAGTTGAAACTAATAACAAATTCTTCTTGATGTTTGGCATAAATAAAGCATCCAGCAATGTAAAAGAAATACCATCAGCAGTGGTCATAATGATCTTACCAACTCCCATGATAGGATAAAAGGAGTTGTTGGCACATGTGATAGTATTCCCTATAGGGGCAGGCTCATCAAGTGAAGTGAAGAAACTATGTTGCAAGGTAATATGTTTGGTTGCCCCACTATCAAAGTACCAAACATCAGAGTCTACTATAGACATACACTATTCATATGAAGATGGGTCAAAACTAAAAACCCTAGAAAATGCCCATTCTTCATTGTGTACAAGATTAGCAGATTCTGTTTTGTGCGTAGAGTCCTCTACAACAACCATTCTAGCCTCTTTCTTCCTTGCCTCTTTAGCTACCAATTTTGGATAGCTCTTGATGACATGATCATTTGCTTTACATTATTTGGAAAAAAATTTTTGCTTCTTCTCTTCTCTGTCTTCCTTCTTCGATTGTGTAGAATAAGCACATTTTTGTTTACTAGTGGAAGAGCTCCATTTACCTTTGCCCTTCTGATTAGACAAGTAATCTTGATCTGCAACAGGCATAATGGACCTATTCTACCTAGAGGGATCTTCTTGCAACAAAATAGAGGCTAACTCCTCAAATATCAAGGCATTTGGATTGCTTTTCATAACCAAAGAAAGAGTAAAATCAAAACTCTGGTATGAATTGGGAAGACCATTCAGAACGGTCTGTGCAAGTGAACTATCAAGCAAGACTTCATCAACAAAAATCAACTGGTCCTTCAAGTCTTTGATCTTTCTGAGAAACTTGTCCATGGAATATGCTTCATTCCTATGATCACTCTCCAACTATTTTCGGAGGTAAGCACCATGAGCCTCATTCCTTGCTTGGTATAAAGTGATATGTGTATCCCAAGCATCCTTAGCTCGTCTGCAAGAGCCAATGTGAGGAATAATGGCATGTTCGATAGACAAGGCTATAAATGCATGTGCCTAAGCATCTCTGCCATCCCAAAAAAATTGCTCTATAGTAGCTGAAGCAAGAACACAACATGAGTACGAACATGAAGAATATCATCATCTTCAACACCATCTACATCACCTTCAACAACTGTGTTTGCAGGTGTAATAGGACACTTTTCAACACCGTGCACAATATTCCGCAATCCTTTTGCAACCAATACATGAAGCATCATATAAGCCCATAATGGGTAATTGGTACCATCCAACTTATCCTCAACATCCAACATATGGAATAGATCACTACTTTCAGCCATGGCCATTGACCAAAATACCCTAATGCTAAAAATTGGTTGTATCTTAAAAAGTTGAACACAACAACCTTGACAAGTTCTACTAAACCTGTAACAAACTTTGAGACGTTTATATTAGCGAACCAAAACCTATATATATTTTTGGCACAAAAAGACAAAATTACCTTCACAAGCACTGCAATAGTGCCTTCGGAGGCCAAAACAAGCTCAAATCACAATCTCGACACCATAGTAGAAAAGATGTTTTGATGATTCTGAGTATACTCACCAAATTTCATACGATTCTAAGATTGTGACTAGAGATGTGATGACGACGCCCTAGATGAAGTGACGACCTTCTCTGATACCAATTGTTGGAGATTGAGGTCTGCAAAAGCATGCAAATAGCACAAGGAAGAAGAAGAAGCATGGATCACAACACACAATAGTAAATGTATTACCATTAGAATGTACAAAGATAAGTAACCCATTACGGAAATAGGCGTATATACAAGCCGAGGGAAAAAACCTCCTAAAGAGAAAAAAAAGTGCCCCAGCAGTCCCAATGTGTTCACACACATCACTATCTAAATATATCAACACGTTGTACTAGGTAAGTATAAGGTCAAAAACATGGATGCACACCTTCCACTGCTTGTGGAAGGGTTGTGCACTTTATGGGATGCGTTTATTGTGCGTGGCATGTCTCAACCTTTAACAAGATGGGACATGCCAGTGTAAGTCATACTTATGTGGAAGATGCATGACTTGCCTAGTTATGGTGAATGTTTAGCTTTATCAATTTTGGGTTACATTGCTTCTCCCCTAGGTAGACCATGACTTAAAACACGTTACTCCAAAGCACTTCGGAAAACTATCTACACAAAGATATTTTCATGATGGACATGTTTTACATAAAGGACAAATTGTCCAACAAGCAACAAATGAAAGAAAGTGATTGGAAGCACCTATGGGATGCAAGAACACCACTCTTTGGCATGAAACCTCTATCCATCTTTCAGGATCTCCCTTATTGGAGTGAGCTATTGACTAGTCATTTAGTGGCCCCAATGCATATTTTGAAGAATTTGGGAGAGATGCTCTATAAGCATACCTGCTTCAAAGACATTGTCACCTGGCTCTTCAACAAATATCATTTAAAATCTCCTTTGCATCATTTTTCTTTTCTAATTCCAAAATCAATATGGCCTTGGGATTTTCTTTTTATTCTTCTTTTCATTTTCTTAAAAGTATTAATTCTTTAAGTAGCGTCTTGATTCTTTTCAAATAACTATTTTATTATTCCTTGAATTTCCTTTTGGCTTCTTCAAACCTTGATTTTCCTTAATTGGATTCTTTCCTTCTTTAATTTTCTTTCTTCTAGATTCTTCTTTAGAACTACTAGACTCCTCAAACTGAAATTTCTTCTCACTATTTTTTATCTTTTCCTCATCTTTGGATTTTAGAATTTGCTTCATCTTGCATCTTGTATCTTCTTCTCTTATCTGCGTTGGCAATTTGTGAGAACATGGGGAATGGATCCACAAGAGACTTCCAAGTAGTCTTGTGCATGATCGCATCTTGGGCTCTCACAAGAGCATCAATTGAGTAGTTGTTTTGAGACTAAGATCTATGTTGTTGTTCTTCTTCTACCTAGAGTGGCTCTAGCTTCTCGTAGATGTGCTAACAATAGTGTTTGATAGACTTTCATATATTTTCTTCATTCCTCCCTTCCCCCCATTTAGAGGTATAGGAAGAAGAGTCCTAGAGTTGCATAATTTTGTATCTATATCTATAACCAATTGTTGCTCTCTTGCTAGCTTTAGCTCTTAGCACACATGAAAAAAATATTCACTCGGCATCGCATATCACACACCTTCTTCATCCAAATCACCTTCTGTCATTGGATCTAGTATGTCTTTGATACAAGGGATGAAGGCGTGGCATAGGAAGGTGCTAGGAAATAGGCTTCACTAGGGGGGGAAGCTTGAGGCATCATATTTTTGTACTTCATGGAATAATGGAATGTTAAATGGATTTTAATGCCTTGAGGGTTTTAATGTGTTTTGTGTTTTGATTAAGCAGGCAAAGATTCATGAGGATATGAACGCGCATGGACTTATTCAAATATCTTTGGAGATATTTAGAAGAATATTTAAGATGGTATTTTTAGTTATTTTTGTAAAAATATTGAAAGCAACATTTTATGAAAATAGAAAATCACAATTTTGTAAATAAAGCACAAATAGAAAATCACGATTTTATAAATAAAGCAAAAGCATGCTTTTCGAGGCGCCACCCTCATGTATCTTCTATTAAGGAGGTTATGAGAAATACCTATAAATACACATGCTCTGATAGATTCATCCATTAGAGTATGTGGGGAGAGATTGTACCCAATCTAGTGTCAAGTCTCTTGTCCCTTTATATTCTCTGAGTAGTTTTGAGTGAGTCTATTTCTATACTATCCTCTGTGTATGTGCATCTATGGGATTTGAAGGTCAACAGTGGTATCAGAGCCAAGGCATGTGTATGTAGGTGTACCTATCAGCATTTGATCATGAGTCATGGCATCCGCTCCTTAATCGGTAACTATGTTAACCGTCTGGTCTAGGTTTTCATTTATCAAGTTTCTTTGTTTTGGTTCGCCCGTTAGTTTTTTGGATTTTTTCAAATTTAGTACTCTGCATTGTGCTCATTTTCACATTGTACCCCCTATGCTCATTGTCACACTTTCACATTGTACCCCTTGTGCTCACTATCATACTATACCCGATGTGCTCACTATCACACTGTACTCCCTCTGCTCACTGTCCTCATTGTACTCACTATACCCCCTATGCTCACTATGCTCAATGTTCACTATTCGAGTTCGAGCTTGGTTATCAAATTCAGTTTTCAAGTTCGTTTATCAAGTTCATTTGTCAATTTGGTTATCATTCAGTTACTCCAAGGCATCAACTAAGGCGTCAACTAAGGCATCAACTAAGGTGTCAACTAAGGCATAGAACTATGGCATAACTTTGGCATCTTTGGCTTCTCTAGCACTCATGGTTCTCTTGGTTCACTTGGGTTCCCTTTGTTTTCATTGGCAGCTCTTGGCAACACACAAATAAATTCTAACATATGAGTGGCAATAAGGGCTTAGTTATTCCCCTAGTTAGCTTACTTATTCCTTTAGTTAGGCTATATAGTTCCTTATTTAGCATGTAGGGGATTTGAACTCACAACCTTGTACTTTTAAGAGATAAGCTATTTATTTATTCATTTATTGAAACACTCTCTTTTATTTATTTATCAAAGTACTCTCATTTATTTTATTTATTTTATTTATCATTATTATTATTACTATTATTATTAATATACAATATTGTTTAAAACTCTTTTCCCATGCTTAGAACTAGGTTTTGGTTCTCTACATAAGACCATCGACCCTAGCCATACTATCCATGATTTTGGTTCATCACCCCTACCAAAAGTACCAATCGAGCAACAATTAGAGCTTTTGAAGCATGAACTCCAACATGTCCAAAGCGATATTAAAGAACATGATGCTGCACTCCAGCAATTGCAAAGTGATGAAAATAATCTAATTAGGGTGGGGCATAATCTAGAGTAGCACTCACATAACGTAGAGTGCGCCTTAGAGCATCCAAATGTGGCTTCCTAGGTACGTGCATAAACTGACTTTCAAGTCCAATAGTATAACTTAGATGAAGCCTTGTAATTGTGAGACATATAAGACTTCCCACAATTTTACTGTACATAGTAGCATTTTCCAATGCTTCACCTGATGTAGTATCCAATTTCAAATTCTGATCTAATGGCATAGAAATTGGCTGACAATCAGCCATGCCATACTTTTGCAGCATATTCAAGGCATATTCCCTTTGCAACATCCATATACCTATTTCTGTATGTATAAACTCAATGCCCAAGAAATAGCGCAGCATACCAAGATCTTTCATGTCAAATTCTTGCATAAGAAGTTGCTTTACCTCTTTGATGCTTCCTTCATTATCATCACCTACAATTAGGTCATCAACACCAATAGCCACAATAGTGATGCCATCAACAACCTTCCTTGCATATAGTGAATAATCTGCATCACAAATAGAAAACCCAATGCTGGTTAAGTAATCTGTAATCCTTGCATGCCATGCATGAGGGGATTGCTTCAGCCCGTACAAAGCCTTTTGCAACCTGCAAACATATTCTAGATGCTTTGAATATTCATATCCTTGTGGCTGGTCCATATATACTCCTTCCTGTAACGCACCATGTAGGAAAGCATTCTTCACATCCATCTGATGCAAAGTCCATCCTTTTGCTATAGCTAATGCAACAAGTGTTCTGACAGTAGACATTTTAGCTATAGGGCTGAATGTTTCCTCATAATCAATGCCATATGTCTATGCATATCCTTTAGCTACCAGTCATGCTTTATACCTGCTTATGCTACCATCAACATTATGCTTTACCTTGTAAACCCATTTGCAGCATATGGGTTTCTTTCCTTGTGGCAATGGAAATAGCTTCCGTGTATCATTTCCATAAAGTGCAGCCATCTCCTCATCCATAGCTTTTTCCCAATCTGCATTACCAATTGCATCTTCGAAATGAGAAGGTTCAGCATCTTGTATTACCTTTGTCATGTAGGCACAATGGCGAGCCATGTAACTATCATATGTCAATTGTTGCACTAAATTACGCATCCTCCCAGATCTTCTTGGTCGTGGGTCAATTCTCCTTGTATCATCTGCATGTGCCCTTGTTACTCCTAGAGTCTTCACAAGGGGCAATCCAAGTTCCTCATTAAGACTCTTTACTTGAATCTCCATCAACATCTTCAAAACCTCACATGTTTTACTACTAGTAGAAAGCTTTTCTTTACCTTTCTTGGATGTATTTGATAAATTTTCTAGACTGAAATTTTCATGCAATCTTCCACTCCATGGATTTGAGTTGGAACTATTGCTTGGTGATGCATCCGGTCCACTCAAAACTTGAGATTCTGCACTTAATTTTTCAGCATTTTCTTTTCCATTTGGTTCAAGATTCAGTCCTTCTTTGGCATCTGCATAGAAGCTTCACATTTCATCAAATACCACATGTCTGCTCACCTTCACCTGTCGTGTGAGTGGGTTATAACATTTGTACCCTTTCTGCTCAAGGGAGTATCCAATGAAGACACATTTTTCTGCTTTCGGATCAAGCTTCATCCTCAACTCATCTGGAACATGTACATATGCAATACAGCCAAAAACTTTCAGATGTGATAAGTTTGGCTTTTTACCTGTAAACTTCTCTTTAGGAGTAACTTGATGTACAGTAGGAGTCAAAGTTCTGTTCATGATGTATACAACAGTATGCATAGCATTTGCCCAATAACAATGAGGCATATTCTTCTCAGCCATCAAGGCTCTTGCTATTTCAGCAATATGTCTATTTTTGTGTTCAGCAACGCCATTCTATTGTGGTGTGTATCTGCATGAAAACTAATGCCGAATTCCGTGATTATTTAGAAAACTGTTGAACTCATTTGACATGTATTCACCTCCTCCATTAGATTTTAATGTTTGAATGTACTTGCCTGTCTGCTTTTCCACCATAGCTTTTTTAAAATTTTGGAAGTGAGTAAACACCTCACTCTTCTCTTTCATGAAATATACCCATACTTTGCGTGTATGGTCATCAATGAAAGTAACATAAAACCTGCAACCACCCATAGATGTGGTCTTTGATGGACCCCAAACATCTGTATGTACTTATTCTAGTACATTCTCACTAACATGTTTGTCATGTGGAAATGATGCTCTTGACTCTTTACCAAATTGACATGCTGCATGTAGCTTTTGCATTTCTGCAACTTTGAAATTTGGTAGTCCATGAACAATCTCCTTTGACTGCATCAATTTCAGCCTTTGCAAGTTTGCATGTCCAATCTGTTTATGCCACATCTCTATATCTGCAATGACTTGTGCACCTTTTGCAAACATGCCTGCATTCATTTCAAGAATCTTCACATTTAAGGTGAACATCCTACCCACTTTGTTTCCTTCGGCAACCAATCGTCCATCCTACTTGTACTCATCTACATATAATCCATCAGCATTGAACCTGACTTGTACTCCCTAGTCAACCATTTGTCCAACAGAAACCAGATTCTTTGTTATATTTGGAACATGAAGCACATCAGCAAGATGTTTTACCTTTCCATCCTCCATCAATAGTGCTATGTTTCCTATATGCTCAATAGGATGTG
>CM035420.1:158116727-158169227 GCA_020310875.1 Ceratopteris richardii | reverse complement strand
TTAGGCAACATTTTTAAAATTTCATGATGGCAAAAGTTGTTAACAGACAGCCATTGCTCAAATACACAAATTAAGGGTCAAATCTCTAGGTTGTTTTGGGTTAAAGGTTACTTTAGAAGGGTTAAAAGTTAACTTTTAGGGGCAAAAAACTAGGGTTTTGAGTCAGATTTTATAGGGTTTTGAGGTTTTTAAGGGGTTAATAAACATTATACATATGAATATATAAGCGAATTTTACAAACAAAATGTTTTCTCATCACAAAATCAATCAAATACTTTAATGATTTTCAACTCTTCTCATATTGTTGGGGACAAAATATTAGATCATGGTTAGTCAAAGCAAACAAATGAATTTTGAAAATAAGAAGGCACACTATCCTTGAGGGATTTCATCTTGATAACAACATATCCAAAGACATATGTAAGTGTGCATTACAACACGTGTGCATAAAAATCACATATTCAAATAGAAATAGAGAAGTCCACTTTTCCAAGCATTGTAACTTAAAAACATAAAGGAATTATCTTAAGCTTGTGAGAGGAAAAAATGTTCAACTCTTTGGTCTTCTTGGAATCCTAATAGCTTGGTTACTTTAAATGCATAAAAATCACTAAATGTTATGTCTAATAGTACCCTATAAGCCATAAAATCTAACTTTTGACCCTAAAACCTAAATAAGAATGAGAACTAAAAACAAAAAATAAAAAGAAAAAGAAAAAATCAAAGTAGAAATGAAAAATGGATTATCCTAAGTTCTAGAAAAGAAGAAAAAGAAGCCCTTAATCGAGAAAAGAGAAGAAGAAGAATCTAAGGTCCAAGAAGTCTGTATACATGCCAATCTCTTAAAATAGAAGAATTTGGTAATTTGAAAACTTATAAGTAGGCTTGATCTTTCATTGGGTTTTTTGCCAATGAATTTTTAGCTAATTCTTCTTTCTCCAATCTCGTACTCTATGTCCTTTGAGAGACTTGAGAGAGAATCAAAGAAAAAGGGAGAGAAAGAGAGCACTATTTCTCTTTCCTTCCTCCATCTCTATGTTTTTTTCTTTGATTCTATTGATTATGTTTTTCTTTTAAAGAACATAAAGAAAGAAAGGGAGTGAGGAAGAGAGAAAAAGATCTCTCTAGTCTCCTCTCTTTCTCCAACAAAGGTGTGCATGCGGAGTAGTGGAGGAAGAGAGAGAGATGGAGAGAGAAAGAGAGGCATTTGAAAACTTTTGCTTATGCTTTATCTGTGTTTAAAATTTTGTATGTCTTTATTCATGCTTGATTTTTTTTAACTAAAGGAAGTCTGGCATTAGCCTAATCTCACGGACTTGAATTAATAAAAAGAAAAGTACAAGAGAAGGGGACTAGCGCCCACGGGACCCCCCCAATCCCACAGAGCCGGGGTAGCTTTTACAAAGTTTAGATGGCATTACAAAGAAGGTTAATCACCCTCTCATCACCCTCATGTGGGGCCCACTTCGGTTTAAGCTTGTTGTTGATCAAGAGGACCAATTGATGATGCCTAAAGTGGGGAGGGGGGGATTTCTTATAGTTAATGATGCTTTTGCCAAGGAGGAACAATGATTTCTCGATCGACCACTCTTTGGGAGCATTGCCAAAGTTAAAAGCACATCTTTCCCACCACATCTTCCATAGGACCTCCCCTCTGATGGCATTCCTGAGAGTCGCAGAGCAGCCGATCGCTTCTCCCAGCAGAGATTGCTTCCAACTGATATGTTTCTGAAGACTAATTTTCTTTACGACAATCTGCTAAAGCCTGTTGGAATTGGGACAAGTAAAGAATATGTGAGAAACATCTTCGATAGACCGGTGGCAGCATTTGCACCACGGAGGTATCCCACAAAATTTTCTAGCCTTAAGGTTGGTCTAGATTCCACCACGAAGAATTTAGCATAAGAGGACATACATTTTGATTTCTATGAGGGGGTGAACTTCATGTCCCACCGAAGCCCTGTCCATGACAGGCACCACTTCTTGTTGAGGTTAACCTGATAATCAATGGTTTCTTTGAAGTTCAAGATTTTTGATAGACAATTGCCATTCTACCATTTGAGACCAAGCAAGCTCGGCATGTCCTGCCCCATGAGAACGCCAACTTTAAAGCGGTCCGAGTCGAGACGTCTGCTTTGCAAAGTGTTCCATTCTTCATAAAAAATATTGATGCTAGGGTCAATATTCTCAAAGTTGATCCACTGATTGGTGTCTTCTTTTCATAGATGTTTCCATTTTTTGAAGCCTTTGTTCCATAGCTTCTTGGTGTTTCGAATGTTCCAAGATTCCAAGCTCTGGATGCCATGAATTGGAAACTAAATAGAGTACTTGTTTTGTTTGATACCGACCGCCCACTTCGAAGCTTCACTGATTCTTATGAAGCTTTTGACTTTATTCCAACTCTTCCATAGGGAGCACACAAAATTTGAGCCTTTCGGGAAGATTGGGATCGGGGAAAACAATAGGGTCAAGATGTCAAGATTATTCCACTTTGGGAACCCATGAGAGCCAACTCATTCTTGTTTGTGAAGATCAACTTGGCCCATGAGGCCTCCCCATTGCATCAAGCCTCAATCATCCATTTTGCCACAAGTTTGTTAGCCATGCACCCAATGTCCAAAATGCCAAGGCCCCCACTATCTCTTTGGCTGGTGCAGATGGACCACTTGATTTTAGGCACCCCCTCCTATTGTGGTCGCCCGTCCAAAGGAAGTTTCTGCATATACTATCAAGTTTGGACAGATCATGCTCTTTCAGTCTCCAACAAGAAAGGAAGTAAATGGTCGATGATATTAGCAACGTGCTAATAACCATGGCGCAACAAGCGAGGTTCATTTGCATACCTCTTCAATAGTTTAGCTTGTTTTCAAGTCTGGCTTGCACCTAGCTCCATTGCTGCTCCATCGAGATGCCAAACCCAAGGGAATCCCTAGAAGCTGAAAAACATGGCCTTGTGGAATCTGTTTTGTTTCCTTTTAAGGATGGGGCACATCTCTTTGGTGGGTTTGTCTGCTTTGCCAGCCCACCACTCCTTGAAGAAAATTTGCAAATTCTTCCTTTGTATTTCTTCCTCGTATCTCAACAACACTTTGATTTCTTATAGAGCTTTTTGGGATTGAGCTTTTCCTTTGTTCACTTCCTCCTCAAGTCTCCAGAGTCTATGATATAGAGCTTCTCTATGTGCCCAATGAACAGTCTTGAGCATCTTCCTCGATCTAATCATGATCTGCCGTGAGTTTTCGATTGCATTTCTCTAGCACTTAGCTAGGGACGAGTGGGAGGCGAACACCTCCTTCCACGCTTGAGCAATTTCTTGATGGATGGAGGGGAGGGAGAAGGAGGTTGTGCATGCATGGAACCAAGGAGCCTTATGGATTTTCGAGAAAGGTTGGAAAACAATAATGATTGGGTAGTGATCCGAGATGGTGATGTCAGTGCGTTGCGAGAGGGAAGGGTGGCCCCATTAATGAATAATGTTCTAAGAAATGTAGCATCTATCGAGTCTTGCTTTCCTCAGGTCCTTGCTTGCTTGGAGATTTGATCATGAAAAGACATTTGAATCTTTGAATTCGAATGGCTTTTCATGATCAAATCGAATGATTGGGTAGTGATCCGAGATGGTGATGTCAGTGCGTTGCGAGAGGGAAGGGTGGCCCCATTAATGAATAATGTTCTAAGAAATGTAGCATCTATCGAGTCTTGCTTTCCTCAGGTCCTTGCTTGCTTGGAGATTTGATCATGAAAAGCCATTGGAATCTTTGAATTCGACCAAATCCAAGTGAAGTTTGGTTTTGTCCCACATTTCTTTCTACTGAGTGTAAATGACCCTCCACTTGCCGTTCCATCTATTTGTAGGGTCCTCCAACATGTTGAAGTCACCACAAATTAGCACGTTGTGGGGGAGCAAGTCCAAGGAGGCCCAGGTGTTCAGTCTCTCCAGCTCCAAGTTGGGGGCATACATAGAAACTAAGGTAAAACAAAAGGGGGCACCAAAGGAAAGAGCAATCCATTGATGGCTCTCATCTTCAATGGAGTTCTCAAGCTTTGCGAACCAGAATGAATTAATACCAATTACCTTCCCATCGAACCCCTCCGGGTGTGACGTGGAAATCCAAACATGGGTTGAGGAGACATGTCTGAGTTGTTTCTAGAGGTCTGCTCCAATTTTAGTCTCTTGAATAGAGATGAATTTTGGGTTTAGGCTAATGTCGCGAGGCCATTGACCAATGATGGTCGATCTTGAGGGGTCGGTTAGCCTTCTAGCATTTAATGAGATAATGATCATTGTCGTAGTATACCCTCTTTGTGGGAGGGGGCCTTATCCTTTCTCTTGTTGGATTCGTCTTTCTTCTTCACCGAGAGGGGTTCCTGACTTAGTAGTATGTTCTTGTGGGGCCTTTTCTAGGGTAGTTCAATAGGTTGTTTTCCCTTGTGGGATGCCTCCTATTGGGAGAACTGGGAACCGTTTTGAGAATAGTTGATCCAATGATGAAACTCTCACTATCCATGTTATCTTCATTACTAGTAGTAAAGTTGTCCTCTTTGCTTGTAGTGTAACCCTCTGTTGTATAACTATGGGTCAAAGTGGCCAAAGACATGGGTTTTGAGGGTCCAAAACCACTTGGAGAACCCTTGGACTCTATTGGGAAACCCTTGGGAAAGTATCTCCAAGAGTGTGGTTTGAACCCTTGAGTTTTTTGGATTTATTTGCTCCCAAATGAAGGGTTTTGACCCTTAGGATTGATATTTCCTAAGAGTATGATATTTAACCCTTAGGGAGGCCTCTCAAGCCTTGAGACTTGTACGTACAAGTTTGGGAGAAGTCTTTTTAAGAATCTATGTGAAGGCCATGTGAGTCCATGTCATTTCCAAGGTTAGAAGGCCTTGGATTAGAATCCATGTGGAGATGACACTTGGCAAGCTCTCCTCACATTTCCTCCCTTGGTTTTTAGGTATATATATGGGTGGAGTTGATTGGGTGGATACGTGCATCTCTCACCCCTTGTGGGTTTAGTCTTGTTAGAATAACCCTTGGCCTTCCTAGGCTTGCTTAGATAGTTAGTTTACAACAGTGGTACAAGAGCTAGGTACTTCTAGGAATTTTTACCCTCTTTATTAGTTTGTTGCCATGCGGATTTTTTTTCTCAAGAATTGTGGTGCTACGCGAGGTTAGCTTGGTGTTTGTAGGAGAACTCCACAACAGCGCCAGTGAGATCGGACCACATCCACAACATCTGGGAGGCTTGAGCACGACTATCCACGAACTGTTTGGAAGAAGGATATGACTTCAGCTTTATAAAAAGTAATCTGAGAACATATGGATAAATTCCCAGCCCATGCGCGATTTGAGCACTGCTTAATAGTTTTTGTTTTGATGCATAGTGAAGGAGTCCACGCATAATGAAGGATTCCACTAATAAAGCACATAGACAAGCTATGACCTGTGAAGATTGTAAGAGAGGCATTCTTTTTTTACTTATTGTGAAGTTTCATTCCAATTCCGGGTGCATTTCTCTTCAAGTTTGCATTTTTATGAGGTCACGAATTTTCATTTGTGCATAAATGAGTTTGAGATTTTTTTTTAAAGCTTTCAATTCTTCTTTTGAATAGTTCAAATACTTTGGTTCTCCACTTATGCAAAGTATTAGAAATCGCATCATGATTATGTATGATTAAATTTTGCATTTATCACATTGTATATTTGCATACAATTGCAAGCCTTCAAGTATCCTTAGAGCATTTCGAGACATGGATGAAGTTAAAGAAGGGTTACTTGGAGTAGCAACTAAAAACAAAGTGGAGGACAACTCTTCTCCAACATCAGAGGAAGGACGAAGCTTGACATTGAGCTAAGTATTTTGGAATTTATGTTTGGATTTCATAATGGTTTGCCATATCTTTTGTATTGGGAGGTAATTGAAGCCTAGGAAAAGTCTTCAATTCACATGCACCATTAATCAAAGTTAAGAATAGGTAAACATAAAGGCATGGAAAAGGAAATCAAGCACCTTGAGTAGTTACATGCATCTTTGCATTGAAAAGAATGGATGTCTGTGCATTTTTATTTTTTTTTGCAAAAAGTTATCTCGAATGCACAAATTCATCTCTAAATGTTTCTTTTGATAAGAAACATATTTAGATGCAAAAGAACATGTGCATTGACATGTGGATGCATGGAAGAGAGATACATTTTTGTGCACAAAAAGAAATACAAAAGCAAAGTATGCCTCAATGATAAATGTGCTTGAAGTTTATTATGAGAATTTGTACTGCATGTAAATAAGCACATGTACTTAAGTAAATGGAATTCACTCTTTTGTCTTTCAATGATATGAACTAGGTAAGTAATTATAGTCCTGAGTAGAGATTTTACTTCTTTATGGAAGCAAGGCAATTCGAAAGGAATGAAGCTAAAGTACTTGCAAAATCATGATTAGATTTACAGCTAAGTTATTTAATAACTTAGAAAAATTCTCCAGGTTCAATCTTTCAATACCATTTTTTGCCTCAAGAGTTTTTGAAGTGCATAATCTAAGATATCATGTATACAAAACTATTAGAGAACTTAGCATTTTCAATGCTAACTCTCAGTATAAGAGATACTTAGAGATGGTTCCAAAACAAGTTTCTTATGAGATATCTTGAGAAGATGGCACCCGAATACATCAAATGTCATGAATGACATCGATGTTATCTCTAGAAAAGCTTTTATAGAGTATATTCTTACACTACTTCATAGAACCTACGATACTACTCTAAGTATAAGACATACTTAGAGATAGTTAAATGAAAAAGGTTCTAAAAGAGTTCTTCATGACATATCCTAAATATGATGACACTCTAGAATGGTTTCAAGAGTCTCATGATATAAAGCTCTATTAAGTTGATGCCATCAAAGACATTGATGGAAATCAGCTATGAGCAAAGATTACTTTCACCAACATGAATGGTGAAAAGTATTCAAGGCATCATGAAAATTGAAAGCTCCCTCCTTTTGGAAAAAATTCCAATTTACTTCAAGGCTTCATTAAATAGATTTTCATCTCAGGAAAATCAAGTAAGGTTTTCTTTAGCAGATGAAACGGTTCTTAAAAGAAGGAATTTAAAGTTCTATAGGTACAATAAGGAAATGGAAACATTTTTCTTACTTCATATTACCTTCAAACCTCTTATGTTTTCATTAGCATTGGAAATCAAAGCCACCTCTCCTAACATAGATATGCATAAGCATTGTATTATTGCAAAACATGAAAAATCATGAACATTCCCATAAAGTCAAAAGGAAGTTCATGAGCAAGTTAGGATAGCTGGTGACTGAGCTACCTTTAGAAGAAGTTCTAAAAGATACCAAAAATGCATTTCTAGTAAATCTTCTACAAAATTTTCAAGTTCTACTCAAGTATAATATTGCTTGAATAGTCCAATATTGGGAGGAGTCAGAGAACTGACTCTCTACTTGTGAATGAAGCCATAGATTTTACAGTTTTCAAGGATGAAAACTCTTCAAAGGGGGAAGAAAGTACCAAAACTTATCAAGAATTGGTACAATTAATTCCATAAAGAGAAACTTAGAATATAGATAAAAGAACATCTTTTTATATATAAGATGTTTGGCAAACATTGAGTTTCTCAAAAAGCAATTTCATGGCATGTTAAATTTAGCAAGGAATCCCAACAACATCACAAAAGATTTTGAAAATAAAAGGTGGTTGTAAACCATGAGCTCAAATAAAGCATGCCAAATCTTATACTTCTCTAAAGGGTATTAAGAAGGAGAGAATATACAAAGTACGTAGTCTGCAACTTTGATAAATGATACTTAAGTAGGTGAAACTTGTATTCACCTATTCTAAAAGGGATTTCAAAAGAAATCCAAAAGCATTAGAAGATGCTTAGACTTAAGTAGTAAATGAGATTCCTAGAAAACCCTAGGGTAGCTTTTTGAAAGCTTTGGATAAACAAAGGAATCTAAAAGGAAAGAGTAATCTCTTTTCACTTCAAGTTAGTTAAGAAAGAACTAAGCACATCTTGAATATGATTCAAGGCACTTGGAATCACACTCAAAACCTTAGAAAGAAAGGATGGATGTTGATTTCATCAGGATGGATATTTATCTCATCAAAAGGTTTAGAGCTTCCAATATGAGTTTATGAATAGTTAGGATCATAGAGTGATCATATGTTGGAAATATTTGAAACCCAAGCAAGAGGGAAACATAGAAGTAATCCCTTGACTTCAAAAGGAATTTGAGTAAAGGGTACTCTATAGTTAGATTAAGCTTCTAGACTTTAAGATAAATATCATTCACACATGAGTGTTGGATATAAAGTATAGTGGTATGGGACACTATCCATTACATTCACATTAATGTAGGAATGATGGTATGGGACATCAGACCTTGATATGATAGGTATCTTTTAGTCTTGGGCTCATGAGTTGGAGTGAAACTCCATCCCAATGGAAACTGAAACTTCATAGATAAAAATGAAGTATAGGTTGGTCAAGAATATGACCATATCAAGTAACTAATTAAGTCAGAAGATCATGAAGAGAAATCACTTTCTAGATCTTCATAAAGATTTTGAGTAAGACTAATGTAGTCTTGTAAAGGATTTTGAAGTTCTTTATCAGAAATGCTACACGGATTTCTGCGGAGAGAACTTGGAAAGATCCTTCCGAGAAAGGTAAATTTGATTAAGTCAATCTTGGATAAAATAGTTGACAAATACAACTAAGTGAGTTAATATCTTTTAGAATAAAGATCTTTCAAAAAGATTGACTTAGCTATTTATGTAATTGGGGTTAGACGAAGTTACTCCAAAGCATCTTGTTGATAGTACAACAAGGTAATCAGTCTCCTAGAGTAAGAGATTCATACTAGACTTGGTATTCCAGTCTATAGGAGTCTTAAGAGATTGAAAAGGACTTAATTCTTAATTAAGATATTTGAAGCATCACAGTTTGAGAGTAAAAGTGAACATCATCAAAACTCAGTGGCTTCAGACACCAATGTTTTATAGCACTAGAGTTTGGTAGATGGATGATGGTTTAATCTTTACCCAATGGATCTTCTTGAGAATTTAGATTCAATCTCATAAAGATAGAAACAATGCTTCAAACCATTAGCTAGATTAAATCCTTAAAGTTTTGAGTCTCATCTGATTTGACTCAAATCATTTTAATTTTTCAGAAGTTGAACCCGTTACATCAAGTTTTGGTTCTTCCTTCTTGCTTTTCCAGACCTTGGATTTGACTTAGAAGGAATCTTCAAAGTCACTCCTAGATCAGGTTTAGCTAAATGGAATGGATAACTAAATTAAACATCAAAAGATGGATGTTTTGTATAGAACCCTTTCAATTTCAGAAGACACTTAAGAGAATTCATTCATCCATCTAATATTGCTTTAAGATCAATGCATGAAGAATCTAAAAAGTTCTCTTAAAAGATTTTGAAGAAAAACTCTTAGGAATCGTTTATAGATTCTAACAGTTCCAAACAAATCAAGGTTTTTTGAGAAAGAGTTGGGAAAATCATTTTGAGGTTGGATGCCCAAACAATGGAATCACTCCCTTCCTACATTCTACCTGGACTCTAAAGTACAATAGAACATAGTAGTTCTGTATTTGGAAAAAGGATCAGTAGATGTTGGTTAAGAAGTAGAAAATAGTAAGAAACATCTTATTTAGATGTTTTGATCAACCTCAATTTAAGGAGACTTCTCAAAGCCTTGAACTAGTAAGAGATCCATCTATTTTTCTAGGTCCACAGCCGAGTGGTACATAGAAATGGATCAGCATAGTAAAAATAGTTGGAGACTGTTATAATCCACCTACTTCATATGTTTGTACTATTGGATGCGGAGTTCGCACATAGGGAAACATTGAATTAGGCAGGGATGTTTTAATCCACCCTTATCATTCTATCCATACTTAGCATTTGATTTAGTGTTTCACATGCAAAGATAAGTAATATTAGAATGATTTGGGTAGGGATTAGCCCGACAAGTGGATTTCCTTCTTTTTCAGATCCAGTATGAGATAGAATCTCCTTCTCACAAAGAAGCAAATCAAAGAGATGAAAATAATCATGATCTATAGAAAAGATCATGAGGCACAGGGGAATACTCCACATAATATGCCTACACACATTTTCGAGGACGAAAATGTAAAAGGGGGGAAGAATTTTGTATAACTATGGGTCAAAGTGGCCAAAGACATGGGTTTTGAGGGTCCAAAACCACTTGGAGAACCCTTGGATTCTATTGGGAAACCCTTGGGAAAGTATCTCCCAGAGTGTGGTTTGAACCCTTGAGTTATTTGGATTTATTTGCTCCCAATTGAAGGGTTTTGACCCTTAGGATTGATATTTCCTAAGAGTATGATATTTAACCCTTAGGGAGGCCTCTCAAGCCTTGAGACTTGTACGTACAAGCTTGGGAGAAGTCCTTTTAAGAATCCATGTGAAGGCCATGTGAGTCCATGTGATTTCCAAGGTTAGAAGGCCTTGGATTAGAATCCATGTGGAGAGGACACTTGGCAAGCTGTCCTCACATTTCCTCCCTTGGTCTTGAGGTATATATATGGGTGGAGTTGGTTGGGTGGATACGTGCATCTCTCACCCCTTGTGGGTTTAGTCTTGTTAGAATAACCCTTGGCCTGGCTAGGCTTGCTTAGATAGTTAGTTTACAACACCCTCCTAGTAGGTTTCTTTAGTGTCAGGGATCTCTAAGGCTTTGTCGTTGGTATCCACCTCAAGTCGGTTCCTACCAGGGTAGTCAAACTCATGGATCTGCTTTTCCAAATTGCAATACAAGTTGTTCGAGGGGGTAACTAGCATGTTGTTTCACTCAAACGTTGCCCTAGGGCTTCTTTTCCTTCTTCTTCTAACTTCTGTGAACCCATTTGCATGGGATTTCGGATGAAGGGGAACCTTAACACTAGTTCTTTACTAGGACACTTGAGTGTCCTGGGACACTTAAGTGTCCTGCTTTTACACCAAATTGATTGATTTTTCTTGATGACACCCTTGTGGCTTTGATGGCATACTCACTTGTATTTGATAGCCCACATCATGTACTTTTAGAGAAAAATATATTCTTTAACACGACTGCTCATCATATTTTATCTAGTGATTTGATAAAGTTTGGTAAATACCTCATCACTCATAAAGATGAGAACTCACTTTTTGCAGATAATTTTGAAGGTCATATTTATATTGTATGTGTAGATATATGAACCTATGAATAGAGAGTTAAATGTGTGTGTGTGTGTGTGCTTGTATCACATGAATGTGTGTTCAGGTGAGCATGTTTATGTGAATGTATGGGTTATCCGAAGTTTTTTGCATGTGAATCTAATCTTTATAAGTGTGGAAACAAAATAGAAAAGAATATGTATGCAATGACATAGAAACGAAAACAAATACGTAAAGTTAAAGCAACACATAAAAATAGAAAAGGAAAACGCAAAGCGCGCACAAAGCTTTAAAACTAAAGCAAATCAGGAACCGTTGATCCTCATGGTAATTTTGATGTCTACTGTCTGTTAATTAGGAGCTCTGCGTGGCTTTTGACATGCTACTTACCATCGACACATCCTACGTGTGGTGCTACACAACTCCAGCGTTGATGCTCGCAGAAGCATACGCATACAATACTCAGCTCTCTGCGCAAGGATGACATGCACAAATCGATACAAGGAAGATTATTATGGGCATCGCAAGATCTTTCACTTAGGAGGATCCTTCACCCCATGAATCCGACAGCCTAAGAGTGCATCCGTGCATGCAAAATAAAAGCGCTATTGTCAGACAAGTTGACATCAGTTTCAGAGGAGCTACTCCAGCGGACCAACAGGAGCTAAGTTACAACTTGAGATGAAGTTTGGAGAAGCTTTAGCGTTGGAATATTTTGGAGGTTGAGAGAGCGCTCTGCTGAGTCCGGACGACATGACCTGCGGAGGCACAATATTCTTCGATTCCCAGAGCCGGTAGCAATGGGGTTCCTGCCCGAGCCTCTTTCGGTGAAGATAGTGTCGCCTTTAAAGATATAAACAAAGATCCACATGCTTCCCTCTCCCTTCGCATATTCTTACCTGACTCTGCGCTCCCCGAGGGACAAGAAAAGACTGGCTTGCTTGGATTCGTCAACCGCAAAGAAAGCGAGCTCGAGCTTAATTCTTCTCAGAGGAGAAGTAGCTTTGCTGGTGAGTCCACCGCATATTCCCTTCCACAATTGGAAAACCATCGGAAAAATAGTCTTGAAGGTGAATTTCTCTCGAGGGCACATCGAGGCACTCATAAGTATTCCATAGTCGGTCTTTCCGATGAACAGGGACATCTGTTTCAGTTTCGACATCTTACACGCCTTTTGATCCTCCTGTAAATACATCTCAGGATCCAAAGCGGCTCAAGCCTGACGTGTGTGCTTATCTCGGCTATCTTCCAGATCTATCCGCAAGTTCATCCAAGAAGTTCCCTATCATTGTACAGTTTCATGGGTGCAGATTTGTTACTGGTAGTAAGGACTCTGCAGCAAACGACACTTTCTGTAGAAGGATGGCAAAACTTTGTGATGCAATCGTGATTGTAGTTGGGCACCGTTTGGCACTTGAACATAGGTACCCTGCAACCTTTGATGATGGCTTTGAGGTTTTGAATGGGCTGGCAAAACAAGCAAACCTCGCACAGTGTAAGATTTGGTGGATTCATTTGGAGGTCCAAATGTAATTGAACCATGGCTTACTGCTCACAGGGATCCTAAAAGAACCATGATCGAGGTAATGAATGCATCATAGAAGATACATGCTGGATGATGAAGATTAAGACAATGTGCAGAAGACTTAGGATAAGCATCTTTGATTGAACCCTTCTCGTTATCAATGAAAATGGGAATGCAAATGAAGATTAAGACAATGTGCAGAAGACTTAGGATAAGCATCTTTGATTGAACCCTTCTCGTTATCAATGAAAATGGGAATGCAAACCACAAGATGGAGATTGTGATTGAGAGTGAGAGTGTGATTGAGAATGAGAATGAGAATGTGATTGCAATTGTGTAATCATGTGATTTTGAGTGTGAGTGAGAGTGTGATTGAGAGTGCGAGTGTGAATGAGATTGTAGTAGCTCGGGGGTGGTCGGGAGGTCGAGATTTTTTGAAGAAACTATTTTGCAAAGCTATTGTATCGAGAAGGAAGAGGCTTCATCCAGAAGCTATTGATGTAATTGGAATTTGACATCTTAAGATTCCAAACATAAGATCTCTTTATTAATATATATATGCCTCATTTAAATACTTTGTCTGATTTGTTCTTTTGATAATGAGACTAATGTTGCTTTAATTTTTTGGTATATCCGAGTGTTCGTCTTTCTGAGATCATCATTGGAGGAACGCTACAAGTGGTATCAGAGCGGAGTTGGATTCCGAGACAAGACGCAAAGAAAGAAACCGAAAGCAACGAGGGGATAGCTCTAGTCAATCAGACATGAATCCAACAACGATTGATGATGCAAATGATTAAGATAAGTGTTTGATATTATGAAAGAATTGTAGTGATCTTTATATTATGGACGAGGTGAATAAATAATGGCATTGATGTGTATTTGTTGATTGCTATGTAAGATTGTAAGTAGCTTCTGATTCAGAAGTGATGATACATGCAATATTGATCTATGACTTAAATGTCCAAACCATCAATCTCAGACGAGATGGCTTTAGCATGTATATAGAGAATATCTTTGTCTTTTCCATAACTAAAATTATAGAATTAAAATCAAAAGATCGTATCATACGAAGATCCTGGAGAAAAATAAACAACTATTTTAAGATTAAGGAATGTGCGCAAAGATTGATTTCGGGGAGATTCTGTGTTTACATGGGCACAAAACTCCAAAGAGAAAGAGCATTGCATGCATGGATTGCTAGTTGTTGTGTACAGAAGATATGAAGGGTCCTTGATATCCTCTTCCCATATCATATAAAGGTATGCCTATCCATTCTTCTGTATGTTTTTCTTTCGGTAGCAGATTTCAGACGTGATTCAGATTCGGAATTCATAAAGCGATGTGTGCGCATGAATTTGGTGTGGATCTAAGAAAAGAAAGCAAAAGTCTTAGAGCTCATCAGATATACAAAGAGGTGGATGTCAAGAGCATATGTGAAGGAAATCATATGTACAGGGAAACGCAATAGAAAGTCAAAGGAGATCTATGAGACGTTATCAGAACAAGGAATATCTTATATCTACTACAAGTGTGCATTCATAATGGAATTCTAAGTATGTGAGTAAACATTTGTGGATGGTTTTCTTTGTTTCCTGCTGTTTCGATTAGAGCGAACCTCCATACATTGCATTGTTCTGAGAATTGATGTGTGAAGCATTAAAGATGAAGGGAAAGTAGGACATCTGGAGTGCCTCGAGATTCAAATCTGTTAATTTCTTTAACTCAAGGATAAGAATCTTACCTTAGCTCCATTCATCGTTACTTCATTACCTTTATGCATACTTTGGGGAGTATTTACCGTTTCCAAGAGAGAGTCATGAATCCATCATGTTCAGGGAAATAAGCGAACCGATATGGGAATATGAGTAATGTGCATAAGGGGCTACATTTCTATTGAAAGCATTAACATTCTTACTGCAACTAATAGGGCATGATGCATAACTTTTAGATTGCTCAAGTTTATCATTCGCAAACTTATTAAAGATTATTACTGAGCATTTTTAGAAGCTTGATTGATTGTAGAATAAACGTTGATCAAATCCAAGGTACAATCCCAATGGCTTTTATATAACCATTTGAATTAATATTTTATCTTTCTTTTGAACTGGATGTTTATGGGGAAAAAAAAACAACGCTATCTTCTATATACACATATATCTATAAACTTAAGATATTATTACATAACGAGATTCTTTTCAGAAATATCACTTTAATTGATCGTCGACAAATAATCAATGATCTGTTTCGAGTTTGAAGAAGATTGAAAGTTATGACCCATTAGACTAATGTATGTTTTTTTTTGGTAATTAAGGTTTGTGAGTATATTTGTAGATTTGTGCTAAACAAATGTCCTTCCTTTGAATAGGATAATTTTATAATTGATACAGATTGAGTATAGTCTTTTCCAACTCTGAGGCCAGAGTCCTTCAAAGAGGGGAAGAATGTAATAGGAATCATTATAAATGTTTGTAAATCCGAAACTCTATGAAGTCAAGTGAGACATGCATGGTGCATATCCACCTGCTCATCATATTTCATCTAGTGATTTGACGAGGTTTCGTAAATACCTCATCACTCATAAAGATGAAAACTCACTTTTTGCAGATAATTTTGAAGGTCATATTCATATTGTATGTGTAGATATATGAGCCTGTGAACACAGAGTTAAATGTGTTAGTGCTTGTATTACATGAATGTGTGTTCAGGTGAGCATGTTTATGTGAATCTATGAGTTATCCGAAGTTCTGTGCATCTGAACCTAATCTAATAAGTGACGAAACAAAATAGAAAACAATATGTATGCAATGACATAGAAACGAAAACAAATACGTAAAGTTAAAGGAACACATAAAAATAGAAAAAGAAGACGCAAAGCGCGCACAAAGCTTTAAAACAAAAGCAAATCAGGAACCGTTGATCCTCAGGCTAATTTTGATGTCTACTGTCTGTTAATTAGGAGCTCTGCGTGGCTTTGGACATGCTACTTACCATCGACACATGCTACGTGTGGTGCTACACAACTCTAGCGTTGATACTCGCAGAAGCATATGCATACAGTACTCAGCTCTCTGCGCAAGGATGACATCCACAAATCGATACAAAGAAGATTATTATGGGCAGCGCAAGATCTTTCACGTAGGAGGATCCTTCACTCCGTGAATCCGGTAGTGTAAGAGTGCATCCGTGCATACAAAATAAAAGCGCTATTGTCAGACAAGTTGACATCAGTTTCAGAGGAGCTACTCCAACAGACCAACAGGAGTTAAGTTATAACTTGAGATGAAGTTTGGAGAAGCTTTAGCGTTGGAATATTTTGGAGGTTAAGGGAGCACTCTGCTGAGTCCGGACGACATGCCCTGCGGAGGCAGAGTATTCTTCGATTCCCAGAGCCGGTAGCAATGGGGTCCCTGCCAGAGCCTCTTTCGGTGAAGATGGTGTCGCGTTTAAAGATATAAACAAAGATCCACATGCTTCCCTCTCCCTTCGCATATTCTTACCTGACTCTGCACTCCCCGAGGGACAAGAAAAGACTTGCTTGCTTGGATTCGTCAACCGCAAAGAAAGCGAGCTCGAGCTTAATTCTTCTCAGAGGAGAAGTAGCTATGCTGGTGAGTCCACCGCATATTCCCTTCCACAATTGGAAAACCATTGAAAAAATAGTTTTGGAGGTGAATTTCTCTCGAGGGCACATCGAGGCACTCATAAGTATTCCATAGTCGGTCTCTTCGATGAACAGGGACATCTGTTTCAGTTTCGACATCTTACACGCCTTTTGATCCTCCTGTAAATACATCTCAAGATCCAAAGCGGCTCAAGCCTGACGTGTGTGTTTATCTCGGCTATCTTCCAGATCTATCTGCAAGTTCATCCAAGAAGTTCCCTATCATTGTACAGTTTCATAGGGGCCGATTTTACTGGCAATAAGGACTCTGCAGCAAACGACACTTTCTGTAGAAGGATGGCAAAACTTTGTGATGCAATCGTGATTGCAGTTGGGTACCATTTGGCACCTGAACATCGGTACCCTGCAACCTTTGATTATGGCTTGGAGGTTTTGAACGGGCTGGCAAAAGAAGCAAACCTCGCACAATGTAAGAACTGGTGGATCCATTTGGAGGTCCAAATGTAATTGAACCATGGCTTACTACTCACGGGGATCCTAAAAGAACCTGATCGAGGTAATGAATGCAACATAGAAGATACATGCTTGATGATGAAGATTAAGACAATGTGCACAAGACTCAGGATAAGCATCTTTGATTGAACCCTTCTTGTTATCAATGAAAATGGGAATGCGAACCACAAGATGGAGATTGTGATTGAGAATGAGAGTGTGATTGAGAATGAGAATGAGAATGTGATTGCAATTGTGTAATCATGTGATTGTGATTGAGATTGTGAGTGTGAGTGAGAGTGTGATTGAGAGTGCAAGTGTGAATGAGATTGTAGTAGCTCGGGGGTGGTCGGGAGATCGCGGTTTTTTGAAGAAACTATTTTGCAAAGCTATTGTATCGAGAAGGAAGAGGCTTCATCCAGAAGCTATTGATGTAATTGGAATTTGACATCTTAAGATTCAAAAGATAAGATCTCTTTATTAATATATATATGTCTCATTTAAATACTTTGTTTGATTTGTTCTTTTGATAATGAGACTAATGTTGCTTTAATTTATTGGTATGTCCGAGGGCTCATCTTTAATTTTAATCATTGGAGGAACGCTACAAGTGGTATCAGAGCGGAGTTGGATTCCGGGACAAGGCGCAAAGAAAGAAACCGAAAGCAACGAGGGGATAGCTCGAGTCAATGAGACATGAATCCAACAACAATTGATGATGCAAATGATTAAGATAAGTGTTTGATATTATGAAAGAATTATAGTGATCTTTATATTATGGACGAGGTGAATAAATAATGGCGTTGATGTGTATTTGTTGATTGCTATGTAAGATTGTAAGTAGCTTCTGATTCAGAAGTGATAATACATGCAATATTGATCTATGACTATGACTTAAATGTCCAAACCATCAATATCAGACGAGATGGCCTTAGCATGTATATAGAGAATTTCTTTGTCTTTTCCATCACTAAAATCAAAAGATCGTATCATACAAGAATCGTGGAGAAAATAAACAACTATTTTAAGATTAAGGAATGTGGGCAAATATTGATTTCGGGGAGATTCTGTGTTTACATGGGCACAAAACTCGAGAGAGAAAGAGCATTGCATGCCTGAATTGCTAGTTCTTCTGTACAGAAGATATGAAGGGTCCTTGATATCCTCTTCCCATATCATATAAAGGTATGCCTATCCATTCTTCTGTATGTTTTTCTTTCGGTAGCAGATTTCAGACGTGATTCAGATTTGGAATTCATAAAGTGATGTGTGCGCATAAATCTGGTGTGGATCTAAGAAAAGAAAGCAAAAGTCTTAGAGCTCATCAGATATACAAAGAGGTGGATGTCAAGAGCATATGTGAAGGAAATCATATGTATAGGGAAACGCAATAGAAAGTCAAAGGCAGATCTATGAGACGTTATCAGAACAAGAAATATCTTATATCTACTACAAGTGTGCATTCATAATGGAATTCTAAGTATGTGAGTAAACATATGTGGATGGTTTTCTTTGTTTCCTGCTGTTTCGATTAGAGCGAACCTCCATACTTTGCATTGTTCCGAGAATTGATGTGTGAAGCATTAAAGATGAAGGGAAAGTAGGACATCGGGAGTGCCTCGAGATTCAAATCTGCTAGTTTCTTTAACTCAAGGATAAGAATCTTACTTAGCTCCATTCATCGTTACTTCATTACCTTTATGCATACTTTGGGAAGTATTTACCTTTTCCAAGAGAGAGTCATGAATCCATCATGTTCAGGGAAATAAGCGAACCGATATGGGAATATGAGTAATGTGCATAATGGGCTACATTTCTATTGAAAGCATTAACATTCTTACTGCAACTAATAGGGCATGATGCATAACTTTTAGATTGTTCAAGTTTATCATTCGCAAACTTATTAAAGATTATTACTGAGCATTTTTAGAAGCTTGATTGATTGTAGAATAAACGTTGAACAAATCCAAGGTACAATCCCAATGGCTTTTATATAACCATTTGAATTAAGATTTTATCTTTAAAAATAGAAAAAGAAAACGCAAAGCGCGCACAAAGCTTTAAAACTAAAGCAAATCAGGAACTGTTGATCCTCAGGGTAATTTTGATGTCTACTGTCTGTTAATTAGGAGCTCTGCGTGGCTTTTGACATGCTACTTACCATCGACACATCCTACGTGTGGTGCTACACAACTCCAGCGTTGATGCTCGCAGAAGCATACGCATACAGTACTCAGCTCTGTGCGCAAGATGACATGCACAAATCGATACAAAGAAGATTATTATGGGCAGTGCAAGATCTTTCACTTAGGAGGATCCTTCACCCCGTGAATCCGGCAGTGTAAGAGTGCATCCGCGCATGCAAAATAAAAGCGCTATTGTCAGACAAGTTGACATCAGTTTCAGAGGAGCTACTCCAACCGACCAACAGGAGCTAAGTAACAACTTGAGATGAAGTTTGGAGAAGCTTTAGCGTTGGAATATTTTGGAGGTTGAGAGAGCGCTCTGCTGAGTCCGGACGACATGCCCTGCGGAGGCAGAGTATTCTTCGATTCCGAGAGCCGGTAGCAATGGGGTTCCTGCTAGAGCCTCTTTCGGTGAAGATGGTGTCGCGTTTAAAGATATAAACAAAGATCCGCATGCTTGCCTCTCCCTTCGCATATTCTTACCTGACTCTGCGCTCCCCGAGGGACAAGAAAAGACTGGCTTGCTTGGTTCGTCAACCGCAAAGAAAGCGAGCTCCAGCTTAATTCTTCTCAGAGGAGAAGTAACTATGCTGGTGAGTCCACCGCATATTCCCTTGCATAATTGGAAAACCATCGGAAAAATAGTCTTGGAGGTGAATTTCTCTCGAGGGCACATCAAGGCACTCATAAGTATTCCATAGTCAGTCTCTCCGATGAACAGGGACATCTGTTTCAGTTTCGATATCTTACACTCCTTTTGATCCTCCTGTAAATACATCTCAGGATTCAAAGCGGCTCAAGCCTGACGTGTGTGCTTATCTCGGCTATCTTCCAGATCTATCCGCAAGTTCATCCAAGAAGTTCCTTATCATTGTACAATTTCATGGGGGCGGATTTGTTACTGGCAGTAAGGACTCTGCAGCAAACGGCACTTTCTGTAGAAGGATGGCAAAACTTTGTGATGCAATCGTGATTGCAGTTGGGTACCGTTTGGCACCTGAACATAGGTACCTTGCAACCTTTGATGATGGCTTTGAGGTTTTGAATGGGCTGGCATAACAAGCAAACCTCGCACAGTGTAAGAATTGGTGGATTCATTTGGAGGTCCAAATGTAATTGAACCATGGCTTACTGCTCATGGGGATCCTAATCCTAAAAGAACCATGATCGAGGTAATGAATGCAACATAGAAGATACATGCTTGATGATGAAGATTAAGACAATGTGCACAAGACTCAGAATAAGCATCTTTGATTGAACCCTTCTCGTTATCAATGAAAATGGGAATGCGAACCACAAGATGGAGATTGTGATTGAGAGTGAGAGTGTGATTGAGAATGAGAGTGAGAATGTGATTGCAATTGTGTAATCATGTGATTGTGATTGAGATTGTGAGTGTGAGTAAGAGTGTGATTGAGAGTGCGAGTGTGAATGAGATTGTAGTAGCTTGGGGGTGGTCAGGGGGTCGAGGTTTTTTGAAGAAACTTTTTTGCAAAGCTATTGTATCGAGAAGCAAGAGGCTTCATCCCGAAGCTATTGATGTAATTGGAATTTGACATCTTAAGATTCAAAAGATAAGATCTCTTTATTAATATATATATATATATATATATATATATATATATATATATATATATATATATATATATATATATATATATATATATATATATATATATATATATATATATATATATATATCATTTAAATACTTTGTTTGATTTGTTCTTTTGATAATGGGACTAATGTTGCTTTAATTTTTTGGTATGTCCGAGCGCTCGTCTTTCTGAGATCATCATTGGAGGAACGCTACAAAAATAAAATCCATAGTTGAACGATTGTCGAGAGATGGCTATGAGAAATACTTGGGAGTGTTTTATGACCCTATGTTGAGAAGATGAGAGTTGATGGGGCATCACTTTACTCATCAAACTATTAAGCAGATAAATTTTGGAGAGAAAACATCTTTTAGAGAAAAATAGAAAATATTTTATAGAAGTTATGAAGAGTCACAAGAAAGCATCACGCTTTTACCAGATGAGTCAGGTTGTGTGCATCTAAAACTAGGGCCACCCATGGTCATGTTTACAGTACAACATATTCCATGGAATACTTGACCTATTTGAAGTCCAAAAGCTCATTTCTATGAGTTGATAAAGCTGTCAAAGGAAAATATATGCAAGCAAATATTGGAATCATCCTGAGAGCCATATTCAAATAGGTGGTTCACAATGCCAAAGTGGTTTCATCCAAGATTTAGAACCTTTGAATAAACTCATGATTAGAAATATAGGGACAAGATTTACAAAATGTAGGGAATGATCCATGATTTAGACATTTGGAATAACTTCATGACTAGAAATGAAAATTTACTTCATCCAAGATTTGAAGCCTATGAATAAATTGACAATTTAAAATTTAATGGATCATCCTCAAACCTATGGAAGATGAGTTTGTTCAAGCCTTTATTGGGCATTCCATTTACTCAATGGGTGATGTGTATTTAGGGTATGACTAGCTTTAGTTGGCTATTAAGAGGAGAGATATTACTACAATGAAGACTCCACTAGGCTTATATGCAAGTGTAATTTTTATAGGGAGTGACAAATTATGTAGCTTGTATGATCAATGTCATGAATTCAGTCTTGTATTACTTTATAGCTTCAGTGACTATGCCTTTATTAACGATATTCTGATTAAGAGTTATGAGAAAGAATGAGGGATGATACTTTAGATGCTTCTGATCGGAGGAAATTTTGTAGCAATCATACTCTCTAATTATGAGAAAATGTTTTAAAGATTCAAAGAGATAGGGCTAAGTTTTTCTCTAGAGAAATGAAGTTTTGGACACAAAGAGGTTATCATTGTAGGACATGTCTATAGAAATTATGGCCGAAAGCCATATCCAAAGAAAGTTGATGCCATCACCATGATCTTTGAGGTGTGTTGTAATATATGTGAAGTAAGAAGATTCTTAGGAGTGTGTGTCTTCTACATCTTTTGGATTATTAACATTACTCATGCTAAAAACTCCTTATATGATATGCTCATAATGAAAAAGAATTTCTTTTGATAGAAACAATGAAGAGCTATGCATAATCTAAAGCAGCTAGTTATTGAAGCTCGAATTCTAAAGCATGTCACTTATTTCCGTCATAGGTTAGGATGATACTGGCACGTAGATATATGCATTAGGAGAGAATTATGGGAACTAGTGACCACATTAAAATATGATGAAAGATATTTCACTGGATCTAATTATTTAGTAGAGAGAGGTTGTCTTCTTTTGATAAGGATGAGCTCTAAATGTTCCTTTCCAAACATTGTAATTCTTAGGTCAATTTCATATGTAAAGTTTATCAATCTACCTTTTGTTCACATAGCTCCAAAGTTAAATACAGTTGTTGATATACTTTTTGGAGCAATATTTGATGAGTATTTTGATGATGATGAGATAGAAAGAGATAAAAATATGATGAGGTATGATCCACTAGTCTATGTTTATGAATGATTCCATGAGAAGGATTACGATGGAGAAGGGAAAAATATAAGAAAGTATATGAGCTAACTAAAACCGTCCTTATGTTGATCCAAAAATAAGTACAAATCCTTCATGAGAAATTCTTATAATTTCTTCCTTAAGGATGGCTTTATTTGGCAACACACTAAAGATAAGGTGATGTAATAGACCTTTTGATAATGAAATAATTCATTTTGAACTTCAAAGTTACATTGTGGGGATAATGCTTAGAATGAACAATTAGGTCCTTTTATGTATGTAGGCAAAATTTTGGGATGAGGAGTTCATATTCTCTCTCTAGACTTTATCTACATTGTATTTCTAGTTGAAAATTGACCATGAAGATAAATAATTAGGAAAAATTCTATATGATAGAAAGGTAGAAAATGCATAAGAGAATAAAAGTGTTGTGCGAATTCTTTGTGAATGATGTTGTAAGTATCTCGTTTAGGGTTCTACATTTAGTCTGCTATAAGAGAATGCCTTCACTTTATTGTCTCTCTAGAATATCTAAAATTGTAGGGCACAAAAGTGATACTTGGAAGTGGATTTGGACCTAGGTCATCTCTAGCACTATTGTATCTCACAAGCATAAGCTAATTCCTCACTATTTTTGAGTTACATGGCGTGGAAAAGTGTTTTCTTTTATGTGTTGTTCTCTATTTGTATTCGAATTTGTGATTTTAAAGCACATGTGATGTTATTCCTAATTATGGATGTCTTAGGATATGCGTTTCTAGTGCTTTTCTTCTATTTTTGAGCAGGTACCACTAAAGAAAGCACTACTAAAAGTGCATGCATTTTGTGAAAAATTTGGAGAGAATTCGCTTTTTCTAGATTTGGCGCTTCCCACACTTCTTTGGGTGGCAATCAGCTCTGTTCTAAGAAAAAGTGCACATCAAAGAGGAGGAAGCCAGAAATAAGAGAATTTCCTTATGATTGAGAGTGAGAGTGAGAGTGTGATTGAGAATGCAAGTGTGAATGAGATTGTGATAGCTGAGGGGTCTTTTATAAAGACTTATGTGACGTTTTAAAAATACATAAGAAGTGAAATCGTAACTCTTTCTATTGCATATCCCTAAATCCTCACCTCTAATAAGGGGTTGGGCCTTTCCCCCTTAACAAAAAAAGAAAATATGAAGATACCAATTTTTTACAAGATTTTAGGATGTTCATGCTATCTTTCACCCCAAAAAAGTAGGAGTAAAGAATCAATAAAGAAGTAGTACATGAAGGGTTGTCTCAAATAGAAAAAGAAGAAATTTTTTGTGAGTTATATCTTAAGTACTTTGTTTAGGGCTCTTTAATTAGTTCGTTGTAAGAGAATTGTGGGATTTGAACTCATGACCTATTGGCTAGGAGTATGATAGGCTAACCACTTGCCCCAAAAGCCATGGTTGAGGATAACTTCCTAATCCTCCCTTTTAGGGTGTGGTTCAACAATCTCGGGCCGGTCATATCTTGAGTCTAACGCTCTCTTTCGCTTCTAGAGATCATTGCTCTCAATGATCAATACTTGATCTCCCCTTGAATTGATGTCCTCAACCCTGCACACTCTCTTGAACCATCTTGTTCTCAACCTTGGTCTCATGAACCCTTGCTCTCAACCTTGTTCTCTAGAACCTTGCCTTTTCGCTTCTTGGTCACTTGCCTACGGACTTGCCTTGTTTGCAACCTTGGTCTCTTGAGCACCTTGTTCTCAACCTCCGTATCTTCAACATGGTTCTCCGCCATACTAGGTATCTTGGATCCCCAATCTATTGCTTCCATTGGAGCGCTCATTTTGAGAGCTTTCCAATAGTATCTTTCACGTCTAAATCCGACCTACGGATTTGGAGATACATTTAAGTTTTTGTTAAGCTCACCTTTGAAAGTGATGCGCGCGCCTTCCTTGGCCAAGCCTACTTCCTAAGCTCTTATACCAATCATGGGATTCGAACTCATGACCTACCGGATAGGATTATGATGGGCTAACCACTTGCCCCAAAAGCCAAGGATTACTTCCTTATCCTCCCTCTTAGGGTGTGGTTCAACCATCTCCTATTGGTCATATCCTGAGTCTAACAAAAATGTCTTCATTTTACTCTCTCTCTAGAATTTTGAAAAATGTAGGGCTCAAAAGTGGCATTAGGAGGCTGATTTGGACCTAGGTCATCTCGAACACTATTTTGTAGATTGAAAAATTGAATAAAAGTGTCTCTCACAAGGTTAATTTGATTCCTCATAGTTTTTGAGTTACATGGCTTTGAAAAGTGTCGTTTTCCAAGACTTAAAAAAAACGGGGGCTTCACTAATTCTATTCGAATCCCTTATTCTAATGCTTACATCTCACCATGTCTGATTATGGATATTTTCAAAAATATCTTTTCTGTGCTTTTCTCGTATTTTTGGACAGGTACGTAGAAAGAAAGTACACCACGATCGCATGGCCTTTTGCAAAGGTTTTGGAGAAACTCGACTTTTTTCTAAGTTTGGTGGATTGCACACTTCTTTCGGGGGATGAGGATCAAACTCGGCTATAGGGAGACTTGAACATCAACAAAGAAGATCCACAAGAAAATAAGAGAATTAGCTTATGAGTGAGAGTGAGAGTGAGAGCGAGAGTGAGAGTGTGATTGAGAGTGCAAATGTGAATGAGATTGTGATAGCTCGGGGATGGTCAGGAGGTAGATGCTTCGTCAAGAAGCTATTTTCCAAAGCAATTGTAACCACTGATTTTCATCTATAATATCAGAATTCTCTCTGAGTCATATTCTTTTGCATCAAATTTTCTCTTATCTTGTGCAATCTCTGCATTTGTCTCTAATTTGTTATTCTTGAATGATCGAAAGATTGTGATTGGGTATAGATTGTGATTGGGGAAATGAACTGACTAAGAACTCCCACACTATATGAGATATCTACCCTTGTATGAGTAGCATATATCAAGCTACCTACCAAGATTTGATATTATTTTATGTCTTCAATTTTCTAACCTTTAACAAGTAGATCCTGAATGTATCTTCTATGAGTCAAGTACATTCCTTCATCTATGAATATCACTTGCATACCTAGGCAATATGTGAGCTCACCTAGGTCACTGATTTTGAACTCCTCTTGCATGTGTCTCTTGATCCTTTGGATGCCATTTAGATCATAAACAGTCTCAATAATATCATCTACATATACACATAGATAGATAACCTCATCATGATCCCTTTTGATGTATAGAGAAGGATCTGAGTTGCTAGCTCTGAACACTTGATCTTGAAGATATGTAACGAACCTATAATTCCAAGCTCTAGGAGCTTGTTTCAATCCATGTAATGCTCTCTTAAGTCTACAAACATAAGATGGATGATTAGGATTTTCAGGACCTCGTGGTTGTGGCATGTATACGTCTTCACTTATCCTACCATTTAAGAATGCATTTTTCACATCAAGTTGGAGGAGTCTCCAATTCCTTGCAGCAGCTACACGTATTAGTGTTCTGATTATAGTCATCTTTGCAACTCGTGAGAATGTTTCCTCATACTCTATACCATGAGTTTGTGAGCATCCTTTGGCTTATACCCATCTGCAACCAATTACCTTTTGATTCCGCAACATTGAACCAAATCTGAAGTTTCCATCTCCTTCGATGCATCTATTTCTTCTTTCATGGCCTTTTCCCAATTAGGGTTTCCCTTTGCCTCTTCATAGGTTAAGGTTTCCTCTGAAATAGAGTCTTTTGTCACGTAGATTGAATGCTTTGTAACAAATATGGAATCATATCCATACCTTTCTGGTTGTTTCTTCTCTCTTACTGATCTTCTAGGTGCTTGTTTGGAGCATTATTCAAACTCTTGCATCTTTGCTTTGCATCTTGACTTCCATAGCTTGTAATTCTTTCCCTTTCATCTTGTTCAATGTATGTATCACTTCTTGGATCCTGGACCTATGTATCATGCTTGCTTCCTAATTGATGGGAATTAGAATCAAGGTCATATGGTAGAGTTACCTTTTGTTTGTCCTCATCATACCAAGACCTATGTTCTTCAAACACATCTCTACTTGTAGTAAATTGCTTGGTTGAAGGGTTATAGAACCTATAACCCATCTGAGTTGAATAGTATCCAGTAAACACTACCTTTGTTGCCCTTTTATCTACCTTGACTCTTATTTGTGATGATACATGAACATAAGCTCAACAACCAAAAACCTTGCAATGTCCAAGTCCAGGTTTTCTTCCATGCCATGCTTCATAAGGAGTCATATCTTGAAGTGATTTGAATGGTAGTCTATTGAAAAGGTACACAACAATTGAAATAGCGTCTGCCCATAGATAATGTGGAAAATTCTTCTCTTCAAGCATAGTTCTGGCTGATCCAACCAATGTCTGATTTCTCAGCTTAGCAAATCCATTCAGTTGAGGAGAGTACCTGGTAGTCACTTGTCTTTTGATACCTTTATCGAGCAACAACTCATAAAACTCTTTGGAGAAGTATTCTCCCCCTCCATTAGATCTGATCTTCTTTAGTGATCTACTTGTATGATTCTCCACATGTGCTAGATACGTTTTGAAGTCATCAAATACTTCATTCTTACTCTTGATAAAATATAGAACAATCCACCTACTATAGTCGTCAATAAATGAGACATAGTACCTTGATCCTACCAATGAAGGTTCTTGACTTGGTCCCCATACATCTATATGTACTAAGTCCAATAAGTTATTGTGGATATAGCCTTTGTGGTTGCATGGTTATCTTTGTGCCTTCCCAATCTCACATGCATCACACTTGTTGATCATGTGTTGCTTTGATATGTTCAGTAGTCCTAGAACACTTTCATTGCTGCATATAACCTTTAAGGTTCTTTCGATCTCATGAGCAAGTGTCTTATGCCACACTTCAAGCTCACTTAGGGATTGAGACCCAAAGTTTATTAGACCTATGTTCCTAGTTTCTCCTACTTCAAAAGTAAAGAGCCTACCATGCTTCTCACCTCTGCCTATCTTTTGGAAGCCTTGAGATGGATCTTCCACAAAAGCTCCATGTTGGGTGAACCTCACTTGCAAACCTTTTTCAACTATTTAGCCTACACTTATTAGGTTTTTAGTGATAGTGGGTATATCAAGAACCTTAGCCTTAATGTTTTTCTTCCCATTGGAAGCTTTGACATTACCAATCTTCTCCACATTGTGCTTTGTATCGTCCCCTATTTGTACTTCATCTCGATGCTTTAAACTTTCCAAATCATATAGAAGAGCAATGTTGCCTTTAACATGATTCAAACATCTTGAATCTATGTAGAACAAATGATCATCTTCTTTACCTTCTTTGTGGCTTAGATTCATGAGAAGCAATGAGTCATCATGTGGTTGATCTTATGAATGATTGTTGAAGTCCTTTCTATTATAGCCTCTATGTTATTGTTGAAGTTGTGTCCACCTCTGCCTCTACTGCTACCATATCCACCTCTTCTATTTCCTTTCTGAGTCTTCCCATTGAACCAAAAATTCTGAGTGGTGTGGTTGGTCTTATAAAAAATGGCACAAGGTTGATCATTCTAAGCGTTGGCTTTGTCTTGCTTTGGTCCTTTTTTCTTCCCTTTCCACTTGCTTTTGCTTGTGAAGTTGGCTTGGGAAGTCTCTTTTCATCTTCTTCCTTCTTCTTGCCTTTCTGCTTCTTATCCTTCTTATCTGCGTATAGAAGACTAGTTGAATTACCATGATAAGAGTTACCTTCCTTTATGCTATTGTTGGCCTCTTTATTGAAGAGTTGTCCAAGAAAGATGTTAAATTCTGAAGTCTGCACATCAATGATGAGATCATAAGTTGTTGTGAAGGATTTCCATTGCTAATCACTTCGACTGTCATTGAGAATTTGCCTCATGATAGCCTCTTCTTCAATCAGCTCTCCAATGGATGCTAAATGATCAGCAACATCCTTGACCTTGGTAAAAAACTCTATGATGGTTTCTTTAGGTGTCTTCTTCATTGGTTGAACTCGGTCCAAAGATGGTTGTTTCTTGCTTTGGTACTAGTAGAAAAGAAAGTATCGAGGGCATCCCAAGTCCGTTCAGATGTCTTTCATTCTCTAATATGTGGTAAAAGAAAGCTAGAAATAGAGTGTAGTATGTACAACCTTGCTTGAGCATCCCATGCACACCAAAGTGTGAGCTTATCTGTCTCCTCTTGTGTAGGTCCTCCTTTGGATCTTGGAATAGGCATAGCTTCATCACGTGCTACAATTCCATAAATATTTCTACCTTACAAATAGGCCTCCTTTTTTATTTTCCAAGCCGTGTAGTTATGTCGATCATGCTTCTCCATCATTGAGGGAGAACTGTCACCCAGCTTGATCTAGCTCTGATACCACTGAAAGAATTGTGAGAAGCTCGTAGGAGGTAGAAAAGTGCATTTTGAAGCGATGAAGTTTGGTCGAGCCAACCGGATCAAGGCGAGCCCTTGAGCTTATAGAGACTCAAATAGACGCATGCAATAAGTGCAAAGAAATGCACTATGTACTTTGAATCATCAAGGAGAAAGAGTCGATGCAAAATAGATAGGTTCGGATGTCGACTAGCTCAAAAAAGTTATTATCTATAGAAGAGAAAATGAACTTCAAATGCTCATAGCGACCAACATGATTACAGTTAGAAAACATCCTTTTATGGGAATGATACACATAGGGTTGAGTGTATATACTGCACAATAGTATAAGGAATAAGAAAAATATGCTATAGGAATGAATCAAACACTCAACGGTGGTACCTCTTATTTTTCAAGAATATGTAGAGATTGACCCCGAGACAAAAAAATTGATATTTCTCCCAATATACTGAAGCAAATGCTATAACAATATAGAGGAATAAATGAGACACTAATACCTTTACAATGAGCCATGTGCCATGAAAGTTGGAGCTCTAAAGATGATGCAGAAAATTGAAGAGCAAGACAATGATGGTCACAAGTGTATGTATATTGCTTCCATGTATTGTACAAGTGATTTCAAGTATCTATACAGACGCTAGAAGTGATCCAGGAGTCCTAGAAGTGCTCCACGAGTCCTAAAAATGGATTTTGAATTCAAATGAAGGTCGGAATGGTTGTTGGAGGGAATCAATTCACTTTCCTACAATCTAGAAAAAGTGAAGATCTAGTTTGATCTACTTTTAGGTGATTGATTGCTTGATTGAATACAATTCAACCACCACAGATTTGTGGGATTTGGACTATATCTTTCTACTTTTACATGTGTAAAGCTCAAATCTTTTACAATGGTACAAGATCCATGAAAAAGCTTTCTTAAAAAAATACAATAAGTGAGCATAAGAAAAAGAATTCTCCAAAGGATATTCTTTCGACGCGATAGCCTTTGATGTAGATCAAATCCACCTCAACCAAAGTAGACACTTGATGTTCCAACACTACTTTGACTTGAATTAGCATGAATTAGGAAACACTTTCATGTTTACTTCTTTACCCCACACCTTGTAGATTGCCCATGGATATCTTCTAATGACAATTACTACGTGATTGTTTATGTTTCCACTTCATCTTTTGCATCCAATGTGAATGTTAGGAGTACCAAATCCTTTATTTATTATCTTTTTTTTCCTAAGGTAGTCGCCACTCTGAGCCCCCTGTCAATTTTATCCACCATGTTTTACTCCTTGGTCAGCATGCTTCACCACTCCCCCTGAACACAAGTGGAGCTTGTTGGACTAGAAAACATGATCTAGATAAGGTTTAAAGACAGAATATAAAACTTTGCATCCCTTAATTTCTCCTGTATGCATAAAATGCCTTCATTATTCATTCTAAGAGTTATCCCCACAATGTATAACGAAACGTTCAAATGGGATTATTTCAATATCAGAAAGCCTATATATATATATATATATATATATATATATATATATATATATATATATATATATATATATATATATATATATATATATATATGTGGTTATGTATGTATGTATGTCTGTATATATATATATATATATATATATATATATATATATATATATATATATATATATATATATATATATATATATATATACTTACATATATATATATATATATATATATATATATATATATATATATATATATATATATATATATATATATATATATATATATATACATACATACACACACACACACACACACACACATATATATATATATATATATATATATATATATATATATATATATATATATATATATATATGTATGTATGTATGTATGTATATATATGTATGTATGTATGTATATATATATATATATATATATATATATATATATATATATATATATATATATATATATATATATATATATATATATATATATGTGTGTGTGTGTGTGTGTGTGTGTGTGTGTGTAAATGTGATTATATGTTAAGATATTTGCATGTATTTATATTTTTATGTTGGTATATAGGATGTTATTGTATATACATATGTGTCTAAATGTGTACATGTGTCTCTATTTTTTTGCCATATATAAGTGTGCATATGAATGTGTTTATGTGTGCATGTGTATGTATGTATTGGCCACTATATGTGAAATGTGCAATTTATGAATGTGAGTAATTATGTAGTGAATGTTTTTATGAGTGTTTTTGGTTTGTGAATGTGACTATGTATGCTAGTGTAGATGTCTATGTGAGTATTTATGGATATATTTGAATGTGTTAGTGGTATCAAAATCTTAAATATGACGATGCTAAAACTACAATAAAATTAAAATTACAAATACAAAATATAATTTATATACAAAATAAGGCAAGTGTTTCTACATGAGTAGGTATATAGGTGCGTGGACTTGCATGTCATGTGAGTGATATATTATTTGTATGTAACTTGCTTGCCACCAGGGGTGATTAAGTTCCAACCCTTAAGATTATAACAAGTAAAACTAAAACATTCTTACATAATATATCTCCCTCTTATAGAAGCTTCTATTGATACTTCCATTCATTTTTCTTTTCAGGATGGTGACAAAGAATGTCACTCATATCATCACTTAAATTATGTATTTTTAATGCCTATATTCATATTGGCATTGTTTTGTTTAATTTCAAGATTTTGATGAGGTTCTTATTGTACAATGATAATACAGAATTTTGCATGAGTAAGTTCTAGGTGACTCAAGAATATAAACTAAGACATTCTTACCAAACTTTTAGGACCCTTATTTCATACTTCCATTGATTTTTATTTGCAGCATGGTAACTCATATTGGCATTTTTTGTTTAATCTCAACATTCTGATGAGGTTTCAACTGTGCAATAATTATACAAGAACTTGGATGAATAAATTCTAGATGAACAAGAGATCTAGATTTCAATATCTAGTTTCAATTTAATTATTTGAGTCTATGCAAGGTGCACATCAGTTTCAATTAAATTATTTGAGTCTATCCATACTTGTCTGCCATCAAGGTATGCAAGAGAAAGTATCCATGGTGCACATAATAAGTTATATTAAAGAGGGTAGAGAACATAGTGCAAATCCCAATGTATGCAAGAGAAAGTATCCATGTGCACATAACAACTTATATTAAAGAGGGCCGAGAACCTAGTGCAGATTTCAATCCAAGTGATATTTCAAAATATGTAGAGCATGAACTTAACTCATGTTACAGTGTAGATGAGATAAGAGAAGATGACCGATTCAAGCAACTAGCAGAATGTGAGCTTGTCGGATCACCCTAATCGCATGGATCGGTGGTGTATAGCAAACTACCAAAACAAACTTCAAAACATGACTTTTGCGTAAAGGTTTGATTAATGACTATAAAAACAACCTGCAACTCAACTCATCTCATGCAAGGTTTCTCAAAGGGGATGCTATGTTTAAATGGATAAGATTGGATAATTCGATTGACGCAAGCAATAGGGGCCATTTGAAATTCTCCGATTCCCCGCATGGCTTGTATCGGTCATGTCCTCTTTCTTCTTTACCTTCTTCTCTATCTTCTCCAAATTTAACTTTTCAACAAGAACAAAGTAAAAAAACCCACAATGCAGTCATTTTTGTGACAGGACCAATCCAACTCTAAAGAGGTTCAATACAACATTATTCAAGGCATTTAAATATGGTTAAGGCATATAAATATGGTTATAATGACCATCTTCCAGATGAAGATTGGCATAAGTACATACGATTTCTACCTAAATAAATCTTCCAACCTATGTTGGTTTTACAATAGATTACAATCTTAGATTAAAAAATGATTCATCCTCCTTGTCTATCCTTTTTGAAGCCCTCTTTTCTTTGATTCTTGTGGCCCTTTTTGGAGCTTTCACCTTGTCTCTTATTCTTGGTCCCATGCTTCAATGGTGAGTGAAGAGGATGCCCTTTCTTTTTTTCTTCAGACTTCTGTTTATCTGGTGGAGGGGGTGGAGGTGAGTCTAGATCATTGGGGTAGATTGCATGTTTCATAATGCCATTTATTGCTCTCTCTCTCTCTGATCAAGATTATGCATGCATCTAGATAGTCAGATAAATTGAGTTTAGGATTGTAATACCTTCTTTCCAAGAATCTTATAGCATTTGTAATCACTCTCCAGCCACATGACATTGCGTCTTTCTGCAATGGCACATGAATTTGTATGTATCCAAATTGCTTTTGTTCACTCGATTTAGCAATTTTAGGAAAGTTCTGATCAATATGCATCTTGAAAAGCTTAGCAACACTCCATTGTTAAGTCAAAATCAGAATGGATGGCATGGCTCTTAAATAGAGAACAACAAAATGTATAACAACTTACACTTTGCAATTCCTATGATGTGATTTAAGAGAATTTAGGAAAAGAGCTTGATTTGCATTGAAGTGAACAATAATAAGACTCTTATGGCCCTTGTCAATGAGTTGCATGTAAACATACTTTCTTTAATGAAACAAATGCTACTTTTCAAAATGAAGATTAATACTTACTTTTCAGTATATGGTTAGATAACATATTCTACCTCTTCTGTAAAATTCTTAAAAATGGATTTCACATCTCCATGTTCATTCAAAAAACACTATGTCACAAGAGGATCTATGATAAATACTTTTCTTTGAACTGCTTCCTCACATTGTTGCAGAAGGACCCTACAATGCAAGAAACAAAAATTCAGTTTAAGAAGTAGAAATTTAAGCAATACAAGAGCATTTTATGGGTTGTAGATAATACTTGAGTGAAATGTTGACTACACTCTTTGATATTACAACATGAAACTCCCTCAACATTTTTTTGTCTTCTTGTTTTATGTCACTGAAATATTCATCCTGCCATGCCATTGCAAGATTAACTATTACCTACCCATCTCCTTTCTTTAAAAGTTCTTAATGTTCCTAATGTAGCTTCGGAATGTCATTTAAGATAACAGTTTCCTTTGTTAATAATCCCTGCTTTTTCCTCTCCTCCACACTATTTGCTACATTTCTTGTTTCATGATCATGAGTGACCTCTTCAATTGCAATTGTTGACTTTAGTGCTCGTGCTGGAGGTATATTGAGAATATGCAGGAATGTTTTATCATGATGATCAATACGCACTGGAGACTTCTCAAACTTATATCTAATTCTTGATACAATGAAATAATCCTTTGCCATCAATGTCACCCTGTGATAATGATATTGAGTTTTCCACTTCACATTGATAAAGGATGTGTTCTTCATCATAGAACACAGATTGGTTGTGATCTACTTGACAACTCTCATAAAAGGAAGTCTGGGGATCAGGAGTCCCACATACTTTTGAGCTCTTCTGATTTCCCTCAAAGACTTTACATGGTAGTTGACCCTTTTCTTTGAAGACTTCTGTGATGCATTGCCTTGACTCTTCTGGGGAGCCGGTCCTTTGTCATCTTGCTCCTGGGCATTTTGTTCTAACCCTAAGGGTACCACTACCTTGCTGTCTTTTTTATCCTAACCATAACCTACATAAAGTGAGTCTTAAGGCATGAAAGTGGAAAGGCAAAGCAAGTTATTCTCAAAAGATTTAATCAAGGACTCTATCCAATGTCAGAAAGACTACCAATCCAAGCGATTAGAGTCGTCCAAAAATGGTCGGATCTCCCTAATCACTTGCATCAGTTGTGCTTGTAATCATCATGAAATATCAATCAATACTGATTCGAATATAGCTTACGATGCATAACAAATCATGCTTCACTAAGCAAATCATTATTTCCAAGCTATGATCAAGGACTTGATCCCATTTAACAAACACGACCGATCCAAGCGATAAGGGTCATCCACAAATCCCAGATGTTCCTTATCGCTTGCATCAGTCGTCCTTAAAATCATCATGAAATATCAATCAATTCTATTTCCACTATAGCTTACAATGCAAAACACCTCATTATTTCAAAGCTATGATAAAGGAGAACACGGTTTCAGAAACTTGACAGACCCAAGCGATAAGGGTCATCAAAAAACACCCAGATGTCCCTTATCGCTTGGATCGGTCGTGTCCATATTACCTTACACAGAAAGCGTTCTCTATAGAAATTCTTTAGAAGCAGCTTAAAAAATTGGAGGTGATGGCAACTCGACGCTAGGAAAGTGTTGACAGAAAAATGAGAGAAAGTGAATAGGGGAGCTTAAATAGGTATCAAAAGTGAGTTGAATGTTGGTGCCATGTGGCACCATTTCATTGGTCCACATCATCGAGCGGTTACGAATTCTAGCATTATTTGCCATGTGGCATCATTTGAGTGGGCCAAGTTATGTATCCATTGGGATTCCCAACGTGCCTATGCCACATGGCACTCACTTATTGGTCCATGTCATTTGACCGTTGCTCCCTCCTCGCCTACAAATACCAACTCCCTTTACCCTTTCACATTTTCAACCTTCATAGAATTTGTCTCTCCATTACCGTGCATATTTGTGCTTCATCCTGGATACGATCGATACAAGCGATTAGAACCGTTTGACCCATGTTTGACTAGCTTTATTCGCTTGCATCCGTCGTGTTCTGCACTATGACATACTAGAGAAGTTGCAGCTAAGATGGAGGAGATGAATGATATCCTTAGTGTTTCTCCATCAGAGAAACAACTTGATTTCATGGTTCAAGAGGGTTTAACTGTACATTACTTTCCTGATGCAATGAGCATATTTGACCCCAAGATTCATTTTGAAAAACTCCTAGAGAAATAAGAAAGTTTTCTTAGAGATGAGTGGCAGAACTTCTTGGGGTTGGTCAATGGAAAGGAGCTTTCTATATATGATAAAACCTTTGTCCATCCTCACATCTTTGGGAACAATCAAATGGATAGGACAAAAATCACAAAACAATGCAAAAGGACATTCCCTTTGCCAAGGAAGCTAGATTTATGCCTCGAGCATGAAGAGGACTGCTACTTGCCCTCTTGAACATTGCTTTCTTGATATGGCTTGATCACATCTCAATTGAAAAGGAGGAAAGTGTTCATGTTGTAGAGGAGCCTTTCTTTGAGCTCACACTTGAGGGAAGCTCAGAAAATATGAAAGGTGTCATAGAGATTGTTGAGGAGATCAATCTCCAAGCAGAAGAAGAGCAGGTCAAAGATTTTGATGTGGCTACTTTTAAAGCAGAGACTCCAATAAGGGAGCCAGCTGAAGAAGTTCAAGTGTCTGAGAAGTCCATACTTCCCCCAAATCCACCATTTTACTTTATCTCTGGAAAGGATTTTATCCCTCTATATTACATTCAGGAACTTCTCAACCTTAGGGAGGCCTACTGCCTTGCAGCTATAGTTGAGTCAGAAGAAGTTGCAAGGAGCTTCATCAATGAGAAAGGAGAAAGAAGAGAAGAAAACTTGCATCTTGATTTTAATTTGTCAAATGAAGAAAACAAAGATTCATCACAAGCTCTTTCAAGTTGCTTTGAAAAAGCTACCTCAGAGAAGCCAACACTTGCTTATGAAGAGTTTGATGAGCATCAAGAGCAACTTGGAATATACTCGTTAGGGCGAGGCTATTCATTCTTAGATGTTGCTAAGGACAAAGGAACAATATGTATTGACTAAAAAGAGCTCATTGAGGAGGAAGATGAGGTTGAGGTATGTAGTTTAATCCATTCTCATGAATTTATGGGGCCTTATTGCTTGTATTGGTCATGTCTAGAAGTTGCATGCAGCATTGATAATAGACATCTAGCTATGTGAGAACTCACCTTTTTCAGCAGAAATTATATGTTTCTAGATAATTTGGAAAGAGTTATTGAACATGACCAATGCAAGCGATTAGGACCATCAGAATTTCTCTGAAGACCCTAATCGATTGTATCCACTACAAGAAATAGGGGGCGTAGCGACGCCCCCGAATTGAAAAAAAAAAACGTGTACCGTCGCTTATGCGACCCTGGCGTCGCATAAGCGACGGTCAATTTTTTGATTTTTTTTTAAGGGAGAACCGTCGCATAAGCGATGATAGCGTCGCTTATGTAACGCTAAATTAATAGCGTCGCATATACCGTTGCTAGTGAGTGACGGTATTTGCGACGTTGGCAAACTGAAGAGCGTCGCATATGTGACGCTCTGGAATGTAAAAGAAAAAAATTTGATTTCTCCCGGAACATTTGTGCCGGGATTTGGACGCGAGAGACCAAGAAGAAACCGAGAGAGAGAGTGCGCGCGAGAGAGAGAGAGAGAGAGAGAGAGAGAGAGAGAGAGAGAGAGAGAGAGAGAGAGAGAGAGAGAGAGAGAGAGAGAGAGAGAGAGAGAGAGAGAGAGACAGAGAGAGAGAGAGAGAGAGAGAGAGAGAGAGAGAGAGACATCTACTTGCAAGGTATGTGCACACACACACACAGTTACACACACATACATATGCATACACACACACATATGCATACGTAGACACACACACACACATACACATAGACACACACGCACACATACACATACACAAATAATGTTGCATACACACATGCACACATAATGCATACACATGCACACACATATACACATACATATACACACACATACACACATACAAACACACATACACACACATAGACACACACACATACACACATATACACACATACACACACATATATGCATACAAACACACATAGAGAGACATGCACACACATAAACATACATGCATACATAATGCATATGCATATGCGTACATCCATACATACCTACATGCATACACACACATATGCATACATAATGCATATGCATATGAGTACATACATACATACTTACATGCATACAAACACATATGCACACATAGAAACATACACACACATAGACACATACACACACATAAACACATACACACACATACACACACATATGCATACATACATGCATACACATGCACACACATATGCATACACATACACACACATAGACACATACACACACATAAACACATACACATACATATGCATACATAATGCATACACACACATACACACACATATGCATACATACATGCATACACATACACACATAGACACATACACACACATAGACACATACACACATAAACACATTCACACACATACACACACATATGCATACATACATGCATACACATACACACACATATGCATACACATACACACACATAGACACATACACACACATAGACACATACACACACATACACACACATACACACACATATGCATACATAATGCATACACGCACATACACACACATATGCATACATACATGCATACATATACACACATAGACACATACACACACATAGACAGATACACACATAAACACATACACACACATACACACACATATGCATACATACATGCATACACATACACATACACATATGCATACACATACACACACATAGACACATACACACACATAAACACATACACACACATACACACATATATGCATACATAATGCATACACACACATACACACATATGCATACACATACACGCATAGACAGATATAGACACATACACACACATAACACATACACACTCATAGACACACACACATACACATAGATGCACACACACATACACACACATATACACACACACATACACACATAGACACATACACACACTATGTTGCATTCACACACATACACATGCATTCACACATAGACACACATATACACACACACATACACACACATACACACATACACACACATATATGCATACACACACACATAGAGAGACATACACACACATACACATACATGCATACATGTGCATACATAATGCATATGCATATGCATACATACATACTTACATGCATACATACACATACATAATGCATACACACACATATGCATACATAATGCAAACACACACATACACACACCTATGCATACATACATGCATACACATACACACATAGACACATACACACACATAGACACATACACACACATAAACACATACACACTCATAGACACATACACACATAGACACATACATACTCATAGATACACACATATACACATACACACACACACATACACACACATATACACACACATACACACATAATGATGCATACTACACATGCATACACACATGCAGACACATATACACACATACACACACATATATCCATACACACACATAGAGAGACATACACACACATACACATATATGCATACATATGCATACATAATGCATATGCATATGCATACATAACGCATATGCATATGCATACATGCATACATAATGCACATGCTTACACACACATACATAATGCATACACACACATATGCATACATAATGCATAAACACACATACACACATATGCATACATAATGCACATGCATAGATACATACACACACATAGACACATACACACATAGACACATACACACACATAAACACATACATACTCATAGATACACACATATACACATACACACACACACATACACACACACATACACACATAATGATGCATACTACACATGCATACACACATACACACACATATACACACACATAGAGAGACATACACATACATAGACATACATGCATACATAATGCATATGCATATGCATACATACATACTTACATGCATACATAATGCACATGAATACATACACATACATAATGCATACACACACATATGCATACATAATGCATATGCATATGCATACATACATATTTACATACATACATAATGCACATGCTTACATACACATACATAATGCATACACACACATATGCATACATAATGCATACAGACACATACACACATATGCATACATACATGCATACACGTACACACACAGATACATACATACACATAAACACATAAACACTCATAGACACACACACATACACATAGACGTGCACTCACATACACACACATATACACACACTTACACACATAGACACATACACACATAATGATGCATACACACATATACACATGCATTCACACAGATATGCATACATATACACACATAGACACATACACACGCATAGATACATACATACACATAAACACATACACACTCATAGACACATATACATACACATAGACACACACACACACACACATATACACACACACATATACACACACACATATACACACATAGACACATACACACATAATGATGCATACACACACATGCTTATGCATACACACATACAAACACAAGTACACACACACATACACACATATATGCATACACACACATATATGCATACACACACATAGAGAGACATACTCACACATACACATACATGCATATATATACATACATAATGCATATACATATACATACATACATACATACATACATGCATACATACACATACATAATGCATACACACATATGCATACATAATGCATACACAGACACACATATGCATACATACATGCATACACATACACACATAGACACTTACATACACATAGATACACACTTACACATAGACACATACACACATAATGATGCATACACACACATACACATGCATACACACACATATGCATACATACATGCATACACATACACACATAGACACATACACACACATAGATACATACATACACATAAACACATACACACTCATAGACACACATACATACACATAGACACACACACACATATACACACACACATAAACACACATAGACACATACACACATAATGATGCATACACACACATACACATGCATACACACATAAAAACACATGTACACACACATACACACATATATGCATACACACACATAGAGAGACATACTCACACATACACATACATGCATATATATACATACATAATGCATATGCATATGCATACATACATACATACATACATGCATACATACACATACATAATGCATACACACACATATGCATACATAATGCATACACACACATACACACATATGCATACATACATGCATACACATATAGACATAGACACATACACACGTAGACACATACACACACATAAACACATACACACTCATAGATGCACACACATACACATAGACACACACACATACACACACATACACACATAGACACATACACACATAATGATGCATACACACATACATATGCATACACACATACACACACACATACATGCACATACATACACACACATGCATACATACACATACTTAATGCATACCCACATACATATGGACACTTATATATATAAATATTGATTTCTAATCATTTTGTTTTATATGTTAGGTATTATGGAACCTAGTAGAGAGAGAAAGGCGAAACTCACTCTCATAAAAAGTTTTATGAGAACAAGAGTTCCGTCTGATACTCTAGGGGCCATAATGTGTGATTACTCAGAGATGTCTGATGAGGAGTTGGACTATACGATCCAGATGCTTACCCAGCGATCAGACGAGAGCTCTTCTGCGGCTCCACATGCAGGAAGAGAGCTATCTGCTCATAGGTATGTTTTTTTTTCATAAACTTTTTTACTGATATTATAACACATATTTTTATTTATTTTTATCTATCTATTTTCAGGACACCTGTACCAACTCTAGCACGTGATAATAGAGCAGAGTTGCCTATGAGGACATGCATAGGCACCTTAGGACTAGAGTGTGATATAGAGCGAGAGGGGAACATTGTGTACATAGGAAATGGATTGGAGTTCAAGAGAAGGATGCGGGCACTATGCAACTCTTACCTGTGCTTTATCCACTTACCGTGGAAGTAAGTAAAAATTTTACATATAAATTGAAATAAATATCTTATGTTTTATTTACATTATGTTTTTTTTTTGTAGTGAGCATGATGAGAGGGATTTAAAATACGTACTTAGTTCACTTGAGACAGAGTTTGGGAGAGGATGGTCGCTTAAGTGGTGTTTAAAAGAGATGCGGACACTTATGGCTCATCGTCGCGATAATGCACGGTATGCACTGCTTTTATGTATATATATGTGGATATGAGTATGTGTGTTTATGCATGTATGTATGTATATGAGAGAGAGAGAGAAAAGAGTGAGACTAGAGGTATAAATACACGCATACACACATATACATCATACATGCACATTTACACACATATACATATACATGCACATTTATACATACACACATGTACATGCACATTTTTACACACACATACACATGCATTCAGTTACACACATATAATGATTACAAATAGACACATACACATACTCACATACACGTCCACATACTCACATACACATACACATGCATAATCATATGTACACACACATAGACTCATATAATCATATTTACATGCATGTATACATATACACATGCATATATACACACACAACACATGCATATGCACATATAGATACACATACATACACAACACATGCATACGCATAAATAAATAAATAAATCCTATTTCAAAAATCCTAATTTCGATATTAGGGTTTTAAAACCCCTAATTTAAAATCTTCAATTCAACCTTTTAGCGGTATATTTGAAGTATATGTACACATTGCATCTATTCCTCCGACGTCCTACTAAAGAGATGTCTCTCCTCCCAACCTTATGCCTCTATATATAGCTACTCGAATCAACGAGGATCATAATATATATAAAGATATATACACATCATGTAGATAGGATACATAAATATAAAATGGAGTACATATATTATGAATCACACATACATGCTTAAATGCACACATAAATATATATATACATACTAACATATTTACATGTACACATTTTCACATAGACATATATACATATATACATGTACACATCACATATACATGCCTACATGCACACATAAACATATATATACATGCATACATATTTACATGTACATATTTACACATAGACACATATACATATATACATGTGTAGAATTATAAACAGTTGCATATATTACATGAATACATGAATATTTTACATAAATGCATATGCATATATACACATATGCATATTTAACAATGTATACATATATCACACACATGCAAACACATACATATACATGAAATACATATATATGCATACTAACATATGTATACATATAATACACATGAATACACACACATATGCATACATACATGATAAAGATTTGCTCCTCAAAGATAAAGCTATATATAAAATAATTAGGCATATCCCCGAGCTTCATGTTTTAACTTAAAAGAACATGATTTCATCTCTCTAGTACGATTCATCGTTATTCAAGTTAATAAAAAAAATCTATTATCTGATATCCATTCAGAAGCTTCAAGTTATTGATCGATAACTAGAGTAGAATTTACTATTTAATCTGCTCATATGTTTTCATTATTGCCATCATTTTGGTAAGACATCAATATAGTCTCATCTTCATTATCCTTATTGATTTCATTTATTTCTTCTATTGTTAAAGCTATGTTCTCATGAATCACATCATCTATTGATGGATTAATATCTATTTCTGGTAATTCCTCTTCCTCATCAGTAGAATGAGCATGTCGAGAATTATCCTCTTCATCAAAAAGATTAGTATCATTATCACGTATAATGATTCGAATTTCTATTTCAGATGCTGATGTATCTGTATCTGATGCTGAATCATCAAGAGGACTTTCTTCGATCTCTCTAACAATAAACTGTTCAAACAGTGACCTACCTCTAGATTGCACATGAATGACTTGCCACCAAGGATGAGCATCTGGGTTTTTATAAAAAAATGCTTGTTCAATATGCCTAGGAAGAATATAGGGTTCTTTAGTAGATCGCATTACCTTGGAAGAATCAATTGCCCAAAACCCACATAATTCCTTCCTTAATGTGGAATTACTACCTTTATACTCCGATCCAAACCAGTCAACCTTCAGTATGACCTATCAAAATATATAACAACAAAAACCCATTATTAGGTGCTTTAAAAAATAACTAACTCTATAAAAAAATATAAACTTTTTTCTACCTGTTTGAATGTACGAAATGAAATTTCGTAGATACCAACAATAGTTCCTATGTAACCAAGTTCAATATCTATAAGGTTTGTGTCATTTGAGCGAGCACGTGATAGTTGCTTGAAAGAAGCAACAATACTAGAATCTCTGTTTTACGTAAAGAATCAATGGCTTTGATTCTAATATGTTGTCCAAAAGCCCACATATTAGTGAACATTCAAGCCTGCAAAATAAATTCAATTAGTAAATAGAAACTAACATACATTTATGAAAAAAATAAAATATTATTTTAATAAAATTACCTTTCGTTCACAACCTATCATTAACTCTCTTTCCTCATCTGAAATTTCTTCATTATTTGCGTTGGCGCATTGCAAATGACTATATAGCCAATCCATGAAAGAATATCTGTAATCTCATTATTATCGAGATTAGGTCTAAATCTTTTGTTTTTTTGCATTTTACTTCAGAGATTTCGAAGGTCCTCGTACTCGCTAAGGAATGCTTGCATGCATTCGCTATTTTACGCTACAAAAGTAGAAACATCATTTTTTTCTTGAAATGTAAATAAGAATGGAACCCCCTTACCTGATAATACCTCATCTGCTATTTTTGAATAAGACTCGTTGGTCCATGCATGTGGAGCTTCTTCATGAACTCTTTCAAGGTACTCACTAATGTAAAATATGCACTCTTCAAGCATCCAACCCTTTGCCATGGATCCTTTTGGTTTCGCTCTTTGTCGCACATAACCTTTTAATACTCCCATAAATCGCTCGACCCAAAACATCCATCGAGTGTTGACAACACCTGCAATCTCTATTTCATCTACAAGATGAACTAATAAATGAACCTGAATATCAAAAAATATAGTAGGAAGTTCTTTCTCCATCAAACATAGTAGCTATTTGCATTCACGTTTTTTTTGTGGGATTGAGTTTTTTGTCAATCTCTTTGGATGTAATCCACCTATACATATCATAAAAACAATTATAAAGAAGTTAATTAAAAGATAAAAGATATCTAATATTCATACATATTAAATATAAAAGTATCATAATTACCTTATAAGTGATCCAAAACGATAGATCACATCTCGTACTCCTTTCGTTGTACATCCATCGATAACCAAAGGTAAAATATGTTTCAAACAGTTATGCCAGTCATGGGTCTTTAACCCAAATAATCTCTTATCATCCATAGTAAACATGTTTTGAAAAGATGCTCCATATCCTGTAGGAGTCTTAATCAATTGAATTCTATTGTTGATAGTCTGTATCTCTTTTGTTGTAAGTATGCAAGGAGCAGGTGCATAAGTCGTTTCTTATCGATGTCTATCAAAAACTAGCCATAACTTTGGTTTGGATTTTTTATCTTTCAAATCATTCCTTGATGCTGTGGTATCTTTTAGTCCAAGAAGATGCTGCCATAGTGAATAACCAATATTTTTGAATATATGCATAGGATCAAGAAGATGACATACTTTTAACTCTTTCCAATACTCCAAAGAATACCATATTGATATGTTCTCTGCGAGTGCCAATTTTCCTTCACCTCTGTTCACATACTCATTATCTGAATCATCACTGAAGATTTCTGCTTCTAGATCTATCAGAGGTCCATCTGTCCATTTTTTATACCAATCCATAGGCGTCATAGGTTTTGGACATTGACGTGTTTCAAGCTTTCCATTAAAATGTATCGCTTCTCTTTTAGATCTTAATGGATGATCATCAATCAAGAATTGTCGATGTCGAAGATAAATATTTTTGTTGAGATTCTTACTATAGATTGATCTCAACCAATCACCACAATATGGACAAGCTTTATAACCCTTAGTAGATATTCCTGCATCATGGAAAATGATAAAAATATAATTAGATTAAATCATATTTATTTACATGCATATTGAGTAAAAAAATTACATCAATACCTGAACAAACACCATATCCTGGAAAATCGTGAATAGTCCAAGCCACAATACCACAAACCGTAATATGTCTTTCATTGATGCTTTTCGATACATCAATGACATTAATACCTTCACGATATATTGAGAATATGGAGGAATGTTTTATCATGATGATCAATAGGCACTGGATAATTAATCATCCATATCTCGGCATGGGACCATCATTCTCCTTGTCCTCACTCCCCTCTAACACCATCAATATCATTTTATGCTTACATACTACATCATTTCCATCACAAAATATTTTGCTCCTTATGCCCCATGCATGCTTGCTTCTTGCAACCTTACATTCTTCTAATTTCGAAATCTTTTCTTTCATTGCTCCCATGGAAGCTCTCATGCCCATTGATTCCCTTTATGTCATATTTACTAAGCCCATCACTCAATACCTAGGTGTTCGCCATTAAGACAACTTGGCCTTCCTTGAGTGGAATGGCATCATTCTTGACCAAGTGGTCAACAGTATCATTCAATCTATTGTTTCCAAACCCTCTTCTTGTACTATTTGGTTTTGTCCCCCTTGATGGTACACAAATATGCACCAGGAATACTGACATAGCACAACAGTTTCATCTTCCTTGCAAAGGCGTTATCATGGCTGAACCCCTCTTGCATCACATGATCAAGTAGTTATTCCATTTTCATAGCTCCAATGAATATGGAATCAGGTACCATCCTCAACTTGAAAGGTCCATCTTGTAGTTTTTGGTGGTGGCAATGAATTTCCAAGATCGTGCCTATGGCATATCCTACTAGTTTTGCTCTCTCATTTAAATTTCAGCTCACCTCGCATGCAATTGTGTTGGGGTCCTTTTCAACCACATTCACTGAGAATTGAATAAACCATTTAGTAGTTATAATAGTCTCATTTTTTCCACACCTCCTGGCCGCATCACCCTTCTATCCTTTAATCTAGAAAACTCCCCATCCAAAAAAGTGTGTTTTTGATCCCTTCCACCTTCACCCTCAAACTTCTCCCACCGTTGACAATGATGAAAGCGTTAGGTTCATCTTTTGACATGCTAAATGCCCCAACCAAGTTCATAGTTCTAGATCCTCTAAACCTCACAATAGTATTGATAATATGTCCATGACAAGCTCTATGCGAATTCATCCTATTGCTAAATCCAACAAAACCCCTTTCAACATCATCTGTATTCACTTTGTGCTACAAAATCCCTCCCAACCCGATAAATGCCTGTTTGATGCCCTTCTACCCATTTGTTTTCCATTCCCTACCCATTCAATGCATGCTCCCCCTACTACCTTGCTTGAGCAATTACTAAACTATTGTCTTCTCCATACAGTCCCAGCTTGGGAGATTCCCATTGTCAACCCTCAATTACTTTCCTAAGCAAAGATCTTTCCATAGAATCCAACGTGGTCACCAGCAATATCTTCTTATCGGTCGTGAAGCATACCTCTTGAACCTTAGCTTCCACCTTTCAAAGAAACTCATGAAACTCATTGAAACTTCTATATCAATGAGAAGATCAATTTTGATGACTTTTTGTGCCTTAGTTCTTATGTGGTACACATGCATGAACACATCCATGGTGATATAGGTGCCATTTACCACAGAAGTGTGAAATACTGATAGTAAAATTTTCTATTGGAGGACCAACTTCAAGCTCTTCTCATTAAAATCACTCACACTAGAGCTTCTGATGATAACTAGGCTAAACTTAACCATTGTGAGCTTAAGCAAATGCAGTATTTCAAAGGTTTTTATCAAGAAGTGTTGATGGAACATGATACTATGATTAAATAGGCCAATATTTTGCAAGAGGATAATGAATGCCACCTCTATCTCATTATTGACCTAGACCATGAAACCATGGTTTAGAAGGCTTCTTTACATAAAGCACTATTTTTGCCTAGCAAACGCAATAGGAGAATGAACGCATTCACCAGACCACCACAACATTCATGGAAACAAACACTCAAATCTTGCCAAATTCATGTGACTCACAACTGCATAAGGCCAAGCACATGTCCTTACAAACTAGATTATAGCAAGCTGCATCCCTCCAACAAGCACAATCTCAACGGCAAAGGTGAAAGCACATTTTCAAATAGAGTATCCATTTTGAAGAATAGTTTGGCATTCGATTGGGAGAATCAGAAAGCCAAGTAGTTCTCTACACCTTCAACTCCAACATGCATCACTCCTCTGAATAACTTATTGTGGTTCCTCACCGATTCCAAATGTTGTCAAAGATGATTGTAAAACAGATCCATACTACATCCAAGAAGGAATTGTATGCAATTGGCTAGGCTTGAAAGAAGTGTCACTATCTAGATGGTGACAAGGTTAAGATAGAGTTTGATCAAGAGAGAATTAAGTGGCTCTCAAATCAAGTAGAGCTTAAAGGTCATAAGTCCTAATGGGCAAAGACCCTTCAGGAGTTTGATTAAGAGCTTAGGTATAGGAAGGGAAAGTTTAATGTAGTGGCTGATTCACTTAGTCGCATGACTATGCTCAATGGATTGAGTTTCACTTTGATCACTAGTGAGCTACTTGAGTCCATGAGAGGGAAATGTAGGCTTGATTCCACATATTCTCAGATTTGGGAAGCCATAGAGAATAGGGATCCTTATACACAGGTTTCCAATGCATATGGAGTATCGAGGGGTACTCAAGAAGGATTCAAGTGGAAGAATTACACTATCCATGATGTATATCTATTATTTGAAGGCAAGGTGTGTGGCCCTAGAGATTTTGAGATGAGATGGCACATTCTATATGAGTGTCATGAGACACCTAGTGTGGGACACCTAGTTGTTAACAAGACCTATGATCTTGTTAAGAGGTAGTTTTACTTGTATGGACTTCATAAGGACATCCTAGAGTATTTTCTTAAGTGCACTAAATCTCACATCAACAAAGGTGAAAGGTTGAGGGTTGGAGGACTACTCCACCCATTGGATATTCCCATTGGGAAGTGGGAGAGTATCTCCATGGAATTCATAATGGGATTACCTAAGACACACAAAGGGCACGACTTTGTCCGGTTAATTGTGGATATGTTAACCAAAATGGTTAGGCTTATTCCAACACATACTACACTGAAGACACCTGAGTTGGCTAGACTTTTTCTGGAGAACCTATACCAGTTATATGGTCTTCCTTTAGACAGTTTTTGATCGGGATAGGAAGTTTACTGGCCATTTTTGGAAAGTGGTCTTCAAAACGTTGGATTTGAAACTTAGCATGAGTAGAGTTGAGCATCCATAGTCGGATGGGCAAGCAGAGAGGATTAACCAAATCCTAGAGGTTATGCTTCGAGCATTTGTGAATGAAAGGCAAACTAACTAAAACAAGAGTACTACCTAAAGTAGAGTTTGCATATAATAGTGCCAAACACTCTTCCACTAGGCATAGTCCATTTATGCTTATGAATGGGTTTCAACCAAGAGCTCCTTATGTTGTAGGGTTTAAAATGAGAAAGTTCAAGCTACAAAGGACTTCTTAGATTCGATGAACAATGTGCTTAGTCTTGCTAAGGACACTATAAGGAGAGCTAGAGACATCAACTTTGATGTAGGAGAGCAAGTCTATCTTAGAGTTCTATCTAGATCTGAAACCATGAAGACGAAACCTTGTCCAAAACTATCTACTAGGTATTGTGGACCTTTCCAAATACTTAACAAACTATGAAAGATGGCTTACCAAATCTAACTTCTAGACAATAACTAGATCCATCGAGTATTTCATGTTTGCCGGCTTAAGAAAAGGTTGGGTTAATCCGACAACCTCATTCCCGATAGTGAGGTAGTTGAGCCTATTTTTGTTCAATCTATTCCACATGCGTTTCAAAGCATACTACGCACTCCAGAGAAATAGACGACAAGTCGCTTATATAAAGAGTGCCTAGTAAATTGGAAAGATACTTCAAAAGATAATGCCACATGGGAGCCGATTCACACCCTTTAGAGATTGTTTCCCAACTTTAGATTACAACACAGAGATATGACCATGTATTGAAATACATGGGCATATAGTGGGAATATTGTTCCATTGATTCTCCCACACCTTCATCTACTTCATTGTTCAGCTCCACGAGGAAATTTGTTGTTCCTTCTGGTTGCCTTTTGCCTCAATCTTTGTGTAAATCTCCAAGAAGCTTCTGAATAAGACCCTCTTGCTCACAAATCTTTTGTGTCAGACCTTCCATCATTGTTTAAGGATCCTTATGCTCTGATACCACTTGTAGCATTTCTTCGATCCCAATCTTCCAATCACTCAAGAATAATAGAGGAGAGAGAAATGCAGAGACTGCACAAGATAAGAGAAAATATGATTGCGAAAGAGTAGAAAGGATATGACTCAGAGAAAGAGGAATTTTGATACTATAGATGTGAATCAATGGTTACAATAGCTTTGGAAAAATTTTCTTGATGAAGCCTCTACCTCTTGACCACCCATGAGCTATCACAATCTCCTTTACACACACATAAACACAAACACACTCTCAGTCACACTCTCACTCTCACTCTCACTCTCAATCACAAGATAAATCTCTGATTTCTCGATGTCCTCCTTGTTGATTTGCAGATCTTCTTATAGCAAAGTTTATTGCCACCCAAAGAAGTATGCAATCCACCAAATTTAGACAAAGCCAATCCTCTGTAATCACTTTCGCAAAAGCATGTGTTTTTGATAGTGCTTTCTTTAGTGATATGTGTAAAAAATAGAAGAAAACCACCAAAAGGACATATCCAATGACATCAATAATTTGACATGACGACACATAAGCTGTCTTGGGAATGAAATATGGATATCTGTATAAAAAACATTTCTGTTTCATAATTCAATATAATCCATGGTTGGTTAATCTCTATATTGAGCTTCTCTAGGTGAGAGAGCATAGTAGGTTGCTTCTTTGACAACCAAGAAATAAGTTTAAATCATGTAAATGAAAGATAGGCACAGGTTCTTCCTCCATCAAAGATTTTTTGCACCTTATAGATCCATCTAGATCCAATAACCCTCATTGTTGATGTCTTAGGAAATATGTCACAAGTGTTATTCTCCAACAATGCATCAAAATCTTACTCCATGGGATGCCTCTACTTTGGCATTTGTTTCAATTCCTCATATGAAGAGGTTTCCTTAGAATTCATATCTTGAGCTATGTATATAGAGTGACTAGTAACTAATTAGATATCACATCTAGACATTTATGGGTTCTTCTTCTCCCTTGTTCACCTTGTGATGGTTTGTTGGGATGATTTTGGGAAATCTCTTAATTCTTGCACTTTTTCTTTACCTTTAGAGTTCTAAGTCCTCATCACACTTTTAGCTCTCTTCTAGTCATATTTTGATTCAAATGACGTGTCAGTGCATTGGATTTTGCATGAGAGTGTTGGAAAATCATCCTCTAGATTATGGGGAAATTTTATCTTTTTACAATCATCCTCAAAGAAAGAAATACTATGAATCCTTTGGTGTTAGCATTTCAAAGCATATGCCCCTTTTTTTTATCTCATAACATACGCACATATATTTTTCCTCCTAGGGATCAAGCGTTTCTCAGATTTGTAAGGGTATGTGTGCATATCCAATGCATTCAAATATTCTTCAATGATCGAAGCTTTGACTTCCTCCATTACAAGATTCATAGGCTTCCATGTTGTACCACCTCCATAATCACAGCTATCACCAAGCACAAGCTTTTAATCACTCAAGAACACTAGAAGAGAGAAAAAATAAAGCTTGGACAAGATAAGAGAAAATATCAGGCAACACAATAGACAAGATGTGACAAAGAGAAAGACAATATAGTACAATAAGTTTGAATCGGATACAATAGCTCTTGTAAAATAGCTTCATGACTAAACCTTGAACTCTAGACCATCCTTGAGCTATCTCAATCTCACTCACTTTCACACTCTCAATCCTCTCATGATAAAAGATCATTTTACATGTACAGAGGTAGAGGAAGTTAAATTCATAAGGAAGATGAAGGTTGTAAGCAATTGGAAACCACTACAGTTATGGAAAATATGACCATCTTGAGAGACAAAGTTGTAATAAGTAGAATAATCAAAGAGGAAGAACCAAAGACTAGTATGCATCACATGGTAGTTCTTCTTATGGAAGTTCAGAGAGATGCAATAGCAAACACATGTTTTTCCATCGATCTAATGATCAATAAGATGTCAAGACCTTCAAGTGATGCAAATTAGTACATATATTAAGGCTACACTAATCTTGTAATCAACATTGGAGAGTGGTTGACGCCTAAAGGGGCCTTGAAGAAAATCTATAGACCATATAAAAATAATTTATGCCTTTTTCTCATTAATAATGATAAATAAACAAAAAAAAAACTCCTTAAGTGATGTTAATATCTGAGGTTGAACAAAAAGTTGATTCTAAGGATATCCTGTATGAAATCTATGTGAAAAGAAAGTTACATTGTCCTCAGAAAAAATTTTTTCGATTGCTAACCCTGAATTCAAGGACAACTTTATTAAGCTAAACAAAAGCAGGAGACCACTTTCTCAAGAAGTTGAGATGCGAGACATTTTAGAATTTACTCAAGCTATATACGGATCTCTTGCATTTCACGAGTTTGATAAGATGATGTAGATAAAGCTTATAAAATTAACAAGAATTTTTTTGGTCCAATCTTGCATGAAGAAGAAAGCAAAAAA